>JAMPIV010001163.1:0-600000 GCA_024509875.1 Oreohelix idahoensis
ATTTCCTTCGCCGTTAGCACAGCAGCTGATCTGAACTTTGCCAGCTCAGCCATCACACAAAATAACAATGATCAAGGTAAAAATCTAACTAATCAATAACCAAAGTAATTCTAATTAACTATTGACTAAGGTAATTCTAATTAACCAATTAATTAATTAATTACCACTGGCTGTGAAGATTCACCAACTTTTATTTTCACTTTCAATTTTAAGGGACACTTTTAATTTTTACAATTTGTTCCCCTGATTTTATTCTCCCACCAGGAGATCCTAATATTACTGATAAGCTAATTATCCCTGGACAAGACCCCAATATATGTAGTGGATTTTGATGGTATTGTATGGTTGATGTTACCTAGTGTGGTGTATGAGGTCAGCTGTGAAGGCTCCTGAGATAAATGTAGATGTGAATTACAGAAGGCCCTTCTTACTACCACTAACGACCTCACACATATCTTTTTTACTAATGAATGTGGCTACGTTAAAAGTCTAGGGTACTGATATGTAATGTGTTGTGGTAGATTACACACACACACACACACAGATATTTAAGAAGTCTAATAATATTAATAAAATTTATAACACACTGAACTAACTCAGGCTGTTTTAGTTTTAAAATTTAAATCTTTTGATAAATTTATTTTGTTCTGAACCAAATGTTTAGTTGGTCAGAACATAAGAAATATTATGGAGTTATAAATGGAATGCATAATCATATGACATAATAAAATGGAAAATGTGTACCTAATTATTTCAAATGACTGGTTAATAATAATTATATTAAGATAGTCCCAGGAGAACTTATTACTAGATATGCTGTTGGGGTGGTGTCATCACTCCCAGTCTATGACTACCAAACATTGTCCATCGACTTAGGGGATGAATATATAGTTTAATTTCCCCAATGGTATGTCTTCATTTGATGGTATATTAGTTGATAAGTTAGTGGGTAATTTGTTGGTAAATCAGTTGGAAAATCAGTTGGTGAACGTCCAGCAGGCCAGATATCACTTATCTTGCCTGCGTCGATCTAGTACAGAAGTCTGGTGGCCCCTCCTCTCCGTGCTGGGGGATAATATACGGCTGTTCTGACACAATGGTAGACTGCACTGGTCCACACTTGTATATATTACTACAGCATTTGACACCGCTTTGGTGCCAAACAGAAACTCACAATTCTGAAACAAAAGTATTGGGTCATGTGTCAGAACTCTATCTTCTGAGCCACTTCTGCACACAACACTACACAACAACAACACCACACAGACTGGGTCAGATCTCTCTGACCACACAGCACATCTTACCTAGTTGGTTTCATATAGTACTAGTTCTCCAAGACTACATTGCATCTGAGATATGTTCAATATCTTCCTGCTAGATCCCTTTTCATAGTTTCATTTAGGCGTTCCTATATATTTTTTCTTTGTAGGTATGTCTCTAGACCCTGAACTTGGGCTGGGGATCTAGAGCGAACACTTACTTGTCGTAATCATTTTTATGATATGGCAGTATCAATCACTCGAATTATTAAAATATGCAAAATAAATATTGTTCATTCTTACCAGAATTCAGAATTGAGAACACAGTTAAATTTGCTAGCAAAACTCAGCTGAGCTGCTGGCTGTATGATGGCGTCCCACTATATATTTGTATTCTTCTGGAATCAACACCACTTATTAATTTAAACTGCGTCTCTGAACAGACTTATGTCAAATGGCAAAATTTCACCTCTCTGTCCCGCTACTATAAAATGCGTTGACCAATCGCCGACTTCCCCCTGGGTTAACAGTGCAGTCGCTCGTCTGATATGAACAATACAGTCTTTTGTCAATATCTTCCTTATTTTCTATCCGTCTGTATAATTGAAAGCATATTATTTCTCTGCTCAAGATGGGCTATCAAACTAGCTAGGTTTTATTTTCATAACTCTATTATTAAGAAAAAACATATTTTTTTTCAAGTTTAGTTTTTGAAATTTGTTCGAGAACCTTCTCTCATGTGTTTTGCCGCGGCATTCAAATATAGACCAAGTATCGAAAAACGTCCAAGAAATGACTGTCTCGAATAAGAGCTAAGGTCCTTTTCTTGTCCATTTCCTTACTTATGTCAACTAGGGACGTGAATTTTTTTCCTTTCACCACCAATTGCGTCTTTTTGCCGTTCGAACTTCTAACACGTGTTCAGTCATATCTTTCCTTTTTTGATCTCCGTTTCATTCCCCCCCGTCTACAAAGGGTAAACGTTCCGTCTGCACGTCTAACTAGATAATTTGAATGATGGCAGGAAAGGCTGGCATGGGCGAGCATGTCTCCTAGTATCTGACGCAATATTTTTATCCCTACATTTTATCATTAATTTTGGAGATATTTTAACGTTGTATCATGGTAAAATTATCACAGTGCAATATGCAAAACTTACATAATGACATTTCTTTTTATATATTAATTTGTTGTGCAAACTCAGCAGATTCATTACCAAGTTTGTAATGAGACCACATAGGTATTCAAATGCTGGGTGTTCGAGTTGCATGATGGGAACAGTTTTTGTTAATTTTGGTTATCTTTTTCCTTAGTTTGCATATAGTTTTTATTTATTTCACCCTTCTTTTCAGTTTTTAAGTGACAGAAGAAAAAGAAAAAAAACTCCAGACCTTTGTTTTATTTTGTGTGTGGGGAATTTGTTCAGTTCTGTCATTTCTACAACCATAAATACCATAAATATAACCTGTTTTGATTCAGGTTAGAAGGACATTTGACACTGGAAAGCAGGAAATGTAGAAAGATGCACAAAATGTAATGGAGACGGACAAAAGATGATGTTAACCCCAAATTCAAACAAGGTTTAAATGTAAATATTAGCACAGAATTTTGCGGTGCAGTCAGGTTCATCAAATACAAATGTAAATACTTCAGCAAAAGAAGTGGCTATGCAGTGTTTGCTGTGGTTAAGTATGGTGATGAAATCAAATGGTGTCACACAGGAATGTATACAAGCTTGTTATCCTGTTCACTTGGGAAACATTGTTTAAAATTTAATGGAAAAGCTGCTGGAATCTTCCAAGACAGTTCTGGTTTTTAACTGTATCAGATTAGTGTTTCTGCAGAAATACCTTTACTTTGCTAAGGAGTCACTTTCTATGTGAGAAGTAGGGTGGAATTTCACTTGGCAAAAGCAAGGAGAATCTGTGCTTAATTATTCAGAGATGCACAAAGTGCAGGGTGTTTGGTTTGGTTTTCGTCTAGTACATATACAGCCCAGAGAAGGATATGCTGTGTAAACTGCTGCAAAAGATCCGAGGTCCAACATCACTAGATTGCTCTAAGCAGGTCTATGGACAAAGGCACCAGCCATTTCAATCAGTATGCAGAGACTTTGACTTCCTGGATGATGATGCTCATAGTAAGAAGACCCTTACTGATGCCTCTATATCTGAGTCACCCACTTATTTTGTGATCACACTTGAATCATTCATTTTGTTGATTTTGTTTTTTGGCTCATTTTGTTGGTTTCATAGCTTTGTATGTTGACTGAATAATTTGGTTTGTGTTAGTTTGTTTGAGTTTTTCATTTCTTTTGTTAGTGTTTCTTATTTTGTTTGATTGGTATTTTTTTCTTGATTAGTTTCATTTTTTTTTTCTTCATTTTGATGACGTCCAATTTATATTATGATTGAGTAATTGGCCGCCAAATGACGCGTGCACCATGAGGTGAGTGATGGTGCCCGTGGTCTGGTTTTGTGAAGTGTGTAGATGATGTACCTACATATTCGCGTATACATTTTGTCACTGTGGCGTCCACAATAAATGATACAGAAAAACGTCACTAGCTGTTACAAGCATCATTGACTTTATACGTCGTGAGTTAACTGACGTCTTTGTATGGATTGCCCTGTTTTTGTATGATCATTGTTTGACTGTACATCATCTACACACTTCACAAAACCAGACCACGGGCACCATCACTCACCTCATGGTGCACGCGTCATTTGGCGGCCAATTACTCAATCATAATATAAATTGGGCGTCATCATTTGGTGGCCATAAGCTGGTTTGATCTGGTACCAGCAAACACGGGGTCCCTTACCCACTTCATTTTCAACAAGAATTCATCAGCATCCTTCAAGAAATTAACATTCTTCAAGACAGTCAACATCTTCAAAATTTTCAAAGTACTCGGCGTTGCCCGGTAAATGTCAAAATTGCAATTTTTTGACTGAAACAGAAATTTGACAGTACCCGGCGTTGTTACATGTTGCCGGATAACTCGGACTGCTGTTTTCTTTTCCGCAAGTCAAGCAAGTTGCTGCTGTCAAGGTTCCAGTGCTGTCGTTTTTTGTGAAGGTCAAGTGCCGGTTGAAACGGGTTGTTTTCTGAAGAAGGCCAAGTACCGATTTCCATCAACTTACTTTTGGATAAGAGGGTCAAGTGCCGAAACAACTCAACATACAGTATTTCAGAAGCTCTAGTACCATCGTGTTAGCAGTGGAAGCAGTTCAGATGTGCCATCATCGTTGGAGCTTCGCTCTTTAGGACGTTGATTGACATCCGTTTTTTCTGCTGTTCTACGATTGGAAGCCTATAAGTTAAGTGGCCTGTTTGTACGTAAACTGTGCCCTTATACTTCTGCTGAGTCTTCTGTGTATCATCTCATTCTATTGTTATATGTTATTCGTATATTTATATGTTTATATTTCAGCGGGTTCTCGGTTGGGTGGTGTCTCCCTTAGATCATGCCACGTCATAGAGGTCGTCTATTGTGAGCGTTTTCTGTAGGGTGAGCAAATTTCCGATACTGGAATTTGCTAAGCGACTTCTGTTGCTATTTATGTTAGTTGTGATGACATGTATTAATATTGTTTTCGTTATTATTTCGCATTCTTTAGTTTTGTTTTGATTTGTTTGTATTTGTTAGCCTACTCTTGACTATAGTTTTGTTTCATACAACATTTTTGTTTATACACTGTGGTGTCATGTATTTTGTTTAATTCTATCGCAGATATCGTCACATTTTTTGTGATATTTCATTAATTTCTGCTTTATTTTTAGTTGATTTCTGCGAACGTTTTTGTATTGTTGCTGATCTTTGTTATTGTTTACATTGTTATTGTTTACATTGTTTGCATTGTTTACATTTTCAATGTTTACATTCTGCATGTGTTTACATAGTCATTGTTTACAGTTATAGTAATTAGTTAATGGGCTATGCTAATGCACTGTTACTACTACACTGATGATAAATGAATGATGAATAGTGTCGTGCACTATTGAATGAGAAGTGCACTTATGATCAAGAATTGAGTGTTGATATTTCATATACAAGTTCTTTGATTGGAGACTTGTTTCCCACAGAGACTGGGATAATATAATGTGATGTGAATATACAAGTGCTTAATTAAGACTTGTTACACTTAGGTTTGAAATAAATTAGTTAATTATTTCAGGTTTTTGAACTCATATTATTACTCATCATGTCTACATTTGAGCACTTTATTGAGCAGGGTAAATTGCTTGGGAAGACTGGTGATAAGTTAGAAGAATTTGCAACTGCTCGATATGATAAAGCAATGGAAGCTGAACAAAAGAAACTGCAGATGCAGGTGGAGGAAAAAAGATTCCAAATGGAAATGGAAAAACAAAAAAGGGAATCAGAAGCTGAGGAAAGAAAACTCCAGCTAGAGGCTGAAAATAAAAGACTTGAAAAAGAAGCTAAGAATAAAAGACTTGAAAAAGAAGCTGAGAATAAAAGACTTGAAAAAGAAGCTGAGAATAAAAGACTTGAAAAAGAAGCTGAGAATAAAAGACTTGAAAAAGAGGCTGAGAATAAAAGACTTGAGAAAGAAGCTGAAAGACTTCAAATAGAGGCTCAGGCTGAGGAAAGAAGATTACAGAGAGAGTCTGATGAGAGGAAAGAGAAAGCAAAAATGGAACATGAAGAAAAGGTCTTAGCTTTAGAGTTGGAAAAATTGAAATTGATGAACATGAGTAATGGTAATGATTCAAACAAGGGTTCATCTTCTGGTAAGGCTAATAATGATACTTTTAAGATTAAGTTACCAACATTTAGTCCTTCCAGTGATGACATAATGTTCTATCTGGACAGATTTGAACAAGCATGTACAGCTCATAACATAGACAAAGCAAAATATGTTTATCAGTTATCAGGGATACTGACAGGCAAAGCTCTAAGTATATTAAATATGGTGGATGAACCTGACAAGAACAATTATGAGGTTGTCAGGGCCGCTTTGTTAAAGAAATATCAGCTTAACGAAGACGGCTATCGTCTACAATTTAAAAACATGGTACCTGAAAATGGAGTTGAATTCTCCGAGTTTATTGCAGAATACGCATTACTTTCTCACGATGGGTTGAACTATCTAAGACGGAAAAAACTTATGAAGGACTTATGGACTTAATACTTAGAGACAAAGTCATGTCGTCTGTCAATGAGTCTTTCCTTGCTTTCCTTCATGAACGTAAACCTAAAACAATAAAAGAAATGGAAGATTTCTGTTGCCAATATGTAACTGCGCACCCACACATAACCATGGGTAACTCTAAGGTGAAAGAAGGTTTACCAGTTGCTTCGGCAGCACCGTATGGTCAAAACTTTGCTCGTAGATCCCAACAAAATTTTGATAGAAAGGGCAGCGGTAATTTCTGTCAAAATCATGGAAATCAATTTCATGGTGATTCTTCTTCGAAGAATTGGAGACAACCTGATAGTACTCGTTACTATCACCCTAATAATTATAGGCATTTCAAAAGAGGATATGGTAATAGAGGTTATTCCTGCCGAAGACCTCAAAACCAAACAAATAGATGTTCGCATCAATGTGAACATGATAGTAATCGTGGAAACTGGAATTCGAATCATGATAACAATTACAATAGAGACAATAATAACTGCAGAGATAATAATAACTCTGATAACTTCAGAGGTAATAATAGTCGCGGTAGGTCTCAACACAAAAAAAAAGAGATATCAGCAGGCTAATTCTGTACAACAGGAAACTGAGGGAGCCTGTAATCATGTTGTTGATAATAAAAACTTTGACGCTGTCACTGGTTCTACTTTTGACTTTGAGAGAGCAAACAAATGCCCCCAATGCAGTACTTTATTCGAACCGGGTACCATAACTACTTTGAGTTGTGGTCACCCTCTTCCCGCTCTTCCTGCTGCTGTTGCGCATGACGGGAGGGGTTCTTTAATCCTACATAAGGGTCTTGTTAATGATACTCCGGTCTCACTACTTTTCGATTCCGGATGCACCACTATTGGTGTTAGACAATCGCTTGTAGATCCATCTTGTGCTACAGGAAAGGTTATTAAATGTGTCACATTTGGCGGCACTCTAGAAAAATATCCTACTGCTGTAATTCGCATTGCCACTCCTTTCTTTACTGGAGATGTGCATGCTTGTCTCTTACCTAATCCTATTGCGGACCTTATTATTGGTCGTATTCACGGAGTTAGGGAGTGTACCCCACAGCAGATTGCTGCTTGGGAAGATAATAACATGCAAGCTACAAATGCAGTGGTTACAAGAGCACAAGCTCTACAAACACCCGAAACTTCACTGAATAGTGATAATGAAGTTGATAGCCAAGATAGTCACTTAGTAATCACTCGTGACTCTTTCATAAAATTGCAAGAAGAAGATCCTTCTTTAAAAAAATTCTTCATTCTTGCGAAGAAAGGATCCGAATCAGGATACAAATAGAAAATCTTGGATTGCAATGAGAAACGGCGTACTTGTACGTATGGTACAAGATTCGACTACGTCGGCGCATTCGCAAATTCTTGTTCCCAAGAGCATGAGAGTGCAAATATTGCAACATGCTCATGACTCGCAATGTGCTGGACATATGGGTTTTGCCCGTACGAAGTCGAGAGTCCTTGCGGCTTTCTTTTGGCCTTTTGTCAACAAGGACATTCGTATTTACTGCCGATCATGCAAGGTATGTCAGGAGGTCAAATCTAGAGGACCACGACATGCTGCGCCTATCCAGGCTGCTGACATTCCTATTCGGCCGTTTCAGAAAATGGCCATAGATATTATTGGCCCTTTTAAGGTCAAGTCGGCCAGAGGACATCAGTTCATCCTTACATGTGTCGATATGTGCACACGTTGGCCAGAGGCTATCCCTCTTAAGAGCATATCTACTACAGATATCGCAGATGCTCTTTGGTTGATATTTTCTCGCTTGGGGTTCCCCAGAGAAATATTGTCAGACCATGGCACTCAACTCATATCGGACACTATGTCACAGGTAATGTCTACCTTACATATTGAACGATCTCTCAGTAGTATCTACCATCCTATGTCTAATGGGTTAGTTGAGCGTCTGAATAGAACGCTCAAGACTTTGCTTGGTAAGATAACTGAAGATCATCCTCAAGATTGGGACAGGGTTTTACCCGCGGCTCTCTTTGCCTATAGAGAAGTCCCTAATGAACACACAGGATTTTCTCCCTTCGAACTTGTCTTTGGCGCGCGTCCGCGCGGCCCTATGTCTTTATTACACGATCTCATCACTGCCGATGATATTAGCGATGAAACTCAATCCTCATATGAGTATGTCATTGCTCTTAGACAAAAGATCATTGAGGCATGTAAGCTAGCAACTGCTTCATCAGAAATTGCTAAAGAGAAGGCAAGGCAGTTTGCTAACAAGAATAGATGTCTACGACAACTTTGTCCAGGTGACAAAGCATTCGTCCTACTCCCCAGTAGGGAAAATAGACTTCTTATTGCATGGAAAGGTCCGTATGCAATAGTCTCTCGGATTTCCGATGTTGACTATGTGGTCGATATTGATGGAAAGCATAAAACTTTCCACATAAACATGCTTTCGGAATTTCACGAACGTCCGGACTATTTGCTGCCTATTTTCCAGGCAACGGATGATGCTCCTGCACCTCACGGTCATTATTCATCCCTGTCTGTCATACAGGATGAGGAATCTACCTTCTCTGATGTCAATCTTCCCCTTCCAGTGGTTCCATTACATTCCACGGAATCTTGGAAAAACGTTTCTGTTTCTCCTAATCTTTCTGGTGACGAACATCGACAAGTCTCGTCGATGTTACAAACATTTCAGGATGTTCTCACTGACATTCCTGGACACACAGATGTCATAGAACATGACATAATTCTTACCGACAATAATCCAATTAGGGTTAGGCCTTATCCTATCCCTATACACTTTCAGTCGCAAGTGGAAAAGGAATTGGATGAAATGATTCAATTAAATATAATTGAACCATCGACTTCACCATATTCTTCTTCCATGGTTATTGTCCGGAAGAAGGATAAGAACATACGAATTTGCGTTGATTATCGCAAATTGAATCAGGTCACAAAGTTCGATGCTGAACCGATGCCTTTGTTAGAAGATCTACTGATTAGACTTTCTAATTCTAGATTCTTCACTAAACTTGACTTGTCTAAAGGTTATTGGCAAGTGCCTTTAGCAGAGCATGCCAAACCTCTTACTGCTTTTTCTACACCTAGGGGTCTATTTCAATGGAATGTTATGCCTTTTGGTCTCATGAACGCCCCTGCCACTTTCGTTCGCATGATGCGTCGAATTCTGTCACATCGTTCGGATGTCATCGCATACTTAGATGACATCTGTCTCTTCAGTGATACCTGGGAAGATCACTATTTAGGGTTATATGACTTACTGTCCACTCTACGTGAGAATAATTTGACAGCAAAACCTTCTAAAGCTTTTGTTGGTTTTGGTGAAATCTCTTTCCTGGGTCATCGTGTTGGTCATGGTCTCTTGAAGACAGAAGACCACAATACTTCCAAAATACTGAACATCTCTGTTCCTAAAACGAAGAAACAAGTTAGGAGTCTCTTAGGTTTAATTCAATTTTATGGGAGATTTATTCCAAATTTATCTTCGATCATGGCACCTCTCTCAACATTGTTGAAGAAAGGTTCGCCTAATCTGGTCCGTTGGTCTGAAGAATGCCAATCTTCACTAGACCAAATCAAGAATATATTTTCTTCTCCTCCCATCTTAAGATTACCTACTCTTGATAGGACTTTTGTTCTTCGGAGTGATGCTTCATCCACTGGGATTGGAGCAGCACTGATGCAAGAATATGCAAATACTCTGCATCCTGTTATGTACATTTCTAGAAAACTAAATGCGGCAGAGAGGAACTACTCGGTTTTAGACCGTGAGTTGTTAGCGATGGTTTGGTCAATTCTAAAACTACAAAGATTCCTCCTGGGCGCACATTTCATTCTAGAGACTGATCAGAAAGCTCTTACAGCTATTCAGACTAAGAATTTGAAGAGTTCGAGATCCACTCGATATGCTATAGCTCTTCAACCTTTTCACTTCACGGTACGAGCTATCCGTGGTGCGGATAATGTGATGGCTGACATTTTGTCTAGATGCCCACATGACTCCAACTAATACTTCTGTCCTATATTTCCATATATTACAGAGTCATAACACACCTATATTACTACAATAGATTAGCACATCTGTACTCACTTTATATGTACACACTATCGTGCTTTGTTATCATCTTCTTCTGTTCGTTTTTTAAGATGATAGAGGAAGACTGAGTGGTTAATATAAGGGCCGTTAGTTTACTAAACAGCCACAATTATTAATAATGTATTGTACCTTATGAAGCATATTAGTTATTAATTAGCATTATATTGCTTGTACTTTCTCAGAATGTCATTGATGAGCTGAGGACTTACCTTACTATTATCAAGCATGACGAGTTCTAGATTGTGTACTTACCCTCGGAATGCCAGAGGATATGTCCTGGATCGTCATGTAGTTTAACTTTACTATGTACTTATGTCATTACATGTCAAATAATGTACTATTTAAATTTTCCTATCAGATTTGTACATCCATTTTTAAAGACAATATTAGATTATGCTATTTATTGATGTCTATGGTAACTTGCATACGTATATTGTGTTTACATGCTAACGTGATGTGTGTTGGTGACACCTCCCCGATGTGAATATTTTTTGAGACATATTTATTTTTCTGTTGAGGTATATCCTCACCAGACACTCTATATTTAGCCTCATGTTAGGCAATTTAATTAATTATCAGCGCATAATTCGTGCGTTTTGAGCCGCTTATCGCATGCTCTTTGATAAAAAAAAAAAAAAAATATGTTCCACATTTTTTTTTTTATCGGGAGGAGGTGGTGATATGTTGCGTGAGAAATTCTCGCAACATCGTTTTATTACAATATATATTTTATAACGCAAGGGCAACAACTGCTTGAAATTTATAGTCACTTTTCTCGGTGAGCAGTTGTCTCCTCGCGTTGGTATTGAATGCAGTTAAGTTTGCTATGCTAGGCCGTTTTCTCAGAAAACGGTTGGCAACCTGTTGGGTTATCCTTTTAAGGTAATCATTCTTACGCTGGTTTGTAGTAAAGGTCCTTGCGTCTTAAGTTCTGAGCTGTGGTCATTTTGCGCTGGACTGCGCATGACTGGTCTTGCTTCTTGGTCGATCGATTTCCGCCCACCAGTTGAGTGAGCGATTTTGAATAGCTAGAAAGATGCCTCGCTGAGAGGGGATCTCCGCTATTTTTTTTGTTCTGTCAGGAATGTGAAGTCCTCTTAATGGATATTTCGTTTATTCGAGATAATACCTCTAGTGTATTTCCACATGCCGGGAGGCGTAATATTTCTGTGTATTTCCTGAAGGCAAGGTAAATTAACTTTTCATTAACTCTATCGATTTTTGGTCGTGAGCGATTTTTGATTCATAGCCTGTCTTCGAAAGGCGTCGTCACGAGATGTTTTCCCAGCTCACATGTCGCTGTATTGTACTGCATCGGTTGATGCATGTCCCAAGGACCATTACTTGCTACTTTGTTACATGAACTAGGTTTGGAAAACCTTTGTTATCTAGAGGATATTTTTGAGGACATTATTTATACTTCGGCAGACGTGCCTGTCTTGCTGAAGTCAGATTAAGGAGAGTGAACTGATCTCATACATCTGGTTATCTTCTGGCTAAGATAGAAAGGGATGGAGAATTTTCCCGACTACATTACAGCCTTATAATGTATTGACATGCCTGTGAATCACCTTTATTATGATGCTGTCTACCGTCCATTGCTATACTGACATTGTTGCTGTGATAATGACTGTCTGATGTACCTACATATTCGCGTATACATTTTGTCACTGTGGCGTCCACAATAAATGATACAGAAAAACGTCACTAGCTGTTACAAGCATCATTGACTTTATACGTCGTGAGTTAACTGACGTCTTTGTACGGATTGCCCTGTTTTTGTATGATCATTGTTTGACTGTACATCATCTACACACTTCACAAAACCAGACCACGGGCACCATCACTCACCTCATGGTGCACGCGTCATTTGGCGGCCAATTACTCAATCATAATATAAATTGGGCGTCATCAGTATAGTGTGTTTGTTGGTAGTTTGGTTCAAATTGGTTTGGTTGATTATTTTATTTGGTTGTTTCGAACCTATCCCTGAAGACCGTTCCCTGATTATGCCTCTGAGGAATGTCAGTGCCCTGCTGAATGGAACTTTGCTGCAAGTTTGCAGTTTCAATCCATGCAATATAAAGGCTACCTTGGCTGTACCTATGAGCAGGCATACTAGTAGTGGAATGACTTTCCCTTCACATTCAGACATCTACAGTTCTCTTTCAAACATTGCTTTGCAATTAAAATATATGAAGGGCAATGGCAGTCATTTATAGAAATGAGGAATTGACTTGTGGGATTCATGCTTCTGCAATATGTTGCTTGCTCAAGAGTTTACTATATTAAGGACATGTTTCTACTTATGCTAAGAGGAGAATCACTTAACATTGTGTACAAAAAAAAGCTTTAACAGCATCCTGATTTATACCTATTCAAAGTGCTTGTGGCTAGACATAATCAGTGCAGCGCCAAATGAATATTTTCATTCTGGAAAAAGGCATCACAGTTTTGAAATACATATTTCTTTTTTTTCCCGATATTTTTGTTCCATTCACAACAGCTTAAATAATACTAGATCTAGCTGTCTTTTGGAAACATGGACACAGTGTGTACAGGTATACCTTGCTTTATTGCGCTTCGCAGATATTGCGCTTTTTTTCAAATTATTCATGTTGATTTATTAGAACGTGCCTTCTTCTTCCGATAGATTTTGGCTTTCCACCAGCAAAAAAATTACGATTCGCTGGAGGCTCAGATGGTGAAGATTAGCATTTCTTTTAGCAATAAAGTATTTTAAATTTTACAAAACACTGTTTTTTTTTTTAAGACCTAGCGCTATTGCGCACTTAATAGGCATAGTGTAAACATGATTTTAGGCTTTTGTATGCACTGGGAAGGAAAAAAAAATGGGTATGCATACCTGTCAACCTGTATGAATTTTTTGTACAGTGTACGTATTTTTGATACTTTTAACAGTGTACGGCTGTACAGACTCGTTGTACAGATTTTTCCTCCCTCCCCCCCAAAAAAAAAAAAATCGAATTTTTTTTTTTTTTTTTTAAATTCTAAAAATATTTTCCTTCCCAAGTTTTTAAAAATTTTAAATCAGACAATATTTTCTAGCCCAGATTTTTTTTAAACTAATTTTTTTATTCCGGAAATCTCGGCGTCTGTTTTTAAACTGAAGTCTCTCGCAGCAACCAATCAAATCCTTTTTATACCCAACAATTCGGCAAAAACTTTGAATTCGGCCTCAAACACTTTTGGCTTTCAGCGTGACATGACGTATTTTTAAAGTTACCTGTTATCAGCCACGCTTGCTAAGACACTTCGACGCCAATTTGTTTAAAAAAAAGCTAAGTACCTATAACTTGGTTAAATATTGCTGTTGTTTTGCTTTGTTGCAATTTAATCGCGGTCTTAATCTTTCCAGTTATATCTTGCCCTTCAGTATATTTTCGATAAATTAATGTCATAATATTCTGTGTAGGCCCTGCATAACTAAAAAAAAAAAAGTTTGTTTGCGTTGAGTAGGCCTACTTTATTCCGGCGATCGAGATTCACTGCTTTATTTTTCATAAAGCGGCGATCTATTATCACTCGTCGAGGCTATCAGTTTTTAAATAATAATTTTGTAAATTTTTGGTAGTACATTTTTTCTTCCTAGATTAATATTCTGTTCACAATTTAGTTAATTTTTTTATATTTTGCTGTTGCTTTGCTTTGCTTTGCTTCGTAGAATTTTATTTTTGTCATTCTCTTAATCTTTCCAGTTATATTTTAACCATTTCAATATGTCCAATAAATTAATATCATAAAATTTTGTGTAGGCCCTACAAAAGTAGAATAAATAAAGTTTATTTGCATTGAGTAGGCCTACCTACTTTATTTCAGATGTCGAGATTCGCTGCTTTATTTTTTAATAAAGTGGCAATCTATTATCACTGGTCTAGGCTACCAACTCTTAAATAATTTTGTAAATTTTTGGTGCTACGTTTTTCTTCCTAGATTTGATATTATGTTCATAATTTGTTATATTTTTTGTTGTTGTTGCTGTTAGCTGTTTGCTTTGCTTTGTTGTATGTTTTTTTTTTGTCGTTTTCTTAATCTTTCCAGTTATATTTTGATCATTTAAATATTTCCAATAAATTAATGTCATAATATTCTGTGTCGGCCCTACATAACTAGAAAAAAAGTTTGTTTGCGTATTGCGTAAACTTCGCTGCTTTGTTTTTCAATAAAAAAGTCCACACAGACTGCAGGAGGTCCATGAATGCAGACACACTCACTTCTTTTTTACAGTGTAAGATTAACATTGATACATGCTGTGCAGACTTTAAGCCCACAAATGCAATTCTGCAAAGTGCTAAAAGTGCATGTGTTGATTATAATACAAAACACTGTGCATCGAAAGAATAGTACCTCACGATCACTAAGTTTTTTATATGTAAAGAACAGCATGAGACTATTAGCATGTTTTATACCACACTAATTCAAATGCTAATAGATTTGTATATGTCATTTCTCGTTTTAAAACTGTATTGTGTATAATATATTAATATATTTTTGCATAAGAATTTTTGGGTGTTTGTAAGGATTTTTTGGGTCCGGCGTACAGATTTTTGTCTCAGGAGGTTGACAGGTATGGGTATGACCCGCTTTATTGTGGTGGTCTGGAACCGAACCCGCAATATCTACAAAGTATACCTGTAAGGAAGTTAAACACCAAACCCGAGCCAACAAAAGGAATTTCCTACACGATCTTGCAAGACAGGCAGAAAGGCAGCACTGAGAAATGAACAAAGCACAGTATACAAAATAATTAAAATCATCAGTGGAAAACAAGGTGCAAACAATATTACATTAGTAAGAGATAAGCAAGGAAATCTCATCACGACAGCAGAGGGACAGGAAACAAGATGGGCAGAGCATTTCAGAGAAACTCTGAACAAGGAACCACCAGAGACACAATTGAATGTTCCTGAGGCTGAAAACGATCTAGATGTTAATACAGACATTCAACGAAAAGAAGAAATCATCACAGCAATCAAATGGTTAAAGAATGGAAAAGCTCCTGGCCATGATAACTTAAATGCCGAGCTTTTTAAGACAGACCCTGAGCTAGCAGCAGAACTATTAGAACCACTATTCACACAAGTCTGGAAAACAGGGACAACACCAACGGAGTGGAACAAAGGAATAATTGTCAAATTGCCCAAGAAGGGAGATCTTGCAGACTGCAATAATTGGAGAGGAATCACTCTTCTCTCAGTTCCCAGCAAAATACTTGGCAGGATAATTATACAGAGAATTTCAAAAGCAGTAGACCACAAACTGAGGAAAGAACAAGCAGGATTTAGAAAGAACAGAAGATGTGTAGATCATATATTTACCCTCAGGAACATTATTGAGCAGTGCTCAGAATGGCAAAGACAGCTGTACATTAATTTCGTTAATTTTGAAAAGGCTTTTGACAGTATACATAGGGACAGTTTATGGAACATACTTAAAGTTTATGGAATTCCAAGCTGCATAGTGTCAATCATAAAAAGCCTCTATGCCAACTTTACGTGTAGCGTTGGGCAGAGCAACCTAAGCTTTGAGGTGAAGACAGGAGTATGACAGGGATGCCCCTTATCAACCACTCTATTTTTAACAGTCATAGACTAGGTGATGCGCCAGTCAACAGAGGGCAGTCGAAGAGGAATAAGATGGACTACATTTTCTACATTAGAAGATCTGGAATATGCAGATGACATTGCACTACTAGCACATTCACATCAACACATCCAGGAAAAAACGGATAGACTTAATAAGTATAGCCAGCAGGTGGGCTTGAACATCAATCTAAAGAAGTCAGAGATCATGACACTCAATGTGAGCAACCCTGAGCCCATATCAGTAAGGAATCAGCAACTGGAACAGACAGACACCTTCACATACCTAGGATGCATAGTAACACCAGATGGCGGAGCAAGCAAAGACATCAACAACAGAATGAACAAAGCAAGAACAGCCTTTTTTAATCTAAACAACATCTGGAAGTCCTCTCATTACAGCACAAGCACAAAATTAAGATTATATCAGAGCTGTGTGCTTTCTGTGCTTCTCTATGGTGCGAAATGCTGGAGAGTTACAGAGAAGGAAATGTCGAAATTGTCATCTTTTCACACAACATGCCTAAGAAAAATTCACCGAATCTTTTGGCCGAATACCATCACCAACCAAGATCTGCTCACTCGGAGCAAGCAAGAGGACATGCACACCATCATAGCTGGCAGTCGCTGGAGCTGGGTTGGCCATGTCCTCAGAAGAGACCCTAATGCCATCACAAAAGCAGCTATGCTATGGACCCCTGAAGGAAAATGAAAGAGAGGCCGACCAAAAACAACTTGCGGAGGACTGTGGAGGCTGAGATGCAAAGAATGAACCAGAGTTGGGGCACTGTACGAAGGATGGCCACCAACCGAGCAAAGTAGAATCAATTTGTTGTTGCCCTACAAGACGCCACTAGGCGTGATGGCCACTGACTGCTTTGACGGTCTGCGGCAAGGACCAAAGAAGAAGAAGATACCTGTACTTCATTGATGGCAGTATTGCTGAGAAACTGCTGGAACCTCTCAAGACACCATGACAGTTTTTTTTAAGTGTGCTGTCATTATATAACCCAAATTCACTGAGTGATACAGTTTATTACCAGTAATATGGATACTTTGTTATTATAATAAGCTATAAGATTAATGTTTGTTTTTTTTACAATTTGGCTCTTGTTAGTTTGAAAAGTTAATTTGTTTTTGTTGTTGGTTTTGTTGTGCAGTTAATCATGACATTGCACAAGCAACTCGAATAACATAACTAGTACTTCATAAAATGTAAATATTTGAGTAGCTTCTGAAATGTTGATCATAAATGCAGGATAGTTGTTGTTTGGAAAAACTTTTTTTTGGGAAAGGAAAATGAACTAAAACAATATGAGAGTTGAAGCCTCAAAGTGAAATTAAAGATCCTTCAGACCATACATTATTAGAAATGAGGATCGTGGACAGCAGTGCACTGTAGTCAAAGAGACCATATCATTATGATACCCAATTGCCAGGTACATAATCTAGAATAATCATGAAGAAGAGTAATAAATAAAATATGCAGTATAGATAATAATACCGTGTATGTGTAAGTTGTAGACCAAATGAGGTTGAACCTGGAAATTTAGTAATTAAATTAAAAACAAAACACAAAAATTGGATTGACATAGAATTTAATCTGTTGTTCTTATATTTCATTCAAGGAACCAACAATCCCTCCTTATCTCTAGGCTGTGAAGATACAAGGAACTGACAGAGGCAGTTATGTTTTCTTGACATAAATTATTTCCCTTCAGTGTGCCATAGCTTTTAGTTCAATTGTACAAATTTGTAATCATGCATGGACAAGTTAATGAAATAAAAGTTGTACTGAAAAGACAGCCATCTTGAATTTGTGAAATAGGTGTATGTGCAGTCTTATTTTTAATATGTGAATAATTCACACCAGTACCAAATTGTGTGTATTCAACATTCACACTGTTATTTAACACGTGTGTTTGTGAATCAATCCTACTGGCCAAACAGTTCCTTGTAAATCACTAACATTAGTACTAAACATGTGAATGAATAATTTACACTGCTTCTAAATCCTAGTGTGTCAGTCCTTCATCAACACCATGATCAGGTTCCATCTCCGCATCAAAGGTCAGCTGCAGTTGATCTCCAACATCTTCTGTCTCTTGTCTTGATGGTGCACTGTGATAGACTCTTTCTTGTCCATCTCTTGATGGTATCTTCACACTTATAGTCCTGTCTCTTGTCTTGATGGTGCACTGTGATAGACTCTTTCTTGTCCATCTCTTGATGGTATCTTCACACTTATAGTCCTGTCTCTTGTCTTGATGGTGCACTGTGATAGACTCTTTCTTGTCCATCTCTTGATGGTATCTTCACACTTATAGTCCTGTCTCTTGTCTTGATTGTGCACTGTGATAAACTCTTTCTTGTACATCTCTTGATGGTATCTTCACACTTATAGTCCTGTCTCTTGTATTGATGGTGCACTCTGATAGACTCTTTCTTGTCCATCTCTTGATGGTATCTTCATAATTGTAGCGCTGTCTCTTGTCTTGATGGTGCACTCTGATAGATTCTTTCCTGGCCATTTCTTGATGTTATCTTCTCACTTATAGTCCTGTCTCTTGTCTTGATGGTGCATTGTGATAGACTCTTTCTTGTCCATCTCTTGATGATATCTTCACACATGTAGTCCTGTCTCTTGTCTTGATGGTGCACTCTGATAGACTCTTTCTTGTCCATCTCTTGATGGTGTCTTCACATTTATAGTCCTGTCTCTTGTTTTGATGGTGCACTCTAATAGACTCTTTCTTGTCCATCTCTTGATGGTATTCTTCACACTTATAGTCCTGTCTCTTGTCTTGATGGTGCACTGTGATAGACTCTTTCTTGTCCATCTCTTGATGGTGTCTTCACATTTATAGTCCTGTCTCTTGTCTTGATGGTGCACTCTAATAGACTCTTTCTTGTCCATCTCTTGATGGTATCTTCACACTTATAGTCCTGTCTCTTTTCTTGATGGTGCACTGTGATAGACTCTTTTATGTCCATCTCTTGATGTTATCTTCATAATTGTAGCGCTGTCTCTTGTCTTGATGGTGCACTCTGATAGATTCTTTCCTGGCCATTTCTTGATGTTATCTTCTCACTTATAGTCCTGTCTCTTGTCTTGATGGTGCACTGTGATAGGCTCTTTCAATTCCATCTCTTGATGGTATATTCACACTTATAGTCCTGTCTTGATGGTGCACTGTGATAGACTGTTTCTTGTCCATCTCTTGAAGGTATCTTCACACTTATAGTCCTGTCTCTTGTCTTGATGGTGCACTGTGATAGACTCTTTCTTGTCCATCTCTTGATGGTATCTTCACACTTATAGTCCTGTCTCTTGTCTTGATGGTGCACTGTGATAGACTCTTTCTTGTCCATCTCTTGATGGTATCTTCACACTTATAGTCCTGTCTCTTGTCTTGATGGTGCACTGTGATAGACTCTTTCTTGTCCATCTCTTGATGGTATCTTCACACTTATAGTCTTGTCTTGATGGTGCACTGTGATAGACTCTTTCTTGTCCATCTCTTGATGGTATCTTCACACATGTAGTCCTGTCTCTTGTCTTGATGGTGCACTGTGATAGACTCTTTCTTGTCCATCTCTTGATGGTATCTTCACACTTATAGTCCTGTCTCTTGTCTTGATGGTGCACTCTGATAGACTCTTTCTTGTCCATCTCTTGATGGTATCTTCACACTTGTAGTCCTGTCTCTTGTCTTGATGGTGCACTGTGATAGACTCTTTCTTGTCCATCTCTTGATGGTATCTTCACACTTATAGTCCTGTCTCTTGTCTTGATGGTGCACTCTGATAGACTCTTTCTTGTCCATCTCTTGATGGTATCTTCACACTTATAGTCCTGTCTCTTTCTTGATGGTGCACTGTGATAGACTCTTTTTGTCCATCTCCTTGATGTTATCTTCATAATTGATGTCTCTTGTCTTCTGCACTCTGATTTCTTTCCTGGCCATTTCTTGATGTTATCTTCTCACTTATAGTCCTGTCTCTTGTCTTGATGGTGCACTGTGATAGGCTCTTTCAATTCCATCTCTTGATGGTATATTCACACTTATAGTCCTGTCTTGATGGTGCACTGTGATAGACTCTTTCTTGTCCATCTCTTGATGGTATCTTCACATGTACTGTTATTGTCTTGATGGTGCACTCTGATAGACTCTTTCTTGTCCATCTCTTGATGGTATCTTCACACTTGTAGTCCTGTCTCTTGTCTTGATGGTGCACTCTGATAGACTCTTTCTTGTCCATCTCTTGATGGTATCTTTACACTTGTAGTCCTGTCTCTTGTCTTGATGGTGCACTGTGATAGACTCTTTCTTGTCCATCTCTTGATGGTGTCTTCACATTTATAGTCCTGTCTCTTGTCTTGATGGTGCACTCTGATAGACTCTTTCTTGTCCATCTCTTGATGATATCTTCACACTTATAGTCCTGTCTCTTGTCTTGATGGTGCACTGTGATAGACTCTTTTATGTCCATCTCTTGATGTTATCTTCATAATTGTAGCGCTGTCTCTTGTCTTGATGGTGCACTCTGATAGATTCTTTCCTGGCCATTTCTTGATGTTATCTTCTCACTTATAGTCCTGTCTCTTGTCTTGATGGTGCACTGTGATAGGCTCTTTCAATTCCATCTCTTGATGGTATATTCACACTTATAGTCCTGTCTTGATGGTGCACTGTGATAGACTGTTTCTTGTCCATCTCTTGAAGGTATCTTCACACTTATAGTCCTGTCTCTTGTCTTGATGGTGCACTGTGATAGACCCTTTCTTGTCCATCTCTTGATGGTATTCTTCACACTTATAGTCCTGTCTCTTGTCTTGATGGTGCACTGTGATAGACTCTTTCTTGTCCATCTCTTGATGGTATCTTCACACTTATAGTCTTGTCTTGATGGTGCACTGTGATAGACTCTTTCTTGTCCATCTCTTGATGGTATCTTCACACTTGTAGTCCTGTCTCTTGTCTTGATGGTGCACTCTGATAGACTCTTTCTTGTCCATCTCTTGATGATATCTTTACACTTGTAGTCCTGTCTCTTGTCTTGATGGTGCACTCTGATAGACTCCTTCTTGTCCATCTCTTGATGGTATCTTCACACTTATAGTCCTGTCTCTTTTCTTGATGGTGCACTGTGATAGACTCTTTTATGTCCATCTCTTGATGTTATCTTCATAATTGTAGCGCTGTCTCTTGTCTTGATGGTGCACTCTGATAGGCTCTTTCAATTCCATCTCTTGATGGTATATTCACACTTATAGTCCTGTCTTGATGGTGCACTGTGATAGACTGTTTCTTGTCCATCTCTTGAAGGTATTTTCACACTTATAGTCCTGTCTCTTGTCTTGATAGTGCACTGTGATAGACTCTTTCTTGTCCATCTCTTGATGGTATTCTTCACACTTATAGTCCTGTCTCTTGTCTTGATGGTGCACTGTGATAGACTCTTTCTTGTCCATTTCTTGATGGTATCTTCACACTTATAGTCCTGTCTCTTGTCTTGATGGTGCACTGTGATAGACTCTTTCTTGTCCATCTCTTGATGGTATCTTCACACTTATAGTCTTGTCTTGATGGTGCACTGTGATAGACTCTTTCTTGTCCATCTCTTGATGGTATCTTCACACTTATAGTCCTGTCTCTTGTCTTGATGTTGTATTGTGATAGACTCTTTCATGTCCATTTCTTGAAGTTATCTTCATAATTGTAGCGCTGTCTCTTGTCTTGATGGTGCACTCTGATAGACTCTTTCCTGGCCATGTCTTGATGTTATCTTCACATTTACAGTCCTGTCTCTTGTCTTGCTGGTGCACTGTGATAGACTTTTTCTTGTCCATCTCTTGATGGTTTCTTCATACTTATAGTCCTGTCCCTTGTCTTTATGGTGCACTGTGATAGACCCTTTCATGTCTATTTCTTGAAGTTATCTTCATAATTGTAGCTCAGTCTCTTGTCTTATGGTGCACTCTGATAGACTCTTTCCTGGCCATTTCTTGATGTTATCTTCACACTTATAGTCCTGTCTCTTTCTTGATGGTGCACTGTGATAGACTCTTGTCCATCTCATGATGGTATCTTCACACTTATAGTCCTGTCTCTTGTCTTTATGGTGCACTGTGATAGACCCTTTCATGTCCATTTCTTGAAGTTATCTTCATAATTGTAGCTCAGTCTCTTGTCTTATGGTGCACTCTGATAGACTCTTTCCTGGCCATTTCTTGATGTTATCTTCACACTTATAGTCCTGTCTCTTTCTTGATGGTGCACTGTGATAGACTCTTGTCCATCTCATGATGGTATCTTCACACTTATAGTCCTGTCTCTTGTCTTTATGGTGCACTGTGATAGACCCTTTCATGTCCATTTCTTGAAGTTATCTTCATAATTGTAGCTCAGTCTCTTGTCTTATGGTGCACTCTGATAGACTCTTTCCTGGCCATTTCTTGATGTTATCTTCACACTTATAGTCCTGTCTCTTTCTTGATGGTGCACTGTGATAGACTCTTGTCCATCTCATGATGGTATCTTCACACTTATAGTCCTGTCTCTTGTCTTGATGGTGCACTGTGATAGACTCTTTCTTGTCCATCTCTTGATGGTATCTTCACACTTATAGTCTTGTCTCTTGTCTTGATGGTGCACTGTGATAGACTCTTTCTTGTCCATCTCTTGATGGTATCTCCACACTTATAGTCCTGTCTCTTGTCTTGATGGTGCACTGTGATAGACTCTTTCTTGTCCATCTCTTGATTTCATCTTCACACTTATAGTCCTGTCTCTTGTCTTGATGGTGCACTGTGATAGACTCTTTCTTGTCCATCTCTTGATGGCATCTTAACACTTATAGTCCTCTCTTTCTTGATGGTGCACTGTGATAGACTCTTACTTGTCCATTTCTTGATGTTATCTTCACACTTATAGTCTTGTCTCTTGTCTTGATGGTGCACTGTGATAGACTCTTTCTTGTCCATCTCTTGATGGTATCTTCACACTTATAGTCTTGTCTCTTGTTTTGATGATGCACTGTGATAGACTCTTTCTTGTCCATCTCTTGATGGTATCTCCACACTTATAGTCCTGTCTCTTGTCTTTATGGTGCACTGTGATAGACTCTTTCTTGTCCATCTCTTGATGGTATCTTCACACTTATAGTCTTGTCTCTTGTCTTGATGGTGCACTGTGATAGACTCTTTCTTGTCCATCTCTTGATGGTATCTTCACACTTATAGTCCTGATGGTGCACTGTGATAGACTCTTTCTTGTCCATCTCTTGAAGGTATCTTCACACTTATAGTCCTGTCTCTTGTCTTGATGGTGCACTGTGATAGACTCTTTCTTGTCCATCTCTTGATGGTGTCTCCACACTTATAGTCCTGTCTCTTGTCTTGATGGTGCACTGTGATAGACTCTTTCTTGTCCATCTCTTGATTATATCTTCACACTTATAGTCTTGTCTTGATGGTGCACTGTGATAGACTCTTTCTTGTCCATCTCTTGATGGTTTCTTCACACTTATAGTCCTGTCTCTTGTCTTGATGGTGCACTGTGATAGATTCTTTCTTGTCCATCTCTTGATGGTATCTTCACACTTATAGTCCTGTCTCTTGTCTTGATGGTGCACTGTGATAGACTCTTTCTTGTTCATCTCTTGATGGTATCTTTACACTTATAGTCCTGTCTCTTGTCTTGATGGTGCACTGTGATAGACTCTTTCTTGTCCATCTCTTGATGGTTTCTTCACACTTATAGTCCTGTCTCTTGTCTTGATGGTGCACTGTGATAGATTCTTTCTTGTCCATCTCTTGATGGTATCTTCACACTTATAGTCCTGTCTCTTGTCTTGATGGTGCACTGTGATAGACTCTTTCTTGTTCATCTCTTGATGGTATCTTTACACTTATAGTCCTGTCTCTTGTCTTGATGGTGCACTGTGATAGACTCTTTCATGTCCATTTCTTGAAGTTATCTTCATAATTGTAGCTCTGTCTCTTGTCTTGATGGTGCACTCTGATAGACTCTTTCTTGGCTATTTCTTGATGTTATCTTCACACTTATAGTCCTGTCTCTTGTCTTGATGGTGCACTGTGATAGACTCTTTCTTGTCCATCTCATGATGGTATCTTCACACTTATAGTCCTGTCTCTTGTCTTGATGGTGCACTGTGATAGACTCTTTCTTATCCATCTCTTGATGGTATCTTCACACTTATAGTCTTGTCTCTTGCCTGAAGGTGCACTGTGATAGACTCTTTCTTGTCCATCTCTTGATGATATCTTCACACTTATAGTCCTGTCTTTTGTCTTGATGGTGCACTCTGATAGACTCTTTCTTGATGTTATCTTCACACTTATAGTCCTGTCTCTTGTCTTGATGGTGCACTGTGATAGACTCTTTCTTGTCCATCTCTTGAAGGTATCTTCACACTTATAGTCCTGTCTCTTGTCTTTATGGTGTACTGTGATAGACCCTTTCATGTCCATTTCTTGAAGTTATCTTCATAATTGTAGCTCAGTCTCTTGTCTTATGGTGCACTCTGATAGACTCTTTCCTTGCCATTTCTTGATGTTATCTTCACCCTTATAGTCCTGTCTCTTTCTTGTTGGTGCACTGTGATAGACTCTTGTCCATCTCATGATGGTATCTTCACACTTATAGTCCTGTCTCTTGTCTTGATGGTGCACTGTGATAGACTCTTTCTTGTCCATCTCATGATGGTATCTTCACACTTATAGTCCTGTCTCTTGTCTTGATGGTGCACTGTGATAGACTCTTTCTTGTCCATCTCTTGATGGTATCTTCACACTTATAGTCCTGTCTCTTGTCTTTATGGTGCACTGTGATAGACCCTTTCATGTCCATTTCTTGAAGTTATCTTCATAATTGTAGCTCAGTCTCTTGTCTTATGGTGCACTCTGATAGACTCTTTCCTGGCCATTTCTTGATGTTATCTTCACACTTATAGTCTTGTCTCTTTCTTGATGGTGCACTGTGATAGACTCTTTCTTGTCCATCTCATGATGGTATCTTCACACTTATAGTCCTGTCTCTTTCTTGATGGTGCACTGTGATAGACTCTTTCTTGTCCATCTCTTGATGGTATCTTCACACTTATAGTCTTGTCTCTTGCCTGAAGGTGCACTGTGATAGACTCTTTCTTGTCCATCTCTTGATGATATCTTCACACTTATAGTCCTGTCTTTTGTCTTGATGGTGCACTCTGATAGACTCTTTCTTGATGTTATCTTCACACTTATAGTCCTGTCTCTTGTCTTGATGGTGCACTGTGATAGACTCTTTCTTGTCCATCTCTTGAAGGTATCTTCACACTTATAGTCCTGTCTCTTGTCTTTATGGTGCACTGTGATAGACTCTTTCCTGGCTATTTCTTGATTTTATCTTCACACTTATAGTCCTGTCTCTTGTCTTATGGTGCACTCTGATAGACTCTTTCCTGGCCATTTCTTGATGTTATCTTCACACTTATAGTCCTGTCTCTTTCTTGTTGGTGCACTGTGATAGACTCTTTCTTGTCCATCTCATGATGGTATCTTCACACTTATAGTCCTGTCTCTTGTCTTGATGGTGCACTGTGATAGACTCTTTCTTGTCCATCTCATGATGGTATCTTCACACTTATAGTCCTGTCTCTTGTCTTGATGGTGCACTGTGATAGACTCTTTCTTGTCCATCTCTTGATGGTATCTTCACACTTATAGTCCTGTCTCTTGTCTTGATGGTGCACTGTGATAGGCCCTTTCATGTCCATTTCTTGAAGTTATCTTCATAATTGTAGCTCAGTCTCTTGTCTTATGGTGCACTCTGATAGACTCTTTCCTGGCCATTTCTTGATGTTATCTTCACACTTATAGTCTTGTCTCTTTCTTGATGGTGCACTGTGATAGACTCTTTCTTGTCCATCTCATGATGGTATCTTCACACTTATAGTCCTGTCTCTTTTCTTGATGGTGCACTGTGATAGACTCTTTCTTGTCCATCTCTTTATGGTATCTTCACACTTATATTCCTGTCTCTTGTCCTGATGGTGCACTGTGATAGACTCTTTCTTGTCCATCTCTTGAAGGTATCTTCACACTTATAGTCCTGTCTCTTGTCTTGATGGTGCACTGTGATAGACTCTTTCTTGTCCATCTCATGATGGTATCTTCACACTTATAGTCCTGTCTCTTGTCTTGATGGTGCACTGTGATAGACTCTTTCTTGTCCATCTCTTGATGGTATCTTCACACTTATAGTCCTGTCTCTTGTCTTGATGGTGCACTGTGATAGACTCTTTCTTGTCCATCTCTTGAAGGTATCTTCACACTTATAGTCCTGTCTCTTGTCTTGATGGTGCACTGCGATAGACTCTTTCTTGTTCATCTCTTGATGGTATTCTTCACACTTATAGTCCTGTCTCTTGTCTTGATGGTGCACTCTGATAGACTCTTTCCTGGCCATTTCTTGATGTTACCTTCACATTTATAGTCCTGTTTCATGTCTTGATGGTGCACTGTGATAGACTCTTTCTTGTCCATCTCTTGATGGTTTCTTCATACTTATAGTCCTGTCTCTTGTCTTGAAGGTGCACTGTGATAGACTCTTTAATGTCCATTTCTTGATGGTATCTTCACACTTATAGTCCTGTCTCTTGTCTTGATGGTGCACTGTGATAGACTCTTTCTTGTCCATCTCTTATTATTTAATTCTCCCTATGCGCACTTAACAAATATCGCCTGTCATTGTTATTAGATTGTTGGCATCTGTTTTTTAAGTTGTATGATATTTAACACTAGTCACTTATATAATTACACAGAATGAATTATAACATGAATTCTATGGTCCACTATCAGTCACGCCTATTATATTAAATAGTCAGCTAAACTGTATCTTCTGGTGTGATAAAGCGGGTGGTAAAATTATCAGTAAACTGAATGTTACGCACAAATAATTACTTTTTCCAAAGTCTTTGTATGATCATTTTTCGTATGTATGATCATTTTTTGACTGAAAGGTGTATTATGTTTTTTACAGTCAAAGGGACATAACCCGAGATATCGAGACTACAATTTTTTTATGAGTTTGCCTTCTCTTGTATAGAGACACGTTCGGTCTATAATTTCTTGAACGAAGCGTGACCATATCTCCTTATTTGGTAGTATCAGTCAACTGTTGTAGATGTCTGAAACCTGTCTTAACGCTTCTGTTCATGACCATAAAAGGCGCGACTGTGTAAGACTTTTATCTCGAATGTTCTTAGAATCGTCTTATGTGAGCGGCGACTCAGATATTGGAGTTCTGCGCATGTCAAAACTGGTGGTTCGTTTGGTGTGTTCCGCCCAGCTCGGGAGTTTAGAAATGGTCTGAGCAGCGAGCGGACGCAATGTGCGTCTTGTGATTTTCTGAGGGAAATACATTGTCTTTGTGAGTTAGTTAGCTAACTAGACTATTTCCCAGTATTATTCAAGCCTGCCTGGAGGCATATGTTCGTGGTTGATTTCCGAAGAAAGGTAATTCCTCTTGTATTGAACTTTATGCTATCATCTAGAAGTTCGTCATTTTGTGGCTCCTTGCTCGCCTGTGTGATTCAAAATGGAGAGGTACTTTGACTAGGATTTTCGCCACCGGTATCTTTATACCTGAACTAGTTATATATATATGGGTCGCTCTAGACCAACAAGACTATTGTCTGTGTTCCAGGATTCGTTATATCAGAGATCACGTCCAAGTCAGATGGTTAGACTTAGGAAGGTTATAAGGGTCGGTTTGACCTGTATTCCATGTATGCTATTCACGTGCAGACAGTAAACGGACTTATTGTACACATCTGATCTGCTAGCATCAGGAAGGGAGCATTTATTATTGTCTATGAACATTGATGATCTGCAGCTGACACTGTTGCAGAAGTTATATGTATGAACCTTAGGCACCCAGATCTGTGCTATATATATATATATATATATATATATATATATATATATATATATATATATATATATATATATATATATATATATATATATATATATATATATATATTTATACAGCTTCATGAACCAGAACTTTATGATATCGAATATACAGAAGCTATCTGTTTACAATAGAACTATTGAGTATTGAATCCTACATGACTATCAGCTAATGTGATTTTGAATGCTGCATTCGTTAAACTATGTTGGTGATGACAAAATATCATGACTGTTTTGTGGCGTGCAATAAATGGTATAAAACATAAAGCGAAGTTACCATTTTCATGACTCTACACATCATGTTGCCTGTGTTGTACCCTGTGAACTATTCTACTGCAACATACACAGCAACACTATAAACCAGAGAAGACACCTACATCTTGCACTTTTATACCAGGTGTTGATAGGGGTGGTGATTTGTCGTCAGCCTAAATCCACTTTTGGTGGTCAGACCCTTTGGCTTATCATTCCAGTTAAATCCACCCTTATCACTGAACAACTGGTAAACAAATAGCTATGCGTTATTTATTTCACTAGTTTTAACGCTAGGAAATCACAGTGAATTATAAGGGTAAAACTTAACACATTAAATCACGCTTAAGCACCAATTTATATTACCACAAATCAGAATAACAATCCCCACGAAACTATTAACACATTTTTCACAATGGTTCTAGAATATGTGTTTAGACTATCCAAAATTCTGAGCAACAATTGATCACTAATTTGGGAAGCCACAGTTTAAATACATTATATTCTCTCTGATCTATAGAGGATGCTAATTTTCACACTATAGTGCATAGCAGAAATCAGGAAACTACATTTCCCCAGATGAAAGGCTTTACGCGGTGGCTCTGTCAGCGCTTGCTAATCGACAACAAAAGACTTGGAATCATATAACGGGTTCTAGTAGATTTGCCCGCTTCTGGAAATTACGGAGTTGTCTCCCCCTGTATGTACAGACATCAAAGGATCCCTCGGGAAAATATTTCTGCCCGAGTGTCTACTACAAAGAGCTGGTGTTTTTCCACGTGCATCTGTCTGATATCGTGATGACCAGCTAGCATGAGAAACTCAGGTAAATGAACCATGTTCACTCCCGGTTAGGACTGGCAGGTTGCGGAAGTTGGTAATATTTCTGTTTGTTTATGTTTCAGGGAAAAGAGGCGTGGATTAAAAATGAGTATATGCAGGCTGTAAATTGCATGGCTGTGCTAGCGAATCATAGACTCTAACGGGATTTCAGGGCTGTCAGATACTGTAGGCTATCTTTCCATTATACGTCACAATAGTGTAGTGGTAATCAAAATATTTGTTTAAATTCTACTACTGCTTCCTTCAGACACATGCAAGTTGACGTCTGAGTATGTTCAAAACATGGGAAGAATATTTACACTGAGTTCCAGTTTTGTAATTATTTACTCTTAAGGAATGCAATTGTTTGAACTTGCACAATAATGCCTTCCTCAGTCCGCATAGCATTAATTAGCTGTCATACCAAGACAAGTATATATATATATATATATATATATATATATATATATATATATATATATATATATATATATATATATATATATATATATATATATATATATATATATATATATAATAATAATAATAATAAATTCTTAAGCGCCAAACACGGCGCATAAGGCAGAAACCAGTGCTCTCCAGGTTGTTCGTTGTGACGCCACTCCTCTTAGCTCTTGCACATTATTTAGGCCCAACGTTCTTCCTTCTCTTATTATTGTTCTTCTGAGTGTTTCTTTTGGTCTTCCTTTTTTCCGCTTACCCTCAGGAACCCAAGTGAGCGCCTGTAGTGGTATTCTGTTGTTTTGCATTCGTAGGACATGACCGATATATGACCATCGTCTTTTCCTTATATAGTCGGAGACATATTTCTGCCTAGAGTCTTCTCTTATTTGTCGATTAGTCTTGAATTCTTTCCAACTGATGTTCATGAGTTTTCTAAGACATTTGTTCTCGAATGTATTCAGCTTGTTCTCCAATGATTTTGTTATTTTCCAACTCTCACAGCCGTATGTTAACACTGAGATAACATTTGAATTAAACAGACGAAGCTTGGTATGTATATTCAATGATCGTAATTTCCAAATGTTAGATAATCTATTGAAGGCGCTAGCTGCCAAAGCAATTCTAGTATGGATTTCTCTTGTTGTGTCACCATCCTGAGTCATTTTACTGCCTAAATAATTGAAACTTTCAACTTTCTGTAGTTTTTCCCCGTTCAAGATGATATCAAAGGTCTCGTTAGAAAAGTTCATAGCTTTAGTTTTAGAGGCATTTATTTGGAGACCAATTTTAACCGAGAGATGACACAAATTATTTATTGCTTCTTGGGATTGTCTTGGTGTTGAACTTAAGAATGCTACATCATCTGCGAAATCCAGGTCCCCCAGGAATTTTCCATTTGTCCATTTTATACCCAATTGTTCATTGTGGGTATAGTTTCTCATAACCCAATCAATAGCTATTCCAAAAAGTAGTGGTGACATAATACAGCCTTGTTTCACCCCTGTTTCTACTGTAAACCATTCTGTATTCCCTTTATTTGTTCTAACACAACATCTTGCATTGTCATATAGCGCTTTGATTATATTCACATATTTTGTTGGAAAACCATAGATTGTAAGTATCTTCCACAATGATGGGCGGTGTAGACTATCAAAGGCTTTTTGAAAATCGACGAAGGTGATAATAAGTGGCGATTGCCTTTCCACTGATTCTTCTATAATTGTTCTTAGTGTGAATATTTGATCAATACATGATCGTTTCGGCCTGAAACCCGCTTGTTCTTCTCTGATCTTTTCGTCAGCATGCAATTTAAGTCTTTCTAACATCATGCAACATAATAATTTTCCAGGTACTGATAATAGAGATATACCACGCCAGTTATTACAGTCTGATAGATCACCTTTCTTCGGTAACTTTACAATAATACTGTCTTTCCATTGTTGTGGTGGTTGTTCTTCTCTCCATACTTCATTTATAATATCTAAAATTCTCAAGAGGTTGTTGTCATTAACTGCTTTAATCATTTCCCCTGAAATTTCGTCAACTCCAGCAGCTTTAAAATTTTTTAATCTTTTAACGGCTTGTTTGATCTCGTCCAGCGTGAATTCATCGCAAGTTATTGGCAAGGTGGTTGTGGATGTTTCATTATTAAAATCAGGTGTTACTGTTGGTGGTGGTCTGTTTAGCACCTCCATGAAGTGCTCAGCCCATCTCTTCATTTGTTCTTTTTCTGTTGGTATTGAATTCCCTAATTTACCTTTAACAGGTGTTTCCATAGCAGTAGGCTGGTGACATAGTTGTATATATATATATACACGCACGCACGCACATACATACATACACATAGAGAGAGAGATGGGTTAAATCGTATGTGTAAATCATTTACAGTGGTACTAAATATTTATGTGTGTTTACTAATATTTAACATTTGTATGTCAATCACTAACAATGATACTACAAATTGTTGTATAAATCACAAACACCAATACCAAACATTTGTGCGTTAATCATTCAAACTGATTGTGAATATTTTTGTGTAAATCACAGTACTAAGGCATGTGTCAGTCATTTACACTGGTCTTAAACATTTGTGAATAAAAACTGGTGCGAAAAACATTTTGTGTGATTCGTTCGCAATGGTGTGATACATTTGTGTGTAAAGCATTCACAATTATGCTAAACGTTTATGTAAAGCATTCACACTAATACTAAGCATGTGTGTGAATCATTAACACTGGCCAAACATTTCCATGTAAATTATATAGTGCTGGTATTAAAACATTTCTACAAAAAATTAACATTAGTACTAAACCATACATGCCACATGCTATGTTTTACCCATAATCTGTACAAGGTGTTTGCGTTTTCAGATGTGTACACCCTGTACATAATTTCTGTACAGGTTTTCTAACCCATTCCCCTTATTACTGTGTCTCAGAGAGTTCTTTTATAGGGTCCTATTGAACACAGGATTTCCCAGTCTGTTAGTGATAATTAAACACAGAAATAGACTAAATGATGATACCATCACATTATTCTTACAGTGTAAAATAAACTCAGACATTTATTGTATGAGTTTTAAAATAAGTGAAGGCCTGCTTTAAAAGGCAAAGTCCCCATGCCTGATTTATAATGCAGCCCACTGTAATTGAAAATATTTGTACATGAATTAACTCTTTTGATATGTTTTTTTCAGTCTTTGTACTTCTTCTTCTTCTTCCTCGTTCGTCCTGAAAAGGACGTTGGTTGCGTTGTGTCTGTTTACGCCGGAGCTGCGATATCTGCGCCTTTCAGCCGACACATCAGACTTCAGCACGGCAGTTTTTGGGACCGGGTTTGCCTTCCCTCTTTGATCCCTACTCTCTCAGCCAGACTGCAGTGATGCAGCCTGTTTCCAGGACCACCACGTGGAGGTGGAGTAGGGTCTTGGTCAGCTCTGGTTCGCTGACCCTGATGCAAGCAGTCAAGCTATGGGTCACTGACAGCATTCTCTATTGCTGCATCTTTGGGTCCCTTTCTTTGTACAGGTTTTGTGGGTTTTTGTACAGGGTTTTGGATTTTTTGTACAGGTTTTTATCTCCAAGGTGTGGCATGTATGTACTAAACATTTCTGTAGCAATAATTAGCAGTGATACTAAACAATTTTGTGTGAATCATTTACACTGGTACTAAATGTTTATAAATAATTAACAATGGTACTAAACAATTGTGTGTGAATCAACCACGGTTGTACTAAAAGTTAGTGTGTGTGAATTATTCATGCTGGTACTAAACATTTGTATGTATAAATAATTAACAGTGGTACTAAACAATTTTTACTAAAACTTTTGCGTGTGAATCATTCACACTAGTACTAACAATAGCACTAAACAATTTTGTGTGAATCATTCACATTTGTACTAAAAACGTGTATAAATAATTAACAGTAGTAGCAAACAGTTTTGTGGGAATCTACCACACATGTGCTAAAAATTATTGTGTGAATAATTCACGCTGGAACTTAACATTTGTGTGGGAATCATTCACACTGGAACTAAACATTTGTGTCTGAATCATTCACATTGGAATTAAACATTTGTGTGTGAATCATTCACACTGAAACTAAACATTTGTGTGTGAATCATTCTCACTGAAACTAAACATTTGTGTGTGAATCATGCACACTGGTACTAAACATTTGTACATAAATCATTCACATTGGTACTGAAAAGCTATGTATGAAAAAGCCATTCTTGTGCTAAAAATTATTGTGTGAATCATTCACTCTGGTACTAAACATTTGTGTGTGAATTATTCACACTGGTGCTAAACATTTGTGTGTGAATTATTCACGCTTGTACAAAGCATTTATGTGTGAATTATCCACACTGGTGCTAAACATTTGTATGTGAATCATTCACACTGGTATGTATAAATAATTAACAGTGGTACTAAACAGTTTTGTGTGAATTGGCCATATTTTTTACTAAAAGTACTAAAATTTCGTGTGTGTGAATTATTCACACTGGTGCTAAATGTTTGTGAATAAATCATTCACACTGACGCAGAAGAAATTGTATTAATAACCTTGCTGAAACATTTGTTTTCATCACAGTAATTTGGCAGAAGGTAATCTGATAAATAGTAATGACCTAGTGAGCTAAAAGTTGCTTGGCCTGGTTTTAGCTTGCTAGCACTCAAAGGAGCCTTGCTCCCAAATCTTTCTTTTTTTTCTTATCATTAGTTGTTGAGTTGAGGCACTTTTACAACTATAAGTGAAGTTTCATCTTAAGTTATTGTGCTTTAGTTTAGCTTTTGAGAATCATCATCTCCTTTTTCACCCCTTCCGATGGGCCTCTTGAGGGATCCTCCGTCAAAGCACAAAGTCTTGTAGCGGTGGTTTCTTTAGCAAACATTTTTTATACAAGGTTGCCAACCTCATGCACGTACCAGATTTGGGATGATTTAAATCATCATACTCAGTTTGAGAATATCAAAGTCATAATGACTTCAGTCATCATGCCACAGTTGAGAAAACTTAAATCATCGTGACTTAAAAATCATAATTATGCAGTAGAAAATACAGAATCATGATGACTTAAGAAGAGAACTGGAGACAGACATGAAGGGGATGCAAAAGACAAAGAAAGACCTTGAGCAGACGGCACGTGACAGGAAGTCTTGGCAGACGTTTGTTGAAGGCCCATGCTCCTTGGGGCATTGAAAAATGAAGAAGATCTGAGAAGGGTGTGTATGAGAAAAACACATTAGATATTGCTAGAACAACCAAGAAATATCCAGTAGGCAAACCAGAAGAAATAAGGCTGGATCTTGGCAATGATTAAACAAAAAAGCAAACATGAAGGATAGAAGAATTTGAATAGATAATAACAATAAAAGACTTACCATTGACAGAATATGTGTTAAATTTTAACACCACTAAATGTGACAAATTATTACAAGACACAAGCTGACATAATGAGGGGAAGACGCTAGTGTCACAGCGTTATTTCACAGTGCATTTTATGTCTAGTGATCGTTGAAAAGCCAGTCGGGAAAGGCCAAAGTTAGCCGAACCGGTCATGTGACTACCGGAAGTCGGGGGAAAAGGCGCAAAATTTAGTAGTTTTTTTTTTTTTTTTTTTTTTTTTGCGTTCGCCCGCTAATACTCGAGGCGAAATCTCAGGTTATTATTTTTATGTCTAACCTGACATTGATTTTACGTGAGTATCCCTTTATTTCTTGTACAGAGACAGGTGTCCCTCGCCATTCAGGCAAATACTCGCCGATTTCGGAGGTACCCATTGCAGCTGGGTCGGCTCAGAAAAGTCCCTGGTCGACGAGGCCTTCAAATGTTCGCCAGCTCGAGTTAATCCAGTCCAAATCCCGGTCGACGAAAAATCCTCAAATGCCGTCGCCCGGGTTTGATCCTGTATCACCCGGTCGCCAGAGCGGTGTTGTAACCACTACGCTAGCGCGGCTCCCAAAAAAAATTTAGTAGTGAGAAGTTAGCCTCTGTTCAGGAAGAACATGTCTGTTTTCCATTAAACACATGTCGTTGCTTGATAACCACCTGCTGGTAGTCCAGCAATAGCAAGGGAGAGGTATCGAGTTTCGCGTTCAATTAGGGTGTTTCGGTTAACGTGAACCGAACTGTAGAGTCTGACCCACTCCACCAGTACTGTTCTGATAAAATATAAGTTGTTCTATGCAGCTTTATAATTTAGTGAGGGTGACTAAGAAGGTGGATTTCCTATGTTAAGATCATGTTTTCTACTAAGTGTTATGCTTATGAATTTCATGTATTATGGCGCCATAAAGGCAATTTAGTATATAATTTAATCTTGTATGAAAGTACTTTGTTTGTGCTATTTCGATATCAACGTTAATGGTTGCTTATGTAGGAGGTGCTATTAGAATACAGGGCACTGTGTGATGGTTGACCAGAGAAGAGCTGTCGTCGTCATTTTTCACGGCTGCCAGAACCTTGGGTTACTTACTTCATACTCCTGTTGTTTTTTGGTTGGTTGGAGAATGAAGTAATGACAGTAGTAGGGGATAACAATGGCACGCTCGGTTCATATGAGGATATGCTGTTAGTGGCATATGGTCGTCCAGACTCCTATGGGGGTCGGGCGAAGCATCCTCCGGATGGAAGAAAACAAAGTTTTCTTTCTTAAGGGGGGTGGATGTCACATCGTTATTTCGCCATGCATTTTATGCCTAGTGATCGTTGAAAAGCCAGTTGGGAAAGGCCGAAGTTAGCCGAACCGGCGGTCATGTGACTACCGAAAGTCTGTGGAAAAGACCCAAAATTTAGTAGTGAGAAGTTAGCCTATGTTCGGGAAGAACATGTCTGTTTTCCCTTAAGCCAGCAAGATCGCTGTGTGTTCTATATTGAAATACTGTAAACTGAGTGCCTGCCATATTATCGGATCGTGGTGATAATTACGTTGTTAAGTCTAGAGTAGTGAAGTGTCTAGATCGCATTGTCTACAGGACGTAGTGTGATAATTTGTTGATTTTGAGTGTGTCATTGTCATAGCTTTTGCCGCTCGGTGAGCGATATTCATAGCAGCCATTTGTGGTATAGTTTGTATGTTTGTGTGTGGAGGTGATAGTTTAAGCTGCTGAGGCAGGTTTACAGTGGTTTTCTCATTATTGTATATGATGCGTTTGATGGCCGTGTGAGGCCTTATTGTGTGTGTATATTTATTAAAGGGAAGTAGGCCTACCTGTTGAAGGTGTTTATTACTTTTGTCAGCCATTGTTGTGTGGTCATACCCTTAGGAGGGCGAGCCTATAGTTGATATTATAAACCCACACAGCAGCGGTGTAACCCGTGGAGTGTTCTCCATGATAAGTGGTTCCTGACAACTAGAATAAGATAAAGTTGCTGCTAAAGAGCTCAAAGTATATAATGAAAGATTACCTACTCAAGCTCTTTCTACCTACTCAAGCTCTTTCACACAATCTGGAAAGACAAAAAAATACTAGATTTGTTGACAGAAGAAATTGTAGTAAAACTAGAGTGTGGCTGTTTGACTGACTAACAAATCTTGTAGTAAAACTAGAGTGTGGCTGTTTGACTGACTAACAAATCTTGTAGTAAAACTAGTGTGTGACTTTTTGACTGACTAACAAATCTTGTAGTAAAACTAGTGTGTGGCTGTTTGACTGACTAACAAATCTCTAATCTAGCAGTCCTTGTTCTAGAATCCCCAGGGAAGTAGAAGGAGACTGACAAGAACGGGGAGAAGAGAACTGGAGACACTCATGAAAGGGATAAAGAAGACATGGAAAGGCCTTAAATGGATGGCACAGGACTAGAAGGCATGATGGGAAGTTTTTACAGGACCAGAAGGCATGATGGGAAGTTTTTGAAGACCTTTGCTCCTAAGGGGACTGATTGGTAATGATGATGATGACCATGCTAACAGGTCTATGCTACCAGGCTATCATTTCTATCCATAATTTCCTGCCTTTGCTGCTTGCCAATTATATTGTTGACCTTTTTTAACCCTCATTTTGTGATATTAATCTGTGCAGCATCTTCTCTCTTTGCTGTCTGCCACTTATTTCCAGATGTTTTTGTCTGTTGTCGCAATGTTTTAACTATTCCTTTTCATGGCTTACCCAAAAGACATGGACTGCTTCATTTTGTGTTAGCATTAAGTTTCCTTCATCCATTACCCTCTTTCAGAACATCTCATTAGATTATTAACACGCATCTACAGTATCAGATCTCTGTGGCCCCCAGTGATTTTCTTGTTTGTCTTGATAAATCATGATTCATTTCCTTGACACCTGATTGGTTCGGTATACGATAAAGCTCACTTTCTTACTTCCCTTGACTTGAGATTTGAAAAATAATCTATGTAGAGAAATAATGTTATTGTCATCATTATTGTCATCATGTTATTTTCCCTTATGTTGCCCATGGAGCATGATACCACCACTGCAGCTGGTTTATTCGCTACCGCTGCCCCTCACTGCCCCAATCATCAGAGACCCCCGGGAATTACATGGAAATTATTATTAATAATAATTATCACCAAACACCTTCATCCTTCATGTGGAAACTTGCCATTCTTGTTGCTTTGAAAATTTCTTAGCTTGCTGCAGTTACATGTCCTATCAGTAATGTCTCAGTGTGTGCCATCAGAAACCTAAATTTAGCATCCGGCATGAAAGCTCCGGGGATCTCTGATGAGACCAAGAAAGAACAGGGCTAAGGCTCCCTCAGTCGTGTCATACATGGTGGCCAATATTAAATTGTGCATGGACCTGACAACCTCATCATGTAAAATAATATGCTACTGAAACTGCCACTACAAAAGCAAGTGAATGGTTTGTGCAGGCTATCTGCAAGGGGATTAGATATGGTGATGTCTTCATGCTCCATAAGGAACAACAAGGGAAATGAGGATGGTGAAAGAATGGTGAAAGAATGATCATAGAATTCATTGTGAAGTACCACATTATTCAGAGATTTATATTTCAGTGCCTCAAGAACTGCAAGAAACATTTTCTGTGAATGTCTTGACAAATCAGAACTCTAGTAAGCAGAATGATTCACTCCGGGCGTTATGGGAAGTACATGAAAAAACTGCTAAAGTAAACTACACCATATTCTGGTGCAAAGGCTTACCTGGGAAGTCATGCACGGTAAAATCGTTTGTCTATCAGACTTGTAGAATATTTTTTTATATTTTTTAAATAATATGGGGATTAAATTGTCATCTTTATCATCAATATTTTCCTTTTTGCCCCCTGTCATAGAACTAAAAAGGACACGTAGCTTACTCAATTTTAGCTTGATAATCTTATTTACATTATCTTCAGAAAAATCATAACATTCAATGAATTATTTTATTCACAATCTCCATTGATAGCTTTGTAAATTTATTGAAAGCAAATCAACAAGGGTCCTGTGTCATACCTGGGGGTCCTGTGTCGTACCTGGGGGTCCTGTGTCATACCTGGGGGTCCTATGTTGTACCTGGGGGTCTCTGAAGAGACAGACAGAATATAACTATGCTTCCTCAGGCATGTCAACAGGCAACTAATATGGTTGTGCTACAGACACCACCACTGCAAGGTCACTTAAAAGCTTTGGTGTTAGCTTCATACAAGGGGGGCCAACTGTAGTGACGGCTCCTTGCTGCACAGGGAACAAAAAGGAAGATGATGATGATGAAATAAATAAGGCCTGTGATGTGTAAGTAGGTGAGACAATTTGAAATCTTTAGAAAATACACTTTAAGCAAAAGCAATTATAACATAAATGGTGAATAAAACATATCCAAGTTCAGGCATGTAACTTACAGGAAGGAAGTAGTTCACTCATCATTCATAACCCTCCACTCCCAAAGGAGCATAGGCCTTCAACAAACACATGCCAAGTCCTCATGTTACGTGCCATCATCTCAAGTTCTTTCCACGTTCTCCTCATCATTTTCATCTCTGTTTCCAGCTCTCTTCTCCATGTGCTTCTTGGTCTACCTCTGCCTCTCTTGCCCTGGGGGTTCCAGAACAAGGACTGCCTTGTACTGCTATCCACAGGTTTCCTCAGTGTGTGTCCTATCCATCGCCATCGTCTTCTTCTCATCTCTTGTTCCACTTGCACTTGTCTGGTTCTTGTCATCAGTTCCATGTTGGTAACCTTGTCATACCATTTTAATCCTTCTATTCTATGCAAGTACCCATTTATGAAAGTCTGTAGCTTTTTGGTTGTTGTCTTTGTTGTTCTCCATGTCTCAGAGCCATACAATAGGACAGACTTCACATTTGAGTTGAAGATTCTTATTTTCGTGTTGAATCCGATTTCTCTTGATCTCCATATATTTCCCAATGTAATGAAAGCTCCTCTTGCTTTTTGTATCCTTATTTTGATATCACTGTCTGTCCCTCCAACTTTGTCTATATTGCTGCCAAGATATGTAGGAAGTAGTTGCATTAATAATATTTAATAATATTGGCTTGTTAAATGTTACAATTGTTAAATGGCAATATACGAGGTCTGGTCAAATAGTATCCGCCCTTTTTTTTTTCGGGGAAAAAAAATGATATACAGGAGGTTTCTCTGGTGGATACAGTGGAGAAGACCTTCCTGCGCATGCACGATTTTTTTCCCTCCCAAAGACAGTGTCAGTCGTCTGCAATTAGTGTACGCGCGAGCTGTGGTAGTAACAAGCCGTCGGATTTTTATTTGTCACGAAATGACGGAACGTTTTGAACAGCGGTATTGCATTAAATTTTGCCAAAAGCTCGGTGATACCCAAGTAGAAACAATTCGAAAGATTCAACAAGCTTTTGGCGATGAAGCCATGAGAATTACACAAATTAAGGAGTGGTACAACCGTTTCAAAGATGACCGCACATCAGTGCATAGCGAGCCACGTTCCGGTAGACCATCAACAAGCCGAAACGACGTGGTCATTCACGAAGTGCGGACTTTGGTCATGCAGAACCGACGTATCACCATCCAAGAACTTACACACGAGGTGGGGATAAGCCACGGTTCAGTACAATCCATATTGATGGAGGATTTGAACTTGCGGAGAGTGTGCGCTAAATTCGGACCTGTGGACAACGGGAACTTGGCAGCTGCATCACGACAATGCACCCGCACATTCTTCGCATCTGATTCAGACTTTCTTGGCCAAACACAAGACTCCTCTGATTCGTCAGGCTCCATACTCTCCTGACATGGCTCCTTGCGATTTCTAGCTGTTCCCCAAGCTGAAAATACCGCTGAAAGGGACCCGATTTGAGTCACGAGAAGACATTATGATAAATTCGACGGCCGAGCTATACTCCATTCCCAAAGAGGCCTACCTGAAAGTCTTCCAAGCATGGCGGGACCGCTGGGAGAAGTGTGTGCAGTCCCAAGGAGATTACTTTGAAGGGGATTAGGGTTTCAGACTTCCAGGTTAGTGATTGTATTTTTCCTGGCCAAAGGTCGGATACTTTTTGACCAGACCTCATAAATTTAACAGAACATGACGAACCTGAACAAGATCAGTATGTCATAATTCTGTTTGCATTAACGAAGCGTCATGTGAAATTAATGGCTGTTGGGAAAGAAAGAGATAAGTGCTCTTGTTCTTGGTTGTCATGTCAAGCCCAATTGTTTCAATAGATCATACACTGAGGCAGTTACCAGACATCATGGACCTACTTCTACAGCTGTGATCCTTGCTGTGAATCCATCATGTCTGAACTATGTGGCCAGTCAAAGTTAAACTGTGTTTAACTATTTGGAACTCATCCATTCTGGGTTTAGATGGTACTGTCAGCTCAGTCATTAAGGAAAGCAAGGAGGTGTACCAACTAAAACTCGATGTGCAGCTACTGTACAGAGAAGAACATCCAGCTTACTTAGGAGTGGAGCTTGACAGACAGCTACTCCTCAAAGCCTTCATGCACAAAATGAAAGATAAGGCCAGTAGATGCCTGAACCCAGTTAAACATCTTTCATACACCAGTTCGGGAGCAGAAAAGTGAAATCTCAGACATCTGTATCTGTGATATGTCCGATCAGTCATGGATAATAACCTATTGCTGCAATTTGCAATGAGCCACACCACTGAAGCAGAGTTGGACAAGGTCTAAAACCAAGCTGTAAGGTTCATATGTTGGGGGCATAAGAACCATGCCAACAGCTGCCTGTGAAATTGAAACATAGCACCTATGTACATACGATGTAAACATGCTGTTCTGGATGTAACAGAGTGCTATAGAAGAATGAAAAAAGAACACCCGAACAGACAACTAGTTGAAAACTGGAAGCCCATTAGCAGATTAAAACAAAAATCACCACTACAAGTAGCAACAACTGTAGCAGAACAACATCACCTCCCACAGACTTACTTACATCCTTACTTAATCATTCCTCTTCTACCTTGGGATGTAGAGATTTGCCAGAGAGAACGCCATACTATCCTGTCGGCTGTCTTTCTCCTGGCCTGGCTCCAATCTAGTCATCAATCCGTCAAAAATTGTGTCTTGTTGTCATCCCAGCGAACTCTGGATCATCCTGGAAGTCTGGATCCCTGGCTCTTGGATTTCCATATTTCTTGTGGCAGGCAGTCTTCTTCCATTCTACATACATGGCCAGACCATCGTAGCTGGGACTGTTCTTCTTGTGTCTGCAGGGGCTGGGTTTTGAGGCCATGCCTTAATGTCTCTTGACCATGTCTCTTCCTGTTACTTCAACCACCCTCTTCAGATACCTCATTTCTGAGGTTTGGAGCTGGCTTTTGTGGGTTGAAGTCATTGCTCATGACTCGCATCCATATTTCAAGACTGGGACATAGGAGAAGCGGTATACAGCCATCTTCGTCCTCTTACCAATCTCTCTTTTGCTGAGGAATCCTTGCTTTATTGCCTGGAGAAGTCTCCCAGCTGCCGCACTACGGGTAGCCAACTCTTCTTTGATGCCTCCCTTCCAGTCTATGATAGCTTTGAGGTAATTAAAGTGGTTAACCTACTCCAGGATCTGTTCTCCGTTCATAATGTGATGCCTTTTTCCTTCTCTTGAGATCACCATGGTTTTTTTTTTTTTTTTTTTGAGCAGCTGCTAACCATACCTCTCTTCTCCAGTTCTTCCTTCCAGACTTGCAGGTTGGATTGAAGATGTGCCTCTGATTTAGCAATCAGGGCAACATCGTCGGCAAATGCCAACTCTGAAATACAGACCTGTCTCATCTTCCAGTACCCAACTAAATACTTTTTGGTCCTTTTGTTACATGCTTTGATGACATTGTCCATGAGGAGTATGAAAATATAAGGTGACAGAATATCACCCTGTTGTACGCCAGTGGTGGTCCTGAAATCTTCCGACTTACGGTTTGCCGTCCTCACATAATTTCTGCAAGTCTTGTAAAAGCTTTGTAATAGCATTGAGGTGCTGTTATGTTCTTTCTTGCCACGCAGTCCCAAAGTTTGCTCCACGGGACCTTCACAAACGCCTTCTCCAGATCCAAGAAATAAAGATGCATCTCATCTTTATACTCAGTGGCTTTTTCACTCAGCTGCCTGAGTGTGAAGATAAGGTCCTGAGTACTTCGGTTTGCTTGGAAGCCACACTGGACTTCCTCCATTTGTGGCTCAGCCTGGCGTCTGATTCCGCTCCAGTATTCTAGAGTAAATTTTACCAGGGACACTAAGCAGGATGTTCCTCTATGATTTCCGTATTGTCGGTTGTCACCTTTTTTGAAAATGATTATGGCTATCTCTCAATCCTTTGGTATGGTCTTGTTGGACCCTCGCAAGTAATAGGTCAACTGCTACTCCTGTGTACTTAACCATTTTTTGGTGTTTTACCATCATGTCCTGCTTCTTTACCCACCTTGATTTTCTCCAGTTCTGCCTTCAGTTCTTCCATCTTGATACCATCTTCATCACCATTGGTTTCCTCTTCTGTGATAGTGGTTATAATTTCTGAAGCTTGACCTTGCTCACTGTCAAGGAGCTCTGAAAAATATTCTTTCCATCACTTTCTTTGGGGCAGTAAGCAATTTGTTTGTTTGTCATCTATAAATTTAAGAAGACACTGTTTTTCCTTCCTCATGTTCTTTAGGGTCTTGTAGAACAATTTCTGTTTTATTTAGCATCTTTTTCAAGCTTTTCTCCAAATTCTTCCCAGGATTTCTGTTTTGCTGCTAGCACCTTGTTCTTTACTTCTGTTCTCACATATTCTCTATATTTCTCTGATTTTCCTGCTGTCTTTTTAGCTTCTAAGTATTGTTTCCATGCCTTTTTCTTTTCTCTTATTTTTTTTCTTCTGTCCACCATGGTGTCCTCTTTCCCTTCTTCCCAAGTCGAAGTTCACCACATTCTTCTGCTGCAGCTGATTTTGTGATATCCTTCAATTTTAGCCAGAGAGTTTCTAGGTCATCTGGTCATTCTTCTAGGTTTCTCACTGCTGTCACAATAAGCACCTTCTTCTTCTTCGTTCATCCTGAAAAGGACGTTGGTTGCGTTGTGTCTGTTTACAGCGAAGCTGCGATATTTGCGCCTTTCAGCTGACACATCAGACTTCAGCACAGCATTTTTGGGACCGGGTTAGCCTTCCCTCTTCAATCCCTACTCACTCAGCCAGACTGCAGTGATGCAGCCTGTTTCCAGGACCACCACTTGGAGGTGGAGTAGGGTCTTGGTCAGCTCTGGTTCTCTGACGCTAGCAGTCTAGCTAACTGTATTCCTGACTGTTGACGTGTCTTAGGTCCCCAATAAGCACCTGATACCTGGTCTTAACTTCTGGCTGTCTTAGCTTGTAGGCCTTAATCTTCATCTCTCATGATTGATTATTTTCTTGTGTGATGGTGGGTAATGCCTAGACCGAGCAACTCTTTCAGTGGTTCATTTAATTGTCAGCAGGTAGTAATCACTTCCAGACTCTAACATCCCGCACATACTTGAATGAGCTCTTCCTAACAATGGCATAGTCAGTGACTGATTTCTCATTCTTAGTTGGTTCGTATCTAGTGTATGTATGAATGCGCTAAGGGGGGGGAAACTTTTCTGTTTGTAATGACAAGGTTTTGCTCAGTGCAGAATCTAAGGAATCATTTTTCGATGTCATTTAGTGTATCTTCTCCATATCTTCCAATAACTCCACCCCATCTAGCAGTCATTTCCAACTGTGGTGTTGAAATCTCCGAGAAGGATAATTTCGTCCAGGCAGTAGTCCACTGTCTTTTGAAGCAGCTGAATGAATTCTTCTTTGACATCTGCTCGCTCATCTTCATTTGGTCCATACACAATGATAAGGTTGACTATGGTTTCTTTTTCTTTCAGATTTAGCACGATAATGTGCTCTGAGACAAAGTTCCATCCTTTGATGTTATTTGTTTGGCTTTTCACTACAATACAACCCATGCCCTCTTTAGCTCTTTCGCTTGTGGGGACTCCACTGTAGAGCAGCATGTTGCCATTGAGGTCCACTGCTCCTAGCCCTTTTTTCTTAGTTTCCGTCAGAGCCAGGATTTATAATTTTGTTTTCCTCATCTCCTCCACTAGCTCCTACTCTTACCCATTAATACTTCTACAATTCCATGTTCCCTGAATCGTTGAACGTAATTTGTGCCTGTTCATCACATTTAAGATCAGTCCGATTTTCTCTCTTGCATTACTTGTAATCAGGTTTGAAGGCAAACAGGTGATTGGCCTGTAGTGCCTTTTTACGACCTCCATGCATGCCGCCCTCCTACATTTTCAGCCAGGCTTGGGACCGAGCTATGCAAAGTTGCTCCCACAGACACGAGAAATAATGGAAAAATACCCAGTATTTATCTCAGAAAGAGCTTTAGAAGAAAACCTCCAAACTAAAAAATAAAGAAATAATACAGCTGGCTGAAACAATTGACAACCTGCTAACAAAATAAGACATTAGTCACTCTCCAGTGGATACCAGGACACACAGACATACTAGGCAATGATAAAGCAGACAGACTAGCAAAACTAGGAGCAAGCATGGTTCAAACACTCCAGCAAACATGCAGACAACTAAACGAATACACCAAAACAGCTTCAAAGAGGAATGGTTGAACCAGTGGGCAGAAGAGTCTACCGGATAGGCCTTGTATACAGAAATGGCCCATCCCAACAAAAATGACAACCTTAATAACCTATGACGAGTGGAACAGGGTACAGTCTTCCGGCTTAGAACAGAACACACTAGACTCAATAAGCACTTGAAACAAATTAAACCCCACACTTGAGCCTAATTGCCGCAGTTATATCCATCCAAATGAGACAGTCCAGGATGTGCTGCTCACTTGCCCAGGACTCGCCACAGAAAGAATAAAGCTATTGCTGAACTCACCAACAATCACAACACCACTCAACACAGCACAGCTCAACAGCTGCAGAACACATTCAAATTCTTCATCTTTGTATTAACTGCTAATGAGCACAAATACCTTAGTTAATCAATAACAACAACATCTCAGTCATTATAATCTGCTATGATGACAGGGAGCTCTTCACTGTGTTATGGTCTTCTCTAAGACTTTCTGATGACTTATGGGTTTCTTGCTCATCCGGTTATATCTGCTGCCATTTCCCCATTGTTTGCTTTGTCATGAATAGTTAGTAAGCAAGGTGTTTTTTGTTATTGGATGCTATTACTGCCCTTCAGGGCCTGGTTTTGCTCATTAAGCTTTGCCAAGTTTATTGTAGCAGTTAACTCATACAGTAGTCTGTTGTATCTCTGTGTCTATCACCCTTGTCTTTGCAGCACCTTCCCCGCTGAAAGTACACACATGCATGTGGACACACACATAAAATGTGTATGTGTAATAAATACAATATTAGCCATCAGGTATTTTATAGTGGGCTGTTAGATATATAGTCATATCTTTTGTAGTGAGGGGCTGGATTTGTTGTCAGACAAGATTTTATATGATACCAACCACATGTTTTTATGATGTTATTTTTACAATTAATTCAGGGTCAGATAAACTGGAGTAGTGCAATACCAGGCACACAGTCAGAATATAATATCCCCGTACCAAGTTCAGATGATGCATCTGAATACATTTTTGGAATTACAGTAACAGACACTGAAACAAGGATGACATCAGGAATATTTTGGACAGGGTGTTTGTTCATTCACAGTCCTAGTAAGTGTCCTGTAACATATTTTTAATATCTGGCTTTTAGTTGACACATATTTCATTAAATTGTTTCTCACCTGTGTCAAGTCTGTCAGGACTGAATTCAGTTCCCCAGCTATTACCACATTCTCTTATTATAACATGCTCAAAGAACTTTAACTTTCTGTACCTTTTCTTATTGACTAATTGATAACTTTTCTTTATGAAATATGATTTGACTGAGACTAATACAGTAATATTATTAAATGGGTGCTTGCATAGTATAGAGGGTTTGAAGTGATATGACAAAATCACTAATGTGATACTGATGACAAGAACCAGACAAGTACCAGTGGAACAAGAGATAATAAAAAATGCTGGTGATAAATAAGACACCAAAATTATAGCATTACAAGACAGTCCTTGTTTTGTAATCCTCAAGGTAAAAGAACCAAAGGTAGCCTGAAAATAACATGGAGAAGAGAACTGGACAGATAAACAATTATGAGGAAATACCCAGAGCTGATGGCACAGGACAGGAAGACTTGGACATAAGTTTGTTTGCCCTGTGATCCTTGGCGAGTTGAAGGTGATAATGATGATGATGAATACAATGGTGGTTTCCCCTTGCCTTTCCTTGGATTTATATACAGTTTACTTTGTTTGTCTTTATCTGAAAAAGACTTACCCACGTGACAGCAAAGGGAGAGGTTAAAGCACCTCTGACTCTAGAATATATTGCTTACATATCACAGATAACACTGGCTAACAAAAAAAAATTTATTTTTTCTTTCTCTAACATTTCTATGTTTTTCTGGTCAATTTTAATGCCCTGTTTTTAAATCTGCAAACCGTTTTTCTCTATCAGGTCGGGATCTCTAGAAATACGCAATTGAAGTTTTTTAACAACCCATACAGTATTACAACATCATTTGTACAAGAAGTATAACAGTTATGTAGGCTTGAATTTCTTTGCAGTCGACTTTCGTCGGTGAATGGCATGTGGTACATCGCGATGAAGCATCCAACAATAATCGGCAAGCATGGTCACACTGCACCGTCCTTCATAACGTGACTCCATTACGGCGATATCTTGATGGAATCGTTCTCCATGTTCATCGCTGACTTCGCCAAGTTGTCAGGGAAAAAGTCAAGATGCGAATCGAGCAAATGGATTTTGAGGGACATGTTACAGCCCATAATTCTGTATGCATCTATGCACTGCTTAACAATATGCACATAGTCGACAGATTTGTGATTTCCCAGAAAGTTATCGACGATCGATTTGAATGCCATCCATGCGCGAAGTTCACTACCATGTAACAAGTTCTCGAATTGTTTGTCTGCAATAACTTTCCTAATCTGAGGTCCTACAAAGATACCTTCCTTTATCTTTGCATCGTTAATTTGCGGAAACTTTTCTCGAAGATAAGTGAAAGCTTTGCTCGTTTTATCTAACGCTTTTACGAAATTCTTCATGAACCCCAACTTTATATGTAACGGTGGTAAAATGATGCTGTCTTTGTTAACTAATGGCTCGTGTATTACATTTTTATGCCCCAGCTGCATACGATCCCTGATAGGCCACACCTTTCTTGCATAATGTTCCTGTCTGTTGCGGCTGTCCCATTCATATAGGAAGCAACAAAATTTAGTATACCCAGTCTGCATGCCCGTGAGAATTGCAATGACCTTTAGGTATCCACAAATCCGCCATTGGTAGTCATTGTACTTTATTTTTGCCAAAAGTATAGCCATATTGTCATAAGTTTCTTTCATATGAACAGAGTAGGCGACTGGAATTGATGAAAATAAATTTCCATTATGCAATAACACGGCTTTTAGACTAGTCTTGGAAGAGTCGATGAAAAACCGCCATTCGTTGACTATGTGCTCATGACCGAGGTGCAACATTAGACCGTTTACATCTTTGCAATAGCAAATTTTATCATCCATCTCAAAGTATTGAACAAGTTCTCTGTGTCTATGACGAAATTTAGATATCGGAGTATTGGGCGCTAAAAGATTCCATTCTTTGAGTCGCGAACCGAGTAATTCCGCTTGTCCTTTGGTGAGAGCGAGATCACGTATTAGATCTGAAAGTTCTGAATGGTTAATTAAGGGAACACCATCATTCACCGGTATATAATCCGAGTCAGAATTAGTTTCTAAAGCAGGTAAACTATCAATTTCTGATGGTTCATTCACGTCCAACGGATATTGTTCTGGTGGAACTGGGATCGGACACGTGATTGGATCATGAGGCACTGGTTTCGAAACCGATTCAATATTTGGATAAACCACAGACTTTCTAGTTTTAAAAGTGAAACCATAGATATTTGTCAAGCAGAAGTAACAATCAATAGCGTGATTTGTCGGTTCACGCCATATTACTGGCACTCCAAAAGGCATCGACTTATGCTTCGGCGATTTTAGTAACCAACCTGCCAATGTATTTGTACAAGTCGAACAAACTGCATTTGGCATCCAAGATTTATTTGCATCATCAACTTTCGAATCGAAATAAAGTTCATATGTTTTCTTTAGCAATGTTGTAAAGTTTTTCTGGTGAACACGATCGGTAAAATATCCGCACACGTAACAGAACAGATCAGCCGAATTTCTACAACTTCTAGAAGCAATATTTCACTCAGAATTATTTCAAAATACAGTAACTATTTGAAATATAACGTAACATATGTCATGCATCTTTTAGCAGTATAAAAAGTAGAATTATTTTGCATTTTATTAATTTTTAAAAAGTTATATAGTAAAAATGAAACGGAGCCAATAACGGTTTCCCAAAAATATATTTATTCACAAATATCTTAAGAACCCGACGTGATAGAGATAAACGGATTTCAAATTTGAAATCAGCGCAAGAAACTGACCTAAGAACACTTATTCTTATATAAGAAAGAAAAATGTTGTTTGTCAGTGTAATTAGAGATATTATTTATAAATCTTAGGTAATTAGAGGCTTTCTGACAGTACAGAGCATCGCTAAATGGCCCTGATAGTATTCCTAACTAAGAGGCCTTACCAGGAGTACCATAATCTAAACAGTTGTGGGAAAGTATTTGTATAGAATATTTGATAGTCAAATCCTAATTCTGTTTCCGTTATCCATTGATAGTCAAATTCTGAATCATAAATGTTTTCGTTATCCATTGATTGTCATAGTCTGAATCATAAATGTGTCTGTTATCCAGTGATTGCCAAATCCTGAATCATTAATGTTTCTGCTATCAAGTGATAGTCAAACTGTAAATAATAATCTGTATTTTCTGTTTCCATTACACAGCCATTTTGCATAAGAAGACGGTAGACAGCCCAAAAGTGGAACCTGGAGTGAATGAAGTGCAAGTTAGTTGGGCCCAGATCCAGTGTAATTATCAATCCAGGATTAAAGTGACGGCGTATAAAGTCAAGTGGTGTGAGGTCACCAGATGCAGTGGTAAGATATCCTGCTGCCTCTTCATTAATGTGACCTTGAAGTTGACCTTTATATGCCCCATCTTATCTGCAAGCCCCGTGTTATTACCCGGGGTCTCAGAGGAGACAAAGAATAGGACTACTGTGCCCTCAGGCATGTCAAACAAAGCTACAGTAAGGTTGTGAAAGGGGCTGGCAACCTCATCATGTCAAACAAAGTGACAGTAAGGTTATGCAAGGGACTGGCAACCTCATCATGTCAAACAAAGTGACAGTAAGGTTGTATAAGGGGCTGGCAACCTCATCATGTCAAACAAAGTGACAGTAAGGTTGTGCAAGGGACTGGCAACCTCATCATGTCAAACAAAGTGACAGTAAGGTTGTACAAGGGGCTGGCAACCTCATGTCAAACAAAGTGACAGTAAGGTTGTGCCAGGGACTGGCAACCTCATCATGTCAAACAAAGTGACAGGTCGTGCCAGGGGCTGGCAACCTCATCATGTCAAAGTGACAGTAAGGTTGTGCCAGGGGCTGGCAACCTCATCATGTCAAACAAAGTGACAATAAGGTTGTGCCAGGGGCTGGCAACCTCATCATGTCAAACAAAGTGACAGTAAGGTTGTGCCAGGGACTGGCAACCTCATCATGTCAAACAAAGTGACAGTAAGGTTGTGCCAGGGACTGGCAACCTCATCATGTCAAACAAAGTGATAGTAAGGTCGTGCCAGGGGCTGGCAATCTCATCATGTCAAACAAAGTGACAGTAAGGTTGTGCCAGGGGCTGGCAACCTCATCATGTCAAACAAAGTGACAGTAAGGTTGTGCCAGGGACTGGCAACCTCATCATGTCAAACAAAGTGACAGTAAGGTTGTGCCAGGGGCTGGCAATCTCATCATGTCAAACAAAGTGACAGTAAGGTTGTACAAGGGGCTGGCAACCTCATCATGTCAAACAAAGTGACAGTAAGGTTGTGCCAGGGATTGGCAACCTCATCATGTCAAACAAAGTGACAGTAAGGTTGTGCCAGGGGCTGGAAACCTCATCATGTCAAACAAAGTGACAGTAAAGTTGTGCCAGGGGCTGGCAACCTCATCATGTCAAACAAAGTGACAGTAAGGTTGTGCCAGGTACTGGCAACCTCATCATGTCAAACAAAGTGACAGTAAGGTTGTGCAAGGGACTGGCAACCTCATCATGTCAAACAAAGTGACAGTAAGGTTGTGCCAGGGGCTGGCAACCTCATCATGTCAAACAAAGTGACAATAAGGTTATGCCAGGGGCTGGCAACCTCATCATGTCAAACAAAGTGACAGTAAGGTTGTGCCAGGGACTGGCAACCTCATCATGTCAAACAAAGTGACAGTAAGGTTGTGCCAGGGACTGGCAACCTCATCATGTCAAACAAAGTGACAGTAAGGTCGTGCCAGGGGCTGGCAATCTCATCATGTCAAACAAAGTGACAGTAAGGTTGTGCCAGGGGCTGGCAACCTCATCATGTCAAACAAAGTGACAGTAAGGTTGTGCCAGGGACTGGCAACCTCATCATGTCAAACAAAGTGACAGTAAGGTTGTGCCAGGGGCTGGAAACCTCATCATGTCAAACAAAGTGACAGTAAAGTTGTACAAGGGGCTGGCAACCTCATCATGTCAAACAAAGTGACAGTAAGGTTGTGCCAGGGATTGGCAACCTCATCATGTCAAACAAAGTGACAGTAAGGTTGTGCCAGGGGCTGGAAACCTCATCATGTCAAACAAAGTGACAGTAAAGTTGTACAAGGGGCTGGCAACCTCATCATGTCAAACAAAGTGACAGTAAGGTTGTGCCAGGGACTGGCAACCTCATCATGTCAAACAAAGTGACAGTAAGGTTGTGCCAGGGACTGGCAACCTCATCATGTCAAACAAAGTGACAGTAAGGTTGTGCCAGGGACTGGCAACCTCATCATGTCAAACAAAGTGACAGTAAGGTTGTGCCAGGGGCTGGCAACCTCATCATGTCAAACAAATTGCCATATAAACCACTACTGGAAGATCATGTGACAGCTTGGTGCATGATTCCTGCCAGGAGACTGGCTGCAGAGGTAGCTCCATGCTTCGTAAGGAACACAAAGGAAAGTGATGATCTTATTTGTAAGCTAAAGCATTTTCCAGGGATGCACAAAGTCTTTATTAAATTATGCATTTGAGAATGGAAAACAAAATAGAAAAAAAAATACCTTAAAGCAACAGAGATGTGGTTCTTAAGAAGTAACAAAATATACCTTGGAGAATGAGAAACAAAACTATAGGAAGAAGACACAAAAAACTATGTAGTTACCGGTGACCTTTGATGAGGTCAATTTATTGTTATTGTTGAACAGAATTGACATCATTGCACCCTGGGCAAACCCATAGGTGCTCAGTCTGCCTCAGTATATGTTGTAAAGTGTGAATGCTAACTGTTCCTTTAGCTCACTGGTTATATACATGACGGATGCATCCTCTCATATATCCATCCCTGCTGGTCTTATGTTTGATTCCGAATTCCATCAGTCTTGACGTTGATGATTAATCTATTGCAGTGTCATTCTTTAATAGGATATCATTAATTGTTCTCAGTATTTCTCCTTTATCCATATCCTGTGTCCCCACTGTGGGTGCTCTTGATGCTAGTCTGTCAGCTCTCTAATTACCGCGTACACCTGCATGACCAGGACAGTAGATCCACACCAGTTCCTGCAGATTTGAAGCTTCTGTGAATGTTTTCCATTCATGCCATAGCCAACCATTTTGAACTTTTCAAAGCATGGATTGAGAGTCTGACTCAATGACTGCCTATGTTAATGAAGTTTCAGTCAGCCACCTTATGGCGGCAGTAGCTGCCTCTACCTCCATTCTCATGCTGGAAGTTGGTCAAGTAAGAATTAGATTAGGAAGACACCACTACAGTTGATTCCCTGGCAAGATACCTTTATCTAAGCGTAATCAGCAGGAGCAGCAGCTTCTATGGTTATTTGTTTGACATGATGAGATTGCCAGCCACTTGCACAGCCTTACAATAGTCACCTTTATGACATGCCTGAAGGAGTGGTAACCCTGTTCTTTTATTTTCTTCTCAGATGCCCCCAGGAGACATTTTTTTCCTCATGCATGTGTACACCTGGTATTGAGTGTTACTTTAATTGAGAGGTTATTTAAGTGCAGGCTGTAGGTTCCTGTTATTCTTGTAAAAGTAGCATGCTTGCTCTGTTAAAAGATTTTGTAATGTAATGAGGCTTTTTTATTTCCTCAGACGCAAACGGGGTCACATCTTTCATTGTTCCAGCCAAAGCGCACATGTATACAGTGTCTACTCTGACAGCTAAACTCAATTATAGTTTCACTGTTCAGCCTGTGTCTTTTGAGGATGATGGAGTTGAGGTCATACCCTGGATGAGTGCTGTTCCTGATGCACCAGGTTTGATCATCATTATTTTTTCTTTTGCTCCTTATGACGCGACCACTGTCACTGATCTCCTTACAGGAAGCCTGCACCCAGACATTCACATGCTCTTGTTGTGATAGTTTCTTTAGCAACTTGTTTTACATGATGCTGTTGCCAGCCTCGTGCACAACCTTATTAAGTCTGAGGAAACACTTGTCCCATTCTTTCTTGATCTCATCAGAGACATCTAGAAACTACACAGACACATCAGGTTTGATGCTTGTTTATATGTAGGTCATGATCATTGTCACAGCATGTTTTACAGCCCTGAAGTTTCTGTGCTCTGCAGGGAGCATGTATTCGATGACAGACATGTTATGTTGTGAGCGATTGTCATTAAATTGTTGTTGAAAACATGAAACTACGATATAGGCAAGTCCGGTGATGAAGAAAGAGACAAATTTATCGGTGGCTTGAATGAGGATGCTGGAGTCTAGACCAGAGGTTGTGCAGGGTGGACCTGTTTATTGTAGAGAGAGTCGTTGATTATTTTTGTCTAGCTCATGGCTTTTGATAGTTCAATGTGAGACAGTGTTTTTGCTTCATGTCAGCAAGGTGATATTTTGCATGGTCACTGTATTCAGCCATGATATACTTTATTCACGATTTGCACCTAGCTTGTGGTGTTACTTCATTTCCAGTCCTGTATTTACAGTAATGCTAATGTATTGAATAGAGATCGTAAGACTGACTTGAGTTTTCTGTTGCTTGTACTGTTCCAAGATGGTGGAAGTAGTGATGGTGAACCTCAACTTTCGAAATTTAATCAGAAATGACATTGTCTCCCTCAGCTTTTGACATTAAATCAGAAATGACATTGTCTCCCTCAACTTTCAAAATTTAATCAGAAATAATGTCTCCCTAAACTTTTGACATTAATGTGTACATCTTACAATGACAAAGGTAAAATAAATAGCTGACGTTATGTTTACACGATCATCACCGGAGACAAACAAATGAAAACAGTAGTGACAAGAAAAGTATGAAAAGTATAAATAGTTGTAAAAAATTATAAAACAATTTTTTAAAAATATAAAACAGTTTTAAAAAGTATAAAACAGTTTTTTAAAAGTATAAAATGATTTAAAAATTGTGAAACACAGTTTTAAAGAAGCAAAATGACTGTTTTTAAAAAAGTGTAAAAATACAGTTTGAGATAAGTTGTCAGCAACGCATTGCTGTTGGTGGCAGTCATTTTGAACATTTGTGACCTAAAATGTGAACGTACCATATTTGTATTTCTTGTTCAGGTACATAGATATTGTTTTGGAACATTCCATATATGGCATAACTGATTTTGAATGAAAGAAAATGAAAACAACAGACTACTTTATGTGTACATGGATTGATCTGTTGTGACAGTTGATATCTGATATCATGTACAGAAAATCAAACATGGATGGTGCTTGTGATAGTCGTAATCTGTGTGGCACTCACTGTGATCGCAATTGCTGCTGTTTACATATACTGGTGAGTGATCTAACCTTTTATTGTTATTGTTGAATTTTTTCATAAGATAATATATATAATGTAAAGCACAAAAATGATTTGTCATCAGGTAGTAATAATAAGGCATATACAACTTTTAAATAAATAAATTTCTCTTCCTCGTCATCCTTCTCAGAATGTTCTTTTTTGCTTGTTCTTTTATTTTTTTGTTTTTTTTTGAAACATCATCTGTTATTTCCTGAGTGTTGGTGATCATTTGCTACAAAAATTTCATTTTCCATTTCTTTTTGTTTCGGTAGTTTTCTTCCAATTTCTGATTGTTAAGATCCAGATTTATGCAACATTTTCTTTGGTGTTTTCATTGTACTGTATACTAATTTTGTTAAATGCAAACTTGTCACATTGCTAACCTCTGTTTGTTCAGTATATCTCAGTCATCTCAGCATATTAAGGTTTTGGACATTGGGGAATGATGAATAAATTGTTTCTGATCTTTATTCTGAAGTTCTTAATTTTCTGGTATCACTTCATATATAGACTAACAATATTATTTTTGTACAGAACAGAACTTTCTGCTTAAGGGGGAAGCCACTGTGAAACGCTGTTTTCATAAATAATTGCAGGATTTAAGTTAAAATGCATTGGTTTAATTTGCAACAATAATAGTTAAGCATAACAAAGTATTTAATCATACAGTGCTAGTGGTTGCCATAGAAATGATGGTCATATCGAATTTTAATAGTATATTTACATTCACTAAGGCTTTTTTATTTTTTTAGTTATGAGCACCAAATTTGAGAAATTAATGGTTTTCTTCGTGGGAGAATACTATTTCATAAAAAAATACATTTTTCAAAGTCAAACTACAGAATTTAGAATGTATTGTGTCCTGTTTAGTTTTTAAAAGGGAGGAGATTCTGCTTTCATCAGAAAATAGACTCAATTTCCATTTCCACCTATTGATTTTAACTTTAAATTCAGTGCTGTCCCTTACCTTAAAAATTGTAAGTGTGCTTATGTCATTATGTGACAGGGAGTCAGACATGAATCACTTTCTATTTCAGGCGGTGTAAGAAATGCCGGAATAAAATAAAGAGACTGATACCCAAGGATGTGAGTTATGAATGTCCTAGTCGTGATATCAAGTTTGTGTCTGACACAAAAGTTGTGAATGTCCTAGTTGTGATATCAAGTTTGTGTCTGACACAAAAGTTGTGAATGTCCTAATTGTGATATCAAGTTTGTGTCTGACACAAAAGTTGTGAATGTCCTAATTGTAATATCAAGTTTGCGTCTGACACTAAAGTTGTGAGTGCCCTAGTTGTGATATCAAGTTTGTTGTGTCTGACACTAAAGTTGAGAATGTCCTAGTTGTGATATCAAGTTTGTTGTGTCTGACACTAAAGTTGTGAATGTCCTAGTTATGATATCAAGTTTGTTGTGTCTGACACTAAAGTTGTGAATGTCCTAGTTGTGATATCAAGTTTGTGTCTGATACTAAAGTTATTTTTGCAAATAATGTTATTGGCAAAGCAGACGTGAATATGGCAGAAATTGATTAAGAAAGAAAATATCAAAGTTATAAAGTAAACATAGATATTCTCATGTTATGGATTAGTGCTTTACAGTAGTTTTTATTTTTCACTCAAATTGTATTTCCCAGCTCTTGAGACAAGAAAATACAGCTCCAGAAGTTCCAGGCACGCGGAGATCTTTGATGTCACAGTCTGATCCTTCAAGAAATGCAGCAGCAAGATTGATGGTAAATTGTATTGTGTGCCTTTCAGTGCTGTTAAAGTACAGATATGACACAGCACCACAGACTGCTAACATGTAGACATTTCTGATTTAGAGACTAACTTGAAAAACCTTAAGTGTGAAAATGAAATAATTTTTATATTTGATAAAAATTTAGTTTTTTATGCTATTGTATCATCATCATGTTCCTTTGTGCTGTTGTATCATCATTTTCATTTGTGCTGTTGTATCATCATCATGTTCCTTTGTGCTGTTGTATCATCATCATTTTCCTTTGTGCTGTTGTATCATCATCATGTTCCTTTGTGCTGTTGTATCATCATCATCGTTTTCCTTTGTGCTGTTGTATCATTGTCATTTTCCTTTGTGCTGTTGTATCATCATCATTTTCCTTTGCTGTTGTATCATCATCTTTGTCCTTTTTGCTGTTGTATCATAATCATTTTCCTTTGTGCTGTTGTATCATCATCATTATCCTTTGTGCTGTTGTATCATCATCATCGTCCTTTGTGCTGTTGTATCATTTTCATTTGTGCTGTTGTATCATCATCATCATCCTTTGTGCTGTTGTATCATCATTATTTTCCTTTGTGATGTTGTATCATCATCATTTTCCTTTGTGCTGTTGTATCATCATCATTTTCCTTTGTGCTGTTGTATCATCATCATTTTCCTTTGTGCTGTTGTATCTTCATCATTTCCCTTTGTGCTGTTGTATCATCATCATTTTCCTTTGTGCTGTTGTATCATCATTTTTCTTTGTGTTGTTGTATCATCATCATTTTCCTTTGTGATCTTGTATCATCATCATTTTCCTTTGTGCTGTTGTATCACCATCATTTTCCTTTGTGCTGTTGAATCATCATCTTTGTGCTGTTGTATCATCATCATTTTCCTTTGTGCTGTTGTATCATCATCATTTTCTTTTGCGCTGTTGTATCATCATCATTTTCTTGTGTGCTGTTGTATCATCATCATTATCCTTTGAGCTGTTGTATCATCATCATTTTCATTTGTGCTGTTGTATCATCATCATTTCCCTTTGTGCTGTTGTATCATCATCATTTTCCTTTCTGCTCTTGTATCATTATCCTTTATCCTTTGTGCTGTTGTATCATCATCATTTTCCTTTGTGCTGTTGTATCATTGTCCTTTGTGCTGTTGTATCATCATCATTTTCCTTTGTGCTGTTGTATCATCATCATTTTCCTTTGTGCTGTTGTATCATCATCATTTTCCTGTGTGCTGTTGTATCATCATCATTTTCCTTTGTGCTGTTGTATCATCATCATTTTCCTTTGTGCTGTTGTATCATCATCATTTTCCTTTGTGCTGTTGTATCATCATCATTTTCCTTTGTGCTGTTGTATCATCATCATTTTCATTTGTGCTGTTGTATCATCATCATTTTCCTTTGTGCTGTTGTATCATCATCATTTTCCTTTGTGCTGTTGTATCATCATCATTTCCCTTTGTGCTGTTGTATCATCATCATTTTCCTTTCTGCTCTTGTATCATTATCCTTTATCCTTTGTGCTGTTGTATCATCATCATTTTCCTTTGTGCTGTTGTATCATTGTCCTTTGTGCTGTTGTATCATCATCATTTTCCTTTGTGCTGTTGTATCATCATCATTTTCCTTTGTGCTGTTGTATCATCATCATTTTCCTGTGTGCTGTTGTATCATCATCATTTTCCTTTGTGCTGTTGTATCATCATCATTTTCCTTTGTGCTGTTGTATCATCATCATTTTCCTTTGTGCTGTTGTATCATCATCATTTTCCTTTGTGCTGTTGTATCATCATCATTTTCATTTGTGCTGTTGTATCATCATCATTTTCCTTTGTGCTGTTGTATCATCATCATTTTCCTTTGTGCTGTTGTATCATCATCATTTTCCTTTGTGAACCTTACTGAGTCTTGAACTTCATTGCTGCTGGCCCCTTGCAGGAAGCAGTCACATGGTGTTGCAGTGAGGCAATTTGTTTTATATTATAAGGTTGCCAGCCTCATACACAACCTCATACACAACCTCGTATTAGTCACCACGTACGACATGCCTGAGGATACAGTAGTACCTAGTCTGTTTTCTGTTCTTTCTTTCAGTCCATAACAGGAATAGGAATGTTTCATGCAAATGTGTGTACAAGAATCACACATTCTGTAAATATTTTTGTGGTTGGTAGGTTTCCTTTTTTTTTTTTTTTTTAAATTTTGCCAGAGCAGCGGCCATATGGCCTACTCTTTACGATTTCCAACTGCTGAGGGATTTTTAACGTGCGTGTTGAGTCCGGATGTAGTATGTCGTATGATGAGTGGCGGATCACTGTTGCAAATGTCTTGCTTGAAATGCCACACAGGCTGTTATAGTTAGGTGTGCTGTTCTGACACTGTCTGGAATGTTTGAAGTGGGTGTGTGTTGGTACAGTCACTCACAGCACAGTAACACACATAGGAGTCATGGAGCGTTGAAACGACTGGTGACGTTTAGTAAACAGTTTATTACGCCACAATACAATCATGTTGACATCAAAGACACAGTCTACAGCAACAATGTGAAATATCGGATAAATGAATCCGTAAAGCTCAATTACTCCATAGAGCTCAATTACAGAACGGCCTATACCACTCCTGGCCTCAAAACATCGTTAATCTCTCAGAACTATCTCTTCACATCAAATAATGGCCTGTACACATCATGGCCTCAAAATATCTTCACAAATATCCCTTCATAGGAAATACTGGCCTATACATCTCATGGCCTCAAAATATCTTTAACATCAATATCCAAAAGGGACTGCATACACTGCAGTTACAAAATATCCACCCGTACACACACAGCGAAAAACACTGCTAGACATCTTCCCAGTACACTGTGCAGGCACACACTGTCTCGAGAATCGGCTGCTCTAACACCGCTCAGTTAATAACACATGCGCGGGCTAGCCGCGAGAGACAATCGCTCACAGCTCAAAACAACTCAGAATAAATTAATCTCAGCACTCGAAATGAATAGCGTTCACCAAGCCTTCTGTACTTTCTGTTTCTCGAAACTTCGAGAAGACTCCTGTATCATATTTTTCTAAACAAATCATTAGCTAATCAGCATTCAAGCGTCATAACCCAAAAATACACCCTGTCCAACAAGTACTTTAAGGTTTACCTCCCCTTGATCAAAACAGGACTAAGACATGACTTTAATAGTGCGCAACTTGCACACGGGACCTCCTATTTTTTTCTCCCTTATCTGAGAAGGCTAGGCATCCAATCTCACTACCCAGAAGATGGGGGGGGGGGGGGGGTATGACATCATTAGTAACCACTGGTTCTAAAAAATATGTCCATCAATTATATTCCCTGTACTGGGAAGCAAACCCAATACCTTTAGAATTAGAGATGGATGCCAATCCTCTGAGCCACTCCGACTCCCTTGGCAGACATTATATATATATATAACTTGAGATTTGCTAATGATGCTTTCTTAATAGCAACAGTATAAATAAAGCAGAGTTACCAGAAATGAATGATATAGTAGTGACAGAGAGTAACAATTAAAGCCTTAGCATAAATAGAAAAAGGACAGAAGTAATGGTCAGTTTGAAAAATATGACTTCTGCAGAATGCACCATCAAAGTAAATGGTAATAGATTCAGATACTTAGGTATGACTATAACATCAGATGGCCGAGGCATTTCAGAAGTGAAGATTAAAATAACCCACACAGAATCAACTTTCCATAAAATGAAAGATATTTTATTCAACAAATCTTTGTCAGTGGAGGTAAGAAATAAAGTCATGCAGTGTTACATAGAGCCAATACTGATAGACAGAAGGGAGTCATGAACAAGCAACAAAATTCCTGGAGCCCACCAAGATGTGATTTTATTAAGAATGTTAAGAAAACCAAGGAGAGTTAAATAGATTAGTTAGGATGTCCTGAAAAAAGTCGGGGCACAGAGGAAGGTATTTTTAATGTCCACTTTTGTTGGGCATGTTATGAAGATGCTGGAATATATTGTGACAACAGGAAAGATTGAAGAAAAAATAGAGGACAACAAAGATAGAAGATAATTTGACAGTTTGAATAGCAGAATTGATAAACAGAAAGGAAGTTGTGAATAGACATGTTCACCCACACCAGATGGTATGGTACAGTACTTGAAAAAGAAACTCTGACCTGGCCACTTGTTTTGAAGGAAGAAAACTGAAACAAGCAAATTGTTGAAGGTTTTACAGAGTAAATCAAAATTGTGTCACTTTGAATTGTTTTCCAGTAGTTTGCTTACTTACTTACTTAGTCGTTCCTCTTCTACCGTGAGGTGTAGAGGTTTGTAAGAGAGAGCGCCATACTATTCTATCGGCTGTCTTCCTCCTGGCTTGGTTCCATTCTAGTCCTCTGTCCTTCAAAGATTGTCTAATGTTGTCCTCCCAGCGGACTTTGGGTCGTCCTGGAGGTCTGGATCCCTGGCTGTTAGTTTCCCATGCTTGCCATGGTAGCAAATCTTCTCCCATTCTGCAGACATGGCCAAACCATCTCAGTTGGGATTGTTCTACTTGGGTCTGCAGGGGTTGGGTTTTTAGACCTTGACATATCGTCTGGTTGCGGACCATGTCTCTTCTTGTTACTTCAACCACCTTCCTCAGATACCTCATTTCTGAGGTATCTGTAGTTTGCTATGAGTTATATTATTAGTCAAAAGCCACTTCATTATTAAGATAGTATAATCTCAACCTCTGAATGAACTGGTGGCTTTTTTAAACACATTACACTGCATTAAAATTTTTATTTTATATTCCTAAACTTTGAACTCATTTTTCTAAAATTCTGACATTTCAGACATTTAATGTCCTCAGACATGCATAGCTGTTTCCAGAGTTTCCAAGTGTGTTAATTTATAGTATCTTTGTCATACATAGTCAAGACATGTTACTGTTTTGTGGTGTCATGTCCCTAAGTTAAATCACGGGAAATTCTATGTGAAGCATTACAACAGAAGGAAGTCTGGTCATCAGAAGTAGCTGCTCCCCTCCACACAAGTGTTTTGATCTTTTAACTTCATTATGGTGGGGGTGGTTCAGGGCCATTTGTGTCATGACTCCCAAGTGTCAGCAAAGTTTATTTCATCTTTATTACAAATGTGTTATCTATCTTTATACAAAACAGACTGTTTCATCACACACAAAAGACTTTGTTTTATTTGTCTTCACACACAACAGACTTTGTTTTATTTGTCTTAACACACAACAGACTTTCATATTTCTGTCTTACTAAAGAAACTCTTGTTTATAATTTCAGTAATTACTTTATTTTATTGACTTCATACATATGATATTTCCTTCCATCATTCTTAACTCTTCTAGCCATCATTAACATTGAAAGAAAAAATAAAGCAAGTCAATCTTGTTTAATATTTCAGTCAGTAACAAGTATGACTAGTGACAGCTCAACTGAGCCAGTTCATGATAATGGGCCAGCCAGCCCACAGAGAGCTACTACAAACCAAAACTTTATAGAACTCTCTGATGGGCATCAAAACAGAAGAACTGGTCAAGAGTCAGTACCACTATCCAGTTCTGAGTCTATTCAGCCATATCAACAGTTTGCTGTGTCTCCATCAAATCAGTCTCCAGAACATCGTGAAAGTTATCAACAAGATGACAGAGTTGGTCAGGAGTCAGTACCACCATCCAGTTCTGAGTCTATTCAGCCATATCAACAGTTTGCTGTGTCTCTATCAAATCAGTCATCAGAACATCGTGAAAGTTATCAACAAGATGATAGAGTTGGTCAGGAGTCAGTACCACCATCCAGTTCTGAGTCTATTCAGCCATATCAACAGTTTGCTGTGTCTCCATCAAATCAGACATCAGGGCTTTGTGAAAGACATAATCAAGATGAAGGAACTGGTCAAGAGTCATTACCTTCTAACTCTGAGTCTGTTCAGTCATATCAACAGTTTGCGTACTCTCCATCAAATCAGTCATCTGAGGTACAGACTAGCTCGTCCTTCATCTTAGACCTTGGGGGACATCCATCTGTCCAACACAGCCACTTCGTCTCCAAGTCGAGCTGTATCCCATCTCAGACATCAGAGCAACTGCAACGGGCTATGGAATTTAGGACAGTAATTTATATACAACATAATGGTTCTTTCACAAATGCCTGAAGCTGGCACTATGGATCCGGTCATTATAACAAGATTGCATGCACATTGATTTTATCTGATATATTGGTTGCAGTTCAAGGTGATTTTTTAACTGGTAAATTGATTGTGTGCATACTGATTTTAGCTGACATATTTTTTGCATGCAAGCTGATTTTAACACATAAAGATTGTGAGCATACTGATTTTAGCTGATAAATTGATTGCTTGCATTTTTAACTCTTTAACATGCATTGGCACACTTAAGAGGTTCCAGGCTAAAAAAAATTGGTAATGTCACACTGCAGTCTACCCAGCTGAAATTTGGTACTTGGCTCTGCTGTTGAGTTAGGGAAGGCAAATGAACGAAAATAAGCAAAAGGTATATCGTGCACATCTTTTATTATGGCTACTGACAATAAAGATTTTACTCAAATTGTTTTTTTATTTTCTTAATTATTACTAAACAGAAAAAATTTACGGATCCCCGTAAATATGAAATTTTTTAAAAAATATCTGCACTCAGTCATCAGCATATAAAAAAAAAATATGCAGTTCTAGAAATTGTGTAAATAAAAAAAGATTTTACATTAACATGGCTATCTGACATGAGTGTGTGATCAGACATGAGTGTGTGATGAGACATGAGTGTGTGATGAAGTCAGTATACCTGATTATGTGGTGGTATTCACAATAAATGAGTTCTCAATTCCTATGTATAATTTTTGCTCATCAATTTTGATACATGGGTTGCCTGCTTGACCAACTGTGAAATTTGGGTTATGGTAGTAGTAAAAAGGTTGAGTACCACTACAGTCAGCGTCTGTGGCCTAATGGATATGAACGCAGTTTCATAATCCAGATATACCAGGTTCGAACCCTGCTGCAGGCGGTTTGGTAGCAGATCGCTTTGTGTGGATCTTTAACAATGGTATACTACTCCGACCAGCGCATGCAAGATTTCCGCCAATGTGGAACCCCTAGAACTAAGGAGAGAGAAATCGGTTATCATCACGGCAGAAAGATTCTTGCGAGGTGACAATGATGACCCCTGCAAAAATGTTATCAGTGACCACAACTCCAAGTACTGAATTAAAAAGACATCTTTCACTAGAAGGTACCAAGAGCTTTCAGAGAAGCACTACATACCAGAGACTAGACTGCCTACTCAAGCTGTACCTGACCTACCACCTCACGTAGAACTAAAAAAGACCAATAATATGTACAAACCTTCTGCAACCTGCAAATAAAAGCCTCATGCCTACACTGCTGAAAACACTTGCCATGGAAACCATCTGTCAGTATGATGAAGACATTATCCATGCCTACACAGACAGATCAGCTTTCAAAGCAGTCATAAATGCTGGATATGGGGCCATAATCATCCCACCCAGTATAGAAGAACCCATCAAAATTGCAGGTCCCTGTGGTACCTGGTGCACAAACTACAAAGCCGAAGTAGTCGCCATCCAGAAAACCCTAACTAGAATTTTTGAACTCTTTGAATCAGACGAAATGGAACCAAATGATGTTGTAGTATTCTCAGACTCGCAGGCTGCCCTGTTGGCAATAGGAAACTGGAAAACCAACTCAATGAATACTATCCAGAAGGTCCAAGAAATATGTCACAAAATTATGAACTTGTATGGAACAGAAATATACATGCAGTGGATACCTGGCCACATAAACATCACATTGAATGAAGTTGCTGATAGACTGGCAAAGAAGGGAGCAAAAATGCCACAGATTGATCAACCACTGAATATGTTAACAGTCAAACAAATAGTCAAAAACAACTGTAAAGAAGTTTGGCTGAACATGTGGGCACAGGCTAAAACAGGAAGAAGACTCTTCATTCACCAAACAGCCCCAAATAAGAAAGATGCTATGAACGATATCGAACGATGATACCAAACCAAAATCTTCAGATTGAGAACAGGTCACTCTACACTAAATGGCCACAGAAACAGACTATGTTCACAAAATATAGCAAAATGTAGACACTGCCCTAACCCGCTGGAGACAGTAGAACACCACCTACTACAGTGCCCTGCACTTCAGGGACTGAGACAACAACTACTACCACACAACCCATCCATAGACAATACACTGTGTGGCAGCTCAGAACAGCTTATACGAACTGCCCAGTACCATATAATGGCATCAAGGTCACCAAGAGCTGACGCTCAGTGACAGTGGATCAAAGAAGAACAATGGTATAAGCGCCGTACCGTTCAGAAAGCAATGGCAAACTACTGAATGAAAAAAATTGCCTAGAAAAATCACAAACAGCCAATAAAAGCTGGGGTTGATTGCCACGTCCTGTAAAGGATAAGCAACTAACTAACCACTACAGTATTACAAATCATCATGAACAACCTTCTGACGTGTTTACAGTTTTTTCCTTTTTTGGTGTGAATTTTGACACTTTTACATTTATTAGAGAAAATAAATATCTTTTACTTGAATATGCACAATGAACATGCAAGTAAAAATGTTTTATATTAAAGTTTGAAATTTACAAAACAACATAGAATTTACACATGTGAATGCCGTGCTTCCATAAAGCCACTGACAGAATTAGTTTGAATTTGTTTGCCATAGCAGACCAAGTAATTTTAACTGAGCTGTTGTGTACAAGCATACCTCGTCTTATAAGTATATAAACCAATAAAACGGTATTGAATCAGTTTTACAAATAACGGTTCACAAGAAACAAGGGACGTTTCCCGTTTTACCCTTCGTCAGCTACAAACATGTGACAAAGACAAGAATTACATATAGATACTCCAAAAACATACGATGATGAGAAACATACACAAAATGGGTGATACAAGCAGATGGAAAAAGTAAACACCCACAGTAATGAGCAAAAAAGGAACAATAATAATACAAGAAAATCGTAAAACCTAAAAGAAATACCGAAACAAGAAAGTAAATAATCAACGAAACGAAAAAAAGAATGAACAAAACTTCGGAACAAGTAAAAGTTCGCTTAGCTAGATCCGTAGATGCTTGGAAAAGAAGACCGTAGTACTCTTGTCCAAGAAATCTCTAAGGAAGTGACGTAAAAGATAGCGACAATTTAAAAAGATACAAAAGGATACGAAACGAATCAAAACCAAAACATAAGAAGATAGATCGAAAAAAACAACGAATAAAGAAGAATGAAAAAGAGAGAAAAGCTATCAGAATTTATGCAAAATGATGTTGAACATTAAGGCCTTCAGGAGATAAAACGCCCATTTAAAAAATAAGACGATTCTTCAACGAAAAGCGAGTCAAAATATATTATATATACATAAAACATATATAAAACATATATATTTTAACATATATATATGTTTTGTTATATTTTAATATATATATAAAACTGATTCAATACCATTTTATTGGTTTATATACTTTTTTAAGCTATTGCTTAATTTTACAGTACATTGTTCTTTTTAGACCTAACACTATTGCGCACTTAATAGACATAATGTAAACATGATGTTAGGCTTTTATATGCACTAAGAAGCCAAAAAAATGGGTGTGACCCGCTTTATTGCGGTTGTCTGGAACCGAACCCGCAATATCTCCGAGGTATGCCTGTACAAAATTGTCTCTATTGTGTTCAACGAAGTGATAATGAAGAAAGTCTGGAGAGCCAAAATTCTGTCAGTTTTTAACTCTTTCTACCCCAAGTGGTGTGGTGTTACTCAGGCCACCAAAACAGATGCCAGGTTTTTCACACAGGCTGTTTTAAAAAAGCAGTTTAGAAAATAAAACACACACATCCACATACATTATTTCCCCTTGTTATTCCTAATGGAACATGGGCCACTAGTGCATCAGTGGTTTCTGTAGCAGTTTGTTTGACCTGATCAGATTGGCAGCCCCATACATAACCTCATATTTGTCACTTCGTATGATATGCTTTGGGGGGAAGCAGTATTCCTATTCTATTTTTGGCCTCCTCAGAGACCCCTCAGGGAACAATACAAACATACAGTCAATCTTTGCTATTCCTGTGTTCTGTGTTTGTGGATTTCTGTATTCACTGTGTTTTCAAGGAACCTAACCCCTGCGAATAGTGAGGATTGACTTTATATTTTTATCTATGAGAAACTATCAGACAATATGCCACATGTCACGGACGAGACAAAGAAATAGGACTACTTCTCTGTTAGATATGTCATAAAAGGGCAGTGAATGTCAGATGGTGCTGGCAGCTTCATCATGTAAAACAAATTGCTGCAGACCCACCGCTGTAGCAGCATGTGCTTTAATGGAGAATTCTTGCAGGGGGACCAGCTGCAGTGATTACTCCATGCTGTGCTAAGGAAATAAATGAATGGATCTCATAAGATAACATAAGATTTTTGTATATTAGCTGAACAGTATTGTGAAATGTTGTAAGTTGTACGTGCAACAAGTAAGTTTGCATTATATCGTTTAGAATGTAGACATGAGAAAATCTGGCTATAACCAAACTGGCGTACCAGATTTCTACAGAGAAAATAATGAACAATGTCATGGTGCACCCTATGACTCATGGGATTAAAAGAGTTAAATATAAAATGTGTCATATTCTTGCACATTTTCAATGAATATCCAACAGCCCCATAAGATAGTAGGCTGTTGTGGTGTGTATATCAGTATCATATTTTCTTCTGTTACATGTAAAAAAAAAGTCAGTTGTAGATTAACTGCGTTGAATCAGTCTTGATCTGCTCTTTAAAGTCGTATATTATAGTCAATTTTTTTAAAGCTAGTACATGTTTCTTACAATGCAATTCTGAATTTATGGGTTTTTTTTTTAATTGGATCACATTACATGCCCATTGAAGCATATTTGGAATATTGTGTTAGACCTATATTTTCTTGACCATACGGCACAGTAGGGGTTATCTGGTCAGCATCACGCCAGCCTTTAACCTTCCGAGAGTTGCTCTGGTACCCAATTCATGAGGCTTGGTCGATTCCGGAGCTGTTTGTGGATTAAATAATCCCACCTGAACTGGGGATCATGGACCACTGATCTCAGAAGCCAGTTTACTAACCACTGCACTACCATAGTTCTGTTGTTGCACTACCATAGTTCTGTTGTTGCACTACCATAGTTCTGTTGTTGCACTACCATAGTTCTGTTGTTGCACTACCATAGTTCTGTTGTTGCAGTACCACAGTTCTGTTGTTGCACTACCACAGTTCTGTTGTTGCACTACCACAGTTCTGTTGTTGCAGTACCACAGTTCTGTTGTTGCAGTACCACAGTTCTGTTGTTGCAGTACCATAGTTCTGTTGTTGCAGTACCATAGTTCTGTTGTTGCAGTACCATAGTTCTGTTGTTGCAGTACCACAGTTCTGTTGTTGCAGTACCATAGTTCTGTTGTTGCAGTACCATAGTTCTGTTGTTGCAGTACCACAGTTCTGTTGTTGCAGTACCACAGTTCTGTTGTTGCACTACCACAGTTCTGTTGTTGCACTACCACAGTTCTGTTGTTGCAGTACCACAGTTCTGTTGTTGCAGTACCACAGTTCTGTTGTTGCAGTACCACAGTTCTGTTGTTGCACTACCACAGTTCTGTTGTTGCAGTACCACAGTTCTGTTGTTGCAGTACCACAGTTATGTTGTTGCAGTACCACAGTTCTGTTGTTGCAGTACCATAGTTCTGTTGTTGCAGTACCATAGTTCTGTTGTTGCAGTACCACAGTTATGTTGTTGCAGTACCACAGTTATGTTGTTGCAGTACCATAGTTATGTTGTTGCAGTACCATAGTTCTGTTGTTGCAGTACCACAGTTCTGTTGTTGCAGTACCACAGTTCTGTTGTTGCACTACCACAGTTCTGTTGTTGCACTACCACAGTTCTGTTGTTGCAGTACCACAGTTCTGTTGTTGCACTACCACAGTTCTGTTGTTGCACTACCACAGTTCTGTTGTTGCACTACCACAGTTCTGTTGTTGCACTACCACAGTTCTGATGTTGCACTACCGTAGTTCTGTTGTTGCACTACCGTAGTTCTGTTGTTGCACTACCGTAGTTCTGTTGTTGCACTACCACAGTTCTGTTGTTGCACTACCACAGTTCTGTTGTTGCAGTACCATAGTTCTGTTGTTGCACTACCACAGTTCTGTTGTTGCACTACCACAGTTCTGTTGTTGCACTACCACAGTTCTGTTGTTGCACTACCACAGTTCTGTTGTTGCACTACCACAGTTCTGTTGTTGCACTACTACAGTTCTGTTGTTGCACTACCACAGTTCTGTTGTTGCACTACCACAGTTCTGTTGTTGCACTACCACAGTTCTGTTGTTGCACTACCACAGTTCTGTTGTTGCACTACCACAGTTCTGTTGTTGCACTACCACAGTTCTGTTGTTGCAGTACCACAGTTCTGTTGTTGCAGTACCACAGTTCTGTTGTTGCAGTACCACAGTTCTGTTGTTGCAGTACCACAGTTCTGTTGTTGCACTACCACAGTTCTGTTGTTGCAGTACCACAGTTCTGTTGTTGCACTACCACAGTTCTGTTGTTGCACTACCACAGTTCTGTTGTTGCAGTACCACAGTTCTGTTGTTGCAGTACCACAGTTCTGTTGTTGCAGTACCACAGTTCTGTTGTTGCAGTACCACAGTTCTGTTGTTGCAGTACCACAGTTCTGTTGTTGCAGTACCATAGTTCTGTTGTTGCAGTACCACAGTTCTGTTGTTGCACTACCACAGTTCTGTTGTTGCACTACCATAGTTCTGTTGTTGCAGTAACACAGTTCTGTTGTTGCACTACCATAGTTCTGTTGTTGTACTACCACAGCTCTGTTGTTGCACTACCATAGTTCTGTTGTTGCAGTACCACAGTTCTGTTGTTGCAGTACCACAGTTCTGTTGTTGCAGTACCACAGTTCTGTTGTTGCAGTACCACAGTTCTGTTGTTGCAGTACCACAGTTCTGTTGTTGCAGTACCACAGTTCTGTTGTTGCACTACCACAGTTCTGTTGTTGCACTACCACAGTTCTGTTGTTGCACTACCACAGTTCTGTTGTTGCAGTACCACAGTTCTGTTGTTGCAGTACCACAGTTCTGTTTTTGCAGTACCAACAGATCTGAATAAGGCTGCAGTACCACATAGTTCTGTTGTTGCACTACCATGTTTCTGTTGTTGCAGTACCATAGTTCTGTTGTTGCAGTACCACAGTTCTGTTGTTGCAGTACTATAGTTCTGTTGTTGCAGTACCATAGTTTCTTTGTTTGCAGCTTACATACAGTTCTGGTTTGCAGTACTGGTGGTTCTGTTGTTGCAGTACCACAGTTCTGTTGTTGCAGTACTATAGTTCTGTTGTTGCAGTACCACAGTTCTGTTGTTGCACTACCACAGTTCTGTTGTTGAGAGCATTCAGTACCACAGTTGGTGTTGTTGCAGCCTACCACAGTTGGATGTGTGTTGCACTACCACAGTTCTGTTGTTGCAGTACCAGTTCTGTTGAGAGCACTGGACCACAGTTTTGTGATCTGCACTAGCCTGGAGCAGTTCTGGTTGTTGCATCTGTGACCACATTCATGTACCACAATTATGATCTGTGTATGTAGTGGTTCCTGGGGGTCTCTCTGTGGAGACAAAGACTAGAATAAGTGGCTACAGCAGCCCAGGCACGTTGGTCACACGAGGTGACTAATGAGACGTTTTTGTTATGGGCTGGTAATCTCTTGTGTATAACAGATTGGTTACAGAAACCACCACTGTAAGAACACAAATGATTTGCTGCAGGCTTCATGGATCTGTGAGAGCCTGGAGCACTGGTTGGTGGATCTGTGAGAGCCTGGAGCACTGGTTGGTGGATCTGTGAGAGCCTGGAGCACTGGTTGGTGGATCTGTGAGAGCCTGGAGCAGTGGTTGGTGGATCTGTGAGAGCCTGGAGCAGTGGTTGGTGGATCTGTGAGAGCCTGGAGCACTGGTTGGTGGATCTGTGAGAGCCTGGAGCACTGGTTGGTGGATCTGTGAGAGCCTGGAGCACTGGTTGGTGGATCTGTGAGAGCCTGGAGCACTGGTTGGTGGATCTGTGAGAGCCTGGAGCACTGGTTGGTGGATCTGTGAGAGCCTGGAGCACTGGTTGGTGGATCTGTGAGAGCCTGGAGCACTGGTTGATGGATCTGTGAGAGCCTGGAGCAGTGGTTGGTGGATCTGTGAGAGCCTGGAGCAGTGGTTGGTGGATCTGTGAGAGCCTGGAGCACTGGTTGGTGGATATGTGAGAGCCTGGAGCACTGGTTGGTGGATCTGTGAGAGCCTGGAGCACTGGTTGGTGGATATGTGAGAGCCTGGAGCACTGGTTGGTGGATCTGTGAGAGCCTGGAGCAGTGGTTGGTGGATCTGTGAGAGCTTGGAGCAGTGGTTGGTGGATCTGTGAGAGCCTGGAGCAGTTGTTGGTGGATCTGTGAGAGCCTGGAGCACTGGTTGGTGGATCTGTGAGAGCCTGGAGCAGTGGTTGGTGGATCTGTGAGAGCCTGGAGCAGTGGTTGTGGATCTGTGCTCCATGAGGAGCAAGAAAGGGAAATGATGACGATGACTACTGTGTAGCCTAATTTTATGACATTTCTCACTGGGTTTAACCAGGGACATTTCTCACTTGGTTTAACCAGGGACATTTCTCACTGGGTTTCTTCTTCTTCTTCCTCGTTCGTCCTGAAAAGGACGGTGGTTGCGTTGTGTCTGTTTACGCCTAAGCTGTGATATCTGCACCTTTCGGTCGACACATCCGACTTCTGCACGGTATTTTTTGGGACCGGGTTTGCCTTCCCTCTTCGATCCGTGCTCGCTCAGCCAGACTGCACTGCTGCAGACTGTTTCCAGGACCACCACGTGGAGGTGGAGCACGGTCTTGACCAGCTCTGGTTTGCTGGTCCTGACGCAAGTAGTCAAGCTATGAGTCGCTGACTGCATTCTCTATTGCTGCGTCTTTGGGTCCCTCACTGGGTTTAACCCATGACAACAGCAGTTGCCATTTATGGCTCGTATCATTTTAAAATGTTTTTTTGTGCATCTAAATTAGTTCTTTCTTTTTTCTACTATTTTCATTAGTTTATCCCTGACGAAGACCTTATGGTCGTAACAAATGCCATTTATTTGTTCTTTGTCATAGTGAGTTGTACACTACCTGTGTGTTTTTTTTTTTTCACCCCACCGTCATGGCACATTAACATTTAATGTGTATTATTTGCTGAAGAAAAAGCTGCTCTCAGGTATTTTCCTTATGTTTGAAATGCAGTAGACCTAAATTATATGTTGAATTAATATTGTTATTTTAGATTTAGTGTATAAATAGAATCCATTCCATGTTCTTGAATGTCCATGTTTTTAGGACTTGCTGTAAGTTTTGCTAACATAATTGAAAAAATGGTTTACAGCAAAATTGCTTAGAGTATGACATTGCTATATACGGGAAGAAAATACCAAAAGGTGGACAGAAAATAAGTCTATGAGAATGTGCCATCATGGCAAGAGACAAAGGACTGAAGATGCATTATGGTCAATCTTTCAAAGTGAAGGTGGCACATGTTCTGCAAATTTTTTTTACTAGAACAAAGAAGTGAAGCAGTTTTGTGATCTCTACTTGTGATGCTGTACAGATTTGATTAATTACTTAGTCACCTAAGTTGTGGCAGGTAAATAACTTATAAATTAATGTCAGTCAGCAAGTCCCTACTTCTCACCAATCATACTATGTGTCCCATAAAATCTGTTACTTTATATAAGGTATTTTTAAAAAGGGAAAAGTCAATTTTGCACAATCTGACACTATTCAGTTAATTTAATTGAAATTGCCATGGAATTCTGTAGAAATAGATATTTCTGAAAGAACCAGAATCTCAAGAGTATTCATTTCATATATGACGGGAATCTGTTTGGCTGAACCAAGGTTTGGCCAGTGTGAACTTGTATACATTGTACTGTGCTGAACTGAATATTTCCATATCCCTTTTATTGAACTGAACAAGTACCTCAGAACACACACTGAACAATTATTAATTTTCAAAAAGACGTTATCCACTGTAAATAGTTCTTAGAACCAAACTAATGGTGAGTACTTGTTCATTCCTAAAGGTAGCACTGGCTTCTCTACTTCCAGATAAGTGTTCTGTGACAATACATTCTTAACATTTGTCACTTTACTGAAATAATTCACTTTGCTCTACTCGGCAAAACAAGCTTTAGCGGAATGTACACTACCTGTTTTTATGCCATCCCATCAAGCTATATAAACATTTAATGTGTATTAATTGCTGAAGAAAAAGCTGATCTCAGGTATCTTTCAAATGTTTGAAATGAACAAGCCTTAAATGTATATGTTGAAATACAAATTATCATTTTAGATTTAGTGTATAAATAGAATACACCCCATGTCATTGGATGTCCATTCTTCCAAGGATGTCCATGTTTTCAAGATTTGCTGTAAGTTTTACTAGCATAATTGAAGGAATGATTTACAACAAAATTGCTAGACTACAGCACTGCTAACAAAAATAATAAGTCTATAAAAATGTATTGTAACCAACGGGCTGATCACCCGTTTGCCAGTCACTTCGATTACGGAAACAACAGCAAATGGATTGATTTGCCGTTGCCCTAAAGACGCCAATAGGCGTGATGGGAAACAATGGCAAAGAAAACCTATCTGCTGTTGCCCTAAGACGCCACTAGGCGTAATGGCCACTGACTGCTTTGACGGTCGGTGGCTAAGGACGGAAGAAGAAGAAGAAGAAGAAGAAAAATGTATTGTCATTGTAACAGACAAAAAAAGGTATTGAAAATACATTATGGTTGATCTTCAATAGGAGGCGGCATGTGTTCTGGGTTTATTTGCTGGAACAAAGAAGTGAAGCAGTTTTTCTGATCTTTGCTTGTGATGTTGTATAGACTTACTAATTCTTAAGGTGAGCACAGTTATACAGTGGCAGATAAAATGCAGGGTATTTCAAAATTATGTACACACACTTTGAATGCATATAACTTAACATAGAATTTTGCAAGACTAGACTAGAATGATAGATACAAATGAAAAATGCCATTAGATTATTACTCATGAATTTTATTTTTATAGAAGTTTGTGGTCATCTCAAAACACGCACACAGTGAGGGACCTGAGACATCAAAGTCAAACTGCATTGTTCAACTATTCATTTAGTAACAATACAGAATGGCAGTCAGTTGTTCATAGCTGTGAACAATACAGAATGGCAGTCAGATGTTCATTGCTGTGAACAATACAGAATGGCAGTCAGATGTTCATCGCTGTGAACAATACAGAATGGCAGTCAGATGTTCATCACTGTGAACAATACAGAATGACAGTCAGTTGTTCATCGCTGTGAACAATACAGAATGACAGTCAGTTGTTCATCGCTGTGAACAATACAGAATGGCAGTCAGTTGTTCATCGCTGTGAACAATACAGAATGGCAGTCAGTTGTTCATCGCTGTGAACAATACAGAATGGCAGTCAGTTGTTCATTGCTGTGAACAATACAGAATGACAGTCAGTTGTTCATCGCTGTGAACAATACAGAATGGCAGTCAGATGTTCATTGCTGTGAACAATACAGAATGGCAGTCAGATGTTCATCGCTGTGAACAATGTATTGTTACAGGTCATTGACACTTTAAATGTGAAAATGCCATAATTCAATCTCAAATGATAGTGAGTTATCAGCATTCAAAGTGTGTACCAGGGTATACATAATTTTGAAACAGTATGTAGGTCAGACATTGAACTTCAAACAGCAAGTACATGACCATACTGTTTTATTCAGAGTATGTTCATTTGATTAGTTTGACTTATTGAAAGACAAGAGTCTGTAAATAGAAAATGTGAACCGATTTCAGGTCTGAAAACTTGAATTTGTCAGGTTTAACCTCAGGTCTAAAAATTAAAATTTGTTCAAGTTTTTAATATGAAACACTGCTAACCGAACATAATTTTTTTTTACCTTATTGGAAATTTGTGACTGACAATTTGAAACACTGCTGCATTTACACTGTTATCTTGTTGGGAAATTGCTGCTGTCAAGTTAAGCCTTAATCTGACCTTATGACTCTTGTTTACTTTTAGCATTTTGAGACTTAGATGTAGACACATGCGGTTTTGAGACTTAGATGTAGACACATGCGGTTAAGGGCACTTAGTTACAGATGCATTTATTGTCTTTGTTTATTTGGTCCCCTAGAGTTACTTTTCTCGTTTTAGTTCTTTCAGATGTATTTCTGTATTTATCTATCGGTCTTCAGTGTGTGTACTATCCATTGCCAGCATCTACGTCTCACATCTTGTTCCACTGGCACTTGTCAGGTTCTTGTCATCAGTTCCACATTAGTGATCTTGCCATACCATTTCAATCATCCTAAACTATGCAAGCACTTGTTTATGAAAATCTGTACTTTTCTTAGTTACAAAAAGCATGGGGCGCTTAAGCGCTTATCATATATTTTATCCATAAGTGTCTAATGAAGTATAAAGCAGAAGTTAATTTCATGCAGAATCAGCGCCTCAAGCTTTTTGTCAATGTGATGTTACATTCTTTGACTGCAAGCTATAAACTGCTTGAAAAATTATTTTTAGGTTTTTAGTGCATTAAAAGCGTGTGTTTAAAATATTTTTTAAAAATTTTCTTCTTTTTAGTGTTAGAAAAATTGTGACATACTAAAACATAAACAATATTTTTACTTATTGTATGAGGGACGGTCAAAAAGTAATACCTCGTAATTTTTAATTTCATTCAATAGGCAAGAAAACAGATAAAATTCACACTGAAATGTAGCCCCAAGTCTGAACTTCAAAAATTTATTTCTCAATGTAGTCTCCATTATTTGTTACAGTTTTTTTCCATCTTCTCACAAGGGCATGTATCCCCGCACGGTAAAAATTTATGTCCTTTTTCCTAAACCACTGGCGTACAGCGCGTTTAAGGGTCTCAGTGTCCTCAAAGATCTTCTTTCAGTGGTCCAAACAGATGGAAGTCAGAAGGTGCAAGATCGGGACTGTAAGGGGGATGTGGTAATAATGTCCAGCCAAATTCTGCAATTGCATCAATGGTGCGTTTAGCGGTGTGTGGCGTGGCATTATCGTGCAACAGTAGTGCAGTTCTCTGATCTTTTAATGGGTAAAGTCGCAGAAGATGACCTCTAAGCTTCTTCAAAGTTTCATTGTAATGGTTTGCATTCACTGTGTTTCCCTGTTCCAAGAAGTCGAGAAGAATCACACCCTTCTCATCCCAAAACACGGAGGCCATAACTTTCCCTACAGATGGTGAACTTTTGAACTTCTTTCTTGTCGGCGATGTTGTGTGATGCCATTCCATTGACTGCCTCTTGGATTCTGGTTAAAAAAAATGAACCCATCACCTGTCACAATATTCGATAAAAACTCTTCTCCTTCAGTTTCGTAACGGTGCAGGTGGTTGATGACTATGGTTTTTCTTGTTTCTTTATGTCTGTCTGTCAACATTCTATGACATAACATTGTTTTAACCGAACGTCTTTGGCAGCCATTTTTAAACTGTTACAGTGGTGCCACCTGTTACTGAAACAGGTTGGTAATGCTATACAATGCAGAAGAGTGTTTGAGGAATCCTGCTAAATTTACAAATTGCACACCGATGCAGTATTTACATACATAAAAAATAGGAGGCATTACTTTTTGACCTTCCCTCGTAAATCTGGTCTAAAATTTCTTAAGCGATGCATTTCTTTTAGAGCGTCAGTATTACATGGCTTTGTGCCTGTTAATTTGGTGCAATCAATTTCTTCAATTTGAAGGCCATCTAGAGATCGAACTCGACTTAAGTATGCTTGACCTTCAGTAAATAATTTTGGTCCCAAATAGATTAAAGCATAATCGACTGTACTCCCTTGCATTTTGTGAACTGTCGAAGCCCATGAAAGAACTAGTGGCAGCATTCTTCTTTATTCATAATTCGGATTGTTTCCCTTGATTTAGCTAGACACTTGTTTGAGTACTGCCCTGTTTTACGCATAGAAAAATAAAGCACACCACGTACTCTTGAATTTTTCTTCTTCTTCTTCTGCGTTCGGTTTGTAGTCATGCTAAATCTGCAGGCCTGTCGCCAGGACGAAGTCCACAGTCTTTTCCAGGTCGGCGCGGCAGCCCCATAGCTTCTGCTGGAGCTCATCACCCTTTGGCCAGGTCGCACTTCGCAATTTATCATGGGTTGGACAGTTCTGGAGAATGTGTTCTGGAGTCTGGATATCAGTTCCACAAGGGCATTCATTCGTGTGGGATATCTTGAGGCGATAGAGATGTCCAAGTAATCTGCAGTGTCCAGTTCTCAGGCGGAAAATTGTCGTCTGTTGGTGTCTGTTTAGGTGGTGGATTGGGTCATCTCTGCTGTATGTATCCCCTTCCTCCTTCCACTGATTTTTGTACTTGTTGTGGATGATGGTTTTTGCTTCCCGATAGGGCAATGGGTGGCTGTATTGTTCCATTTTACTGCCGCTTCTTGATAGAGTATCTGCTTTCTCATTACCAGCGATTCCACAATGGGCAGGTAACCACTGAAGGGCAATGGTTGATGACCTTTGGATGATGTTAAGCTCAGATCTGATCTCATTCATAATGTTATCATTTCTGGTGTTTTGTATTGATTCAAGTAATGATCTGCAGTCAGTGAAGATTACTATCTTAGCTTGTGGCTGCTGTTCAGGTCTGGTGAGGATCTTCAGGGCTTGCAGTAGTGCCATAGCTTCTGCCCTAAAATTGGAGGAGATCTTTCCAGTTGGGAAGGCCTTTCGGATGATCTTTCCATTTAGGAATCTTATAAAAATGCCTCCTCCACCGTTCTTTACTGCCCCCTCAGCAGATCCATCTGTGTATGCATGTGTCCACTCCTTCGGGTTGTACTTTTCTTCAATCATTTCTTGAGCCAAAGTTTTTAGTTGTTGAGGGGTCAGGTGGCCTTTCTTTTTTATTTCAGGGACTTCTGTGATGATAGATATATTTCCATGGCAGTCGTCTGGCTCCTCGTAATCAATTAACATTTCAATCTCAGTAGATCGATTTGGGAGGAGGTCTTCATGGCATCGATGCAGATGTTTGGAGATGTTTAGGAAGCTGGTTCTTTTCAGCCTGTTCTTTGTCACACTATGGAGTTTGGCATGCATTGGATGACTTGGCATTCGTAGAAGCTTCTCATTGTGAGTGAATACCTTTTCCTCACGTCTGTCATCAAGAGAGCGGATGTTGGTGTATCGCTCCATTGCCTGGATTGGAGAAGTCTTCATCCCTCCAGTGATTAGCCTATGGCCTGAATTTTGCACTTTCCCTAGACATTCTGTGTTTGTTTTAGATGCTGTGGCCCAGGCTGACATGCCATATTCAAGTACAGGTCTGACTGTGCCTGTATAGACTTTTTTTAAGTATGTTGGTATTTGCCCCCCAACTTGTGCCAGCCAGTTTCTTCATAATAGAGAGCTTTCTTATTGCTCTCTGTTCTACTGCTTTTATGTGCGGCTTCCAGGTGAGTCTCTTATCCAACTTGACTCCTAGGTATGTTGGGTTTTCCTCGATTGGAAGTTCACTTCCATTTAGCTGCAGTTTGATCGTTTCTCGGCGATTTGACAGAGAGAAGCAGGTTGCTACTGTCTTGGAGAGGTTTATCTGTACTCCCCAATCTGATGCCCATTTACCGATGGTATTTAGCGCTGCTTGCATCCTGAACTTCGCAGTAGGCAAATGTTCAGCAGCACACCAGGCAGCAAAATCATCAGCATGAAGAGCCCTGGAGATATGCCCGGACAGTTTTCTCTGCAATATCATTTATATATATGATAAAAAGTGTGGGGGAGATAACTCCTCCTTGTGGCACACCCTGTTGTAGAGTGACGCGATGGCTCAGTTTCCCGTCAAGTTTTACTCTTGCTGTGCGGTATCGAAGAAAGTCCCGTATCCAGTTGAACATTCTCCCTTCAATTTTGCTGTTGAGCATCTTAAGGAGGAGTCCTTCTTTCCATACCTTATCAAAAGCTTTTGTCAAGTCTACAAAAACCGCCAGCACTTTCTTTTTTCTCCTGAAAAGCATTTTCTACTTCCTGGGCTAGATATACTAGTTGGTCTTCGGTGCTGCGATTTTTCCTAAATGCTGACTGTGTGTTATCAAGCAGATGGTTTTTTTTCCAGATGTTTCAGTAATCTTGAGTTCACCATTCTTTCCATTACCTTACCCAGACAGCTCAGTAGGCTAACTGGTCGGTAGCTGGACTTGCTTGTTTTCTCCTTTTGTTTCTTTCTGATGGGAACAATGATTGCTTCTCGCCATTGATCTGGAAATTTTCCAGTACTCCATGATTGATTGAAGATTAGGAGGAGCTTGTTCCTGGCTACAGGTCCAAGGTTCTTGATCATATCATTTGTGATGCCATCTTTTCCTGGAGCTTTTCTGTTCTTTAGTTTTGTTATGGCAGCACTGAGTTCTCTCATAGTAAGGGGTGACTTCATGCAGATATCTGGGTTTTGGTGCTTCAGTTTTTCTTTTACTTCCTTACGTACTTCTTGGATCCGTGCATGTGAAAGTGATGTGGTGCTTTCTTCCTTGTAGAAATCTGCCTGGATGTTTGCTGCCATCTTTCCTGTGTGGTATTTTTCATTTTCCTTGATGACAGTCTTACAGTAGCTGGTTGTTGTTTCTTCATTTGGTACTCTTGTCAGATTCCACAGCTTGCTTGAGTCCTTTTCCATTTGGGGATGGCTGGTCTTCTGGTGCCAGCTCCTTTGGATTTCAGCTTTCTTTTGTTCATTGAAGGCTTGTTTTATGCTGTTGTGCCTCTGTGTGTTCTCTAATGTGGGATTTTGCTCCATAGTTTCCCGTGCTTTATTTAATTCACTATGGAGTTTTCCCAGGTTGTCACTCCAGTATGGTTTGTAGTCTCGTCGTTTACCTCGTGGAATTGACTTCTTTGCTGCTTGGATGATTGCCTCACTGATGATGGAGATGTTTTTATTGATGTTATTTGAGTGGGATGGGCAATGTTCTGACAGAAATTGTCGGCTTGTTCTTTAAAAAATCCCCAGTTTGCTTTTTTGGAATTCCAGCTAGGAGACATATTGATTTTCTCCTGCACTTCTTATCTCAGATATCTGTAATGTGACTGGTACATGGTCACTTCCCCCAAGTTGAGTATTTACTGTTCTGGTGGTGAGTCGATGTATGTCATCTGTAGCCATAGCAAGATCTGGTGTGCTCGTTGTTTTCCATACTCTGGAATAGAAGGTGGGCTTATCCTCTGGTTGGTTTATTAGAATTAGTTTATTCTCTACCATCCAATCTTCCACCTCTTCTCCTCTTGGATCTGTTGCGTTATAGCCCCAGCTGGGTGAGTGGCTATTGAAGTCACCCATAATGAGGTGTCTCGATGCTGCAAGCTTCACTTTGTGTAGCTCCAGAGTTGTGGTTGGAGGGCTGTAGCAGTTTGTGATCATTAAGTCTCCACTGGGCAGCAGTAGTTGGACTGTTATGTATTCAAGTTCATCCTCACCAGATCTGTGTGTCTCTACGCTGGGATTGAGGTTTTAATCAGTGTGAGGATTCCTCCCTTAGTTCTTTTTGCCCTATCTTGGCGGAAGGATTGGTATCCACGTACAAAGAATCGTTGGGTATCTTTTAGGTGAGTTTCTTGGATGCAGATTATATCAATGTTATTTTCCCTGAGGAATTCTTGTAACTCCGGTTTCTTGTTCCTCACTCCTTCTGCATTCCATTGAGCCACTGTAAGATAGTGGGTTGGTTGGTCAGTTGCTCTACTTTGCCTTCCCCCGACCATTTGGTTGGCAAAGGCACCGGTTGCTTGGGTGGGCCCTTTCGAGGCTAGGGGCCCGGCTCCGCTCCTCCCCGGTTGTAGCTGATAGGAGCGACGCCATGACGTAAGTCGAGATTGTCGCATGACTCCATACCACAAAAGCGTGTGTGTCCTAATTTTTCCCGGTGTCTGCGCCGTAGCTAACACACTCCGTCTTCGGCAGGCCGGGTTGTGTTTGTTGTTCAGGGTTGTCTCCCATAGCCTTTCCATCTCCCGGTGGTAGCTGCAAGGCAGAAGATTGGTTTGTTTACCGAGGTTTACCTTCCCCGTGGCTAGAGCTTATAGCGGCTCTTACTCGCTTGATGCACCCGTCGTAGGACATATGGGGGATTTCAGTGGGGGTATCAGTGCCACCTGTTACCCTTCCCCGTCCTGCTGGGAGGACATCGCCGTTTGGTCCGCGACTGCTTATTCGTCCAGCTATGCTGACTTTATTCGCAGCTGACACACCATATCTGGAGGTCGTTCCACTATCCGCCACCCGTGGACGCGCCTGGTTGGGGTCGGTCGCCCCTTTGCCAGGTTGAATTTTTAATTAACTTGATTATGGCCCCTGATTTGTTTACATTTCTTTACAAAAAACTTTAATTACTCATAATTACAATATTAAATAATTGACTGATTATTGTATTGTCATCGGGAATACACAACTATGCAAAGTTTCAGAGCTATTGCTCATCTGGAAGTGATTGAAAAATCGATTGCAAGATTTGAAAGTAACATACAAGTGAATTAAATAAAAGCTTGTAAAAATGGTTGTGAGTATAGTTTTATCTTTTAGTTAATATGGCCGAGTTTGGTCAGATTTTTTAGCCATTACCTTTTGTAGTTTAAATAAAGGTCAGTGTAGTCCCTTAGGAGATACTGCCACAGGAGAGTCAATCATTAGGGACTTCAGTAAACTAGGTCTCAGCTGTATGAGACGGGACGACCAGTTCCCTTCCTTGGTGCCTTTGCCCTCCCTAACTCAAAAGTATTCAGGTACACATTTACAGCTTGGTAGACTCGAACATGACACTACCAGGTATGAATGCAGTAACTTTGCCTGGATAAGCAAGTGCTCTATCCACTCTGCCAGTGATGCTACCAGGTGTTTATCCCGGAACCTGGTAACTGTGCTGTGACAGGAAAGCACTCTAACTGCTTCGCCAGTCGGATGCTACGTTCTGTAGTAAGCAGTGTGAATTTGCTTCGACACCAAGCCAGTTCTTTTCTAAATTTATTTTGTCCAGATACTTATTAGTCCTGAAAGCAGTATGTGTTATGTTTATTTCTTTTTCCACTATCAGTTCCTTCTTGGATTTTAAATTTTAGTTTTCTTGGTCAACATACAGGTAATGTTAATGCAACTTGTCTGATTTTTAATATTTCCTGCATAATAACAGGTATGCCTAACCAAGTATATCCTGTGTAATAACAGGTATGCCTTAACCATGTATATCCTGCATAATAACAGGTATGCCTTAACCAAGTATATCCTGTGTAATAACAGGTATGCCTTAACCAAGTGATTTCATATTCTTTTGCTGTTTGGTAGTTGTTAACAGAGGTGGATTTACAAATAACAAAAATTCCAAGAGATCATGTTTATTAAAGTAATAATTTACACAAGACTTGATGTGACTTTTCTGTACTTTATTATTGCTTTTTTTTTTTTTTTTTGATTGGTTGCTTTTGTTTTAAGAAAAAGATAAAGCTTTAAATTTTTTTTACAGGTTTTCTTTGTTGCATTTTCTTTGCATTTATATTTCTTTCTAGTTGTGCATTAATACTGGCTTATTTGGTGTGACTTTGTTGTCACATTAGAAAAAAATTTTCTCACTTTATTTATACATTTCCATATTGCTCATCTTTGAGTTATTTTCTTCCACGTTTGTTGTGTCCTTTATTATTTTCTCACAGCTTGTCTACATTTCTTATCTTTGTCTCCATTTCAAACATAAGAAGGATGGATGCATCATGTATACAACCAGTGTGCTACAGGAACAGTCAGCATTCTTATCCCTCTACATTTGTTGAGGGAGACTGAACACCTAGGGGTTTGCACAGAGCGCAACAATATTGTAACAAAAAAATAACAATCTACATACAACCATCATTTTACATGTATATATTAAAACATGGCAGGTTAATTCAAAATGACAGGAAACCCACACAAATATGGAACATATTCAGAGAGATGGCCATCTGATTAGTATGCAAATCCCTTTATTAATGTAGGGGCTCATTCTGTTGATGTTTCAATTAAATACAGAATAAACACAAGAGTGTAGATCTCACATATTATATACATTACATTTACACCTCAGAAATCTACAGCAACAACAAAAAATACATAAAGATGTTCAAACTTTAAAAATTGAAAAAATAATTTTTAATCAAATAAAAATTTAGTTGCTAAAAATATAGTGCCCCATTTGGTTCTGGGAGTTCTCTGAGGTTAAAAAAAAAAAAATAGCTGGTGTCCAGGAGAGACCGGATATGGAAATGGCAGCCTCATCATGTAGAACAACTTGCTCCAAAAACTACCACTACAAAACTATAATGAACTTGATCAAAAATGTCCAGCATGGGGGTATAGTCCCATGCTCATTAACCCTTTATTGAAGTGGCATTATTGTCTGAAATCAACCTTAACAAAGAAAGCAACTTTTAAGATGTATGCTGACACTGTGTTATAAATGAACAGTCGTCTATTATAAATAATTAAGTCCAATAGCAGATACTGCCAAATGGGAGTGAAGTGTTAGAGACTTCACTATATTATGTCCAGCTCTATGAGGTAGGTTGACAAATTACCTGACTTGCTGCCTTTGTCTTCCCTAATTCAAGAGCAGTCAGGTACCTATTTTCAGTTGGGTAGACTGAAGTGTGACAATACCAGGTTTCGAACCCAGAACCTGGTAACTTTGTTGCAAGAAGCAAGTGCTCTAACCACACTGCCCAATATTTTATTGATAGTGAGCAACAGCTCTGATACTTTCTTATTATCATCAGTAAAATAAAAAGTTATTCTTGGCATTCCGATAATTCCTCTGATTTCTTGTCAAGAAAAATGTAAAACACCTCAAATTACGATGTTTACACAAATATCAACCAAAGCATATTCAGGTCACATGTTTACATTCAAAAATCATGACCAAAGTAATGCTAAAATTAGGCCCAAACAAATATATATTTAAATGCTTTTTTAGTCAAAATTGTACATTTAATGATAGAAATGTAAACATTACCATTAACTTTTATGAATTAAATTATTTTATTAAAATAAATGTGTAGGCTATTTTCACGGTTGCATATGGCATTTTAATGCATCGAAACTTGTCATTCCAAAATTTTGTATCAATTAAATGAAGAGTTATAGTTAAAAATTAACAATCATTCATTCAGATACATGAAATAAATATCATAGCAAGAATAAAAATACTGCACTGTACGTATCATAAAGTTGGTATAAGGAATAATTTACCAAGTATCTCTGGCTTTATCATCATGACTATTATTACTACCTATACATTCAGCACTCGTGTTTTACCAGGGCCCGAAAGAGGAGCAAAGAATAGTAACACTGTTGTACCCTACCATGCATGTCGTAAAAAGCGACTAAGGAGGGTTGGGCATGGGGCTGGTTACCCCATCCCGTAAAAAACTTTTTACCAAAAAAACTTCAACAAATATGGACAAGTCAAATACAGAATATAAATCAACTCAGCCACCCAAGACAGAAGGTCCTCTGGAAAGGAGGCACATGAAGCAATCCAGAGAAAGCCGAAAGGAGTCTGGGTTGCCGACTAACCTTTTTCCGTCTAGGAAAATCTCCAGGATTGGCACCTGGAATGTTCGCACTCTGTGTGAACAAGGAAAAACTGCACAGGTAGCAGCAGAAATGACAAATTGCAGGATTGATATCCTGGGTCTCTGCGAGATATGTGGAAGGGCATAGAGAGGAGGAGATTGATCACAGGAGAAATGGTGTTGTCCTCAGGACATGAGGAAAGAGCCCACCACAGTGACAGGGTGGCTATAATGCTGTCTAGGGAAGCATCGAAGGCACTTATAGAATGGGAAGCAATGAGACCCCGAATTATAACAGCAAGGTTTAAATCAGCCAAAAATAAAGTAAATATAAACATTATTCAGTGTTATGCACCAACACATGATAAAGAAGAATTTGAGAAAGAAGACTTTTACACCAGACTACAAAATGTCTTGGACAAAAAGAAAAGAAAGGACATCACAATTTTGATGGGGAACCTAAACAGGAAAATAGGAACAGACAACACCGGATTTGAAGAAATCATGGGAAAGCATGGATTAGTTATGATGAACGAGAATGGGGAACTATTAGCTAACTTCTGTGCTTCAAATCAACTAGCTATAGGAGGAAGCATATTTCCACATAAAAGAATACATAAAGCAACGTGGATATCACCAGACCACAGAACTGAGAATCAGATTGATCATATATGCATAAGTAAGAAGATTAGGTCATCATTGCATGATGTAAAAGTATGTAGAGGAGCAGATGTGGTATCAGACCACCATCTTCTGTTGGCTACAACAAAATTAAAACTCATGCTATAGACAACAGTATAATGTGGGATATCTAAGTAATCAGGAAATATGAGAAACATTTTCAATCACAGTATCCAACTGCTGGAAGATGAAACAGATACAGAAGACCAGTGGCAACAAGTAAAAAATATATGGAACGAGACATGAAGAAGTACTGAGAAAAAGAGAACATCAGCACAACGCATGGATAACAAAAGAAACCATTAGTAAGATAGAAGACAGGAAAAACAAGAAAGCAGATTTAAACAGAAGCAAAACCAGAAGCTCCAAAGCCAAGGCTCATGAAGTGTACATAAAAGCAAACAAAGAAGAAACATCAAAAGAGACAAGAGGAAGTATATTGAAGAGATGGCAGAGGAAGCTGCAGCCAAAGGAAATATGAGGGACCTGTACAACAACACAAAGAAGCTAACAGGGAAATATAAGCAAGCAAATGGCCTCATAACAGATAAGAATGGAAAATTGCTTAGTAATATACAAGAACAAATGAAGAGATGGACAGAACATTTTGAGGAACTTCTCAATACACCATCTCCAACTAATCCCCCAGACATCCAGCCAGCAGAAGAGGAGCTACAAATCAGCTGTAAACGACCAAGTAGAGAAGAAAAAAAGAAAGCCATAAAGCTTCTGAAAGATGGAAAAGCAGATGGTCCAGATTGCATTCCAGCAGAGGCCATCAAAACAGATATTGATACCTCTACAGAGATATTATACAAACTACTTGGCAAAGTCTGGGACAGAGAGGAAATACCAGCAGAATGGAATGAAGGTTATCTGGTTAAGTTGCCTAAGATGGGAAATTTACAAGAGTGCACAAATTATAGAAGAATAATGTTACTATCGCAAATCAAAACGGTATGGAATGAGACGTGAAGAAATACTGGGGGAAAAGGGAACGACAACATAAACCATCAATAAGATAAAAGACAGGAAAAACAAGAAAGCAGATTTAAACACAAGCAAAACCAGAAGTTCCAAAGCCAAGGCTCAAGAAGTGTACACAGAAGCAAACACAGAAGTAAAAAGAAGTATCAAAAGAGACAAGAGGAAGTATATTGAGGAGTTGGCAAGAGAGGCAGAAGATGCTGCAGCCAAAGGGAATATGAGAGAATTGTATAACAGCACAAAGAAGCTAACGGGGAAACACAAGCAAACAAGTTGCTTCATAAAAGACAAGAATGGAAAACTGCTCAGCAATATACAAGAGCAAATGAAGAGGTGGACAATATTTTGAGGACCTCAATAGACCAGCTCCACAAAACCCCCCGGACATCCAGCCAGCAGAAGAAGAGCTACAAATTAATGGTGAAAGACCAACGAAGGAAGAAATAAAGAAAGCCATAAACCTTCTAAGAGATGGAAAAGCGTCTGGACCTGATGGCATTCCAGCAGAGGCCATCAAAGCAGATATTGACACAGCTACAGAGATGTTATATAAATTACTTGGTAAAGTCTGGGAAAAGGAAGAGATACCAGCAGAATGGAAGGAAGGATATCTGGTTAAGTTGCCTAAGAAGGGAAATTTACAAGAGTGCACAAATTATAGAGGAATAATGTTACTTTTAGTGCCAGGAAAAGTATTAAACAGGATTATCCTTGAAAGATTAAAAGAGTCCATAGACAAGAAACTGAGAGATGAACAAGCAGGTTTTCGACAAAACAGATCCTGTACAGACCAGATAGCCACTTTGAGAATAATAGTTGAGCAAAGTCTGGAATGGAATTCACCGCTATATATCGGATTTGTGGACTACGAAAAGGCATTTGACAGTGTAGACAGAGAATCGCTTTGGAAATTGATGAGGCATTATGGAGTTCCCCTGAAGATCATTAATTTAATAAAGAAAACATATGAAGACATGACATGCAGAGTTCTTCGTGGGGGACAGCTTACAGAACTGTTTGGGATAAGAACAGGAGTGCGACAGGGATGCCTCTTGTCTCCATTTTTTTTCTTACTGGCAATAGACTGGGTTACGAGAACATCGACAACACACAACAGAAATGGAATCCAGTGGACTCTGACTAAGCAGTTGGATGATCTGGATTTTGCTGATGACTTAGCTCTTCTGTCCCATGGCCGTATTCAGATGCAGGACAGGTTGAGGACACTCGGTGGGAGGTCACGGCCATTAGGTCTGAAAATACATAGGGAAAAGACAAAGATAGTGGGAATAAATGCAGGAAATGATAACAGGGTTGAACTTGAAGAAGCACCAATACAAGATGTAGAATCGTACACGTCTTGGCAGAGGTATAGACAAAGTTGGAGGGACAGACGGTGATGTCAAAATAAAAATGCAAAGGGCAAGAGGAGCTATCAAGAGAAATCGGATTCAACACGAAAATAAGAATCTTCAACTCAAATGTGAAGTCAGTCCTATTGTATGGCTCTGAGACATGGAGAGCAACAAAGACAACAACCAAAAAGATACAGACTTGTATAAAACGGGTTCTTGCGTAGAATAGAAGGACTGAAATGGTATGACAAAGTCACAAATGTGGAATTGATGACAAGAACCAGACAAGTGCCAGTGGAACAAGAGTTGAGAAGACGACGCTGGCGATGGATAGGACACAACATTGATGAAACCTGTTGATAGCATTACAAGGCAGTCCTTGTTCTGGAATCCACAGGGAAAGAGAGGCAGAGGTAGACCAAAAAACACATGGAGAAGAGAGCTGGAAACAGAGGTGAAAATGATGAGGAAAACATGGAAAGACCTTGAGCGAATGGCACAGGACAGGAAGACTTGGCATGTGTTTGTTGAAGGCCTATGCTCCATGGGGAGCTAAAGGGTATTGATACATTCAGCAACAATGCTGTCTGCCTTATTTAGTTCCTTAGAGCAAAGGAAAAATATAGGACCTCTGCTCCCACGGTGATGATGTCGTAAAAGGTAAATACTATGAGGTGGTTGTGTATGGAGCTGACAAACCTCACCATGTAAAACAGTATGTTACAGAAACCACAGCTGTGAGAACACATGAATGGGGACCAGGTGCAGTGGTAGTTCCATGCTCCACAAGGAGCAAAAAGGTAAATGAATGAATAAACAAGGGCACACAACTTAACTACTTCCACATATACGCCTGCTTACACTGTATTTTATTGTGTACTGTTTTACCTTTCTGCAGTAAATGGTGGTGAATGTTATGCCATGTTATCATCCTTCGCTAGCAACTGATCTTCTAACGAACATAACATAGCGTTATCTTCATCATCATCCATTGGCTCTATCTTTACGATGTTCTCACTGCCAGATGACTTCGGGGTGGCCGTCTGGGAACTGACTATCTTAACTCCTCTAGGAGTGGATGGCAGCTTGGCTGGACCTGAAAAATAAAACCCACTTGTGGTTAAGATGTGAAAACTGAATGTTAGAATTTAGCCAGCAACAAAATCACCTCATGAGATAAACCTGATTTATCTATCTGTCTGGGGACATATGGATGTCCTGATGCTAAATACAACCTGTATGGAAAAGCTGTATAAATTCAAACTATGATCCAACACCATAAAATCATGGAATTCTGCTGTTCCCAGCGGCGTAACAAAGTAATATGCTGCCAGAGGCAAGGGTTTCATGATGCTTCCCCTATACAACAACCACTGCTTATTGCAGATACATGTAGCTACAAGTTTCCAATATTTTTATCAACTTAAGACTGTCCGCAGCCTTCAGTGGGACAGAAGAAACAACAAGTTGTATCTATGCCTCTCAATTCTGCAATCCATGCAGCATATATTTGCTCAGGCTTCTTATGTGACTGCCGAAACTTATGCAATGATGAGATAAGATGCCTGCTTGAATGCACTATCGATAACTATGAATTGGCAGTGGTGCACCACTTCACATACCTAGGGTCTACCATTAATGACAAACTCTCACTGGATACAGAAATCGACAGCCGCATTGGCAAAGCTGCAGCTACCTTTGCCCGTCTCACATCGCGTGTTTGGGGAAACTCTAAACTCACAATGAAGACCAAAGCTGCGGTATATAATGCCTGCGTCACCAGCACACTCCTATATGGCAGCGAGACCTGGACGACCTATGCTAAGCAAGAAAGAAGGCTCAATACCTTCCATTTGTGGTGTCTACGCCGCATCCTCGGCATCTCGTGGAAAGATAAAGTGACAAATGTCGAGGTGTTGTCACGTACTGGCCTTCAAAGTATGTATACGCTGCTTAGACAGTGCAGACTTCGCTGGCTTGGCCATGTTCACCGCATGGAAGATGGTCGCATCCCAAAAGATATCTTCTACGGACAATTAGCAGATGGCAAGAGAACAGTTGGGCGACCACAGCTGAGGTTCAAAGATGTGTGCAAGAGAGATATGAGGGCACTGGACATGGATCCAGCAACATGGGAAGATGAAGCTGCCGATCGCACTAAGTGGTGATGCTATTTACGGCGCCACCTCAGATTGGGCGAACAAGCACAACCACATATTAGTTGCCTTTATTAGTCTGGTGTGGTAAACCTATATTAGTCTGGTGTGGTAAACCTATATTAGTCTGGTGTAGTAAGTCTATATTAGTCTGGTGGTAAGTCTATTCTTTCTTTATTTCATCTGAGACACCTGGGAACTGCAAGGGCAAGGTCAGTTATAACTTAGTTGAAGTCTGCTGATGCCACAATTTCTTGCTTGACTGACTTCGTTGAAGTTCTGTCAGTCTGATGTGAACTCTGACCTTGTGAAAACAGAGCATGCAGCACTTTTAGTGTTGTAACTGAGGCAAAGTGACCAATTTGTCTACAAGAAGAAGTATATGTGAAGTGATACCATTCAGGAACCAGGCCAGGAGGAAGACATCTGGTGCTCTCTCTTCCAAACCTCTACACCTCACGGTAGAAGGGGAACGACTAAGTAAGTAAGTAAGATACCATTCAGCAAGCTGGTGTTTTACATCATCTTCTTCTTCAGTTTGTAGTCATGCTAAATCTGAAGGCTTGTCGCTAGGACAAAGTCCACACTCTTTGCTAGGTCAGCGCGGCAGCCCCATAGCTTCTGCTTGAGCTCAGCACCCCTTGGCCAGGTCATACGTTGTGTTTTACATAAAATCCAGGGCATTACTTGAGCTTCTTAAATTTTAACTGAATGATCTGCCCAATCAAGTGATGCTTATGTTTTCTCCTTGTATGTTGGTTTCATCGGACTGTTGCTTGCTGGTGTACTCATTTCTACTGAATGCCTGGTTTGCAGAATCTGTGGTCTCATAAAGTTTAGTGACTTGAGCTATCTCCTCATGCAAAGGACTTTCATCAGCTTAAGCTGCCTTCAGGATTGATTCATGTGATGTATGATGTACAAACATGTCCACAGCCTTTATTGGGGCAGAAGAAACAGTAATTTGTATCTATGCCTCTCAGTTCTGCAGCCCATACAACAAATATTTGCTCAGACTTCTTATGTGACTGACAGAACATGTCATATTATGATGAACTGAGATGCCTACATGGAATACATAGTTATGAAGTAAGATATGAAAACAAAAAGCTTAGCAAGTCATCAGTTCGAAGAAGTTTCTGTAACAACTTGTACAGGGATTTGCCAAACTACAAAAAAAAATAACTGCATCTGATGTGACAAACACTTGACGTGCAGTTTCCATTGTTCCTTGAATGTCAAATTCTGGCAATGATGGAATATTCCAATGAGGGACTGGTGCTGTGCTGATGCTACATAGGTTGTTAGAGTTACACATAATCACATTTGTTATGTTCCTGCTACTTATCCATTTAAAAGAGAAGTAACTTCAAGATCTGAGTCACTGTAAACTCCTGAGACTGCATGGTTGCAGCTTCCATGACTTCTAATGCAAATATAAAGCAGTAAAGTGGGTAAGCTACAACAACATGCCAGAGGCAGCAGTTGTCATATTCTTTTTTTGTCTTATTCCTGGAGACCCCAGGAACTACACGGGGTCACTGACCATGGCAATGATTAAAACAAAAAAATTAAAACAGTAAAATATAGACATTTAAGTGAAAAGTTACATGAGCTTGAAGACCGTATGCTGGAAATGCTGTTATCAGAGAATATTCAGTTTAACACTAAACAGTGTTTATAAATAGTGATTACAAATGTGCATTAAATGTTATCTAAGCTCATTTTTGACAAATGTAAGATGATAGGAAACTCTTTACAGAGCGATACAACAGGAGGCAATCTGATCATCAGAAGCGGTTCCCCCATCCGACAAGTGTTTCGGGCCAGTATACTCCTTTACACTCTAAGGGGGGGCGGGCCCACTTGGGTCATGACTCCCAAGCGTCTCAGCCTCCTGTTGTCTTGTATCGAAAATGAACCCATTTCACTTATGGTAGCAACTTTAAAATCCACACCTCCGCCAGCCGTGGAGGCAATTGTGAAAGTAACAAAGAGAAGACAAATTATTCCGTTCGTTCCGTCGCACATCACAACTAAGGACACACACTGAAACACCTGCGCGAAGCCGATGAGGCTAGCCACTGCGCGCTAGCAACTGAAATTCTGTGCCTAACACCTCTTATAATATACGCCGCCTGTTGCCCCTGTCACAGCCCTTTCACTAGTACACCAAAAAACTCAACGTACTGTGGACTTAGAAAAATTCCTGGTGTTTTCTGTACCGCAGCGTTTACTGTCACGATTTCTATTGCCCATTGCGGTTGTTCCACAGCCAGCCTGATGCCTTTTCGGCAGTTTCACTAAGCCTCTTCAATGCCCTTGTTCTCGACTGTCCCCTCAGCCCCAACAGTTTCAATAAATCATACACTGATGCAGCCACAAGCCCTCTTGTGCCCACCTCAACAGCCATGACCCTTGTGCTCGTCCAATCTGGATTCAAATGGCACGGTCAGTTCAATCAGTATAACCTGAAGCGCTGTTGAAGAATGAATCCGGCCATCTCCGCGATTTTCTGATACTCTCTGGATATGCCCCTCGTCCTGGTAGGTCTACCGCCATCTCCCAATCATTTGCACAGTCAAGAAGAGATGGTAAACTGCTACCAGGTTTACTCGGTTTGGGGTGTGCTGACTTTCCTCCCTCAGAAAGTATGTATTTGCGGTGCTCGGCCTGGGTTTGCTATTCGCCTTCATCCTTGCCAGGTCTATTGTCGCAGCAAGCTCATTTAGCACTTTGTTATGGCGCCAAGCGTATCGCCCTTGCCCTAATGACACCTTACACGCTGAGAGCACGTGTTCAAGTGTCTGCCTCCCCTGGCACAAGGGGCACTGCTCATCATCCGACTTTCCCCATTTCACAAGGTTTGTGGCCGACGGCAGCAGGTCATACATTGATCTAACAATGAAACTGAGCCTAAGAGGTGCCATATGCCATATATCATTCCATGTCAAGGACCTCTGCAGGGCTCCTTCCCATGTAGTCCATTGGCCTTGTTGGACCTGCTGCACTGCTTTTTGCAACCTCTTATCATTCTCAGCTCCTCATATCTCCTGAACTACCATGTCTCTGCGCTACCTGCTTGATGCCTTGGACCAGCAGCGGATGTCTCCATGACCAAATCCCTGTCTATTCGTTTGTGTGTATCCGATTACCTCCCTCAGTTTGAGTGACTCTTTGGCAGCATCAACAGCTTCTTCCACTCTCCACTTCCTTCCCGTTTTCAGTGTGGGCTGAATGGACTTAACCACGTCATCAGCTGACTCGCGTTGCATCATTGCAAGCCTTGCCAACTTTGTACTCTTCAACAATTGACTTGAAGCAAAGCAGAAGTTTTGACTTTTTGCAGTACAGTGCTACATCTGACAGACCTGGTGGAACCCCTAGCCATTTCCTCATGAACTTGTTGACCTTCTGCTCTATAGCTTCCACTGCACTTGTGCTTATTTCATATATAAGTAGTGGCCACAGCAACTTCAGTATCAACATGAACTGGAGGCACCACAGTTTGAACTTTCCCAGGAGTCTGCTTTGGTCTATGATCTGTAGTCCTCTGTCTGCCATTTCTATTGTCTGTTGCACTGCCTTCGAGTCTTTTAATGAGGCATCGTACACCCTGCCAAGACTTTTAACAGGTTCCTCAATGACAGTAGGGATTCTTTGGCTGGAAACCAAGAATATGACCTCTGCTATCTTCCCTCTCCTGAATGACAGGCTTCTCGACTTCTTGGGTTTGAAGCTCATTCTGCACCAGCTGACTAGTTCATCCAGGCGTGCTAACATCCTCCGGGCCTGATGTTCATCCAATGTCAGAATTGTTGTGTCATCCATGAATGCTTTGAGCGGAGGCATGTGACACATTCCGCTCAGCTTTGGACCTATAGCCATTCCTTCAGCCGCATTGAGGATTACCTGCATAGCCATCACGAATAGTATCGGAGAGATGGTACATCCCATCGCAATTCCAACTTCAAGGCCAATCCACTTCGTTGTGTACTCTCTGGTTGAAAATCTGACAGAAAACCCTGCGAAATACAGCTTAAGCATTGCTTCAATCTCTTGTGGAACATGATACATTTCTAGGGCCTGCCAAACATCTGGTGTGGAACGGATCCATAAGCATTCGCTAGACCCAACCAGATTACATGGAGGTTTGTTCTGTCAGACTTTGCCTTTTGGATTGCTTCCCAGATCATTGTGGCATGCTCTAGACATCCTGGTGTACCTGGGATACCTCCTTTCTGAATGGTAGTGTCAATGTACCCATTTGCCAGGAGGTATGTAGTGAGTCTTTTCGCCATCACTGAGAAGAATATCTTCCCTTCCACACTGAGTAGTGAGATTGGCCTGAACTGACTGATGTCTGTGGAATTTTGTTCCTTCGGGATGTAGATTTCATTCACCTTTCTCCATTCCTTGCTTACAAGCTGGGTTTTCCACGCATTCTTCAGTAAACGGAGCAGTCGTTTGAGCACCTCAGGGCATCTCTTATACACCACATATGGAACACCATTAGGACCTGGAGCTGACTTGCACCGAGCTTTCTGGACAATGCTTTCTACCTCTTGCACCATTGGGGGCTTGGTGTTAAATTCAGCTCCTGGCTTACTCGGCCATTTAAGGCCTGCCATGCTGCTGAGCGGCTCATCTTTGCGACCATCTGAATATGTCATTCTAAGGTGTTCTTCCAGGTCTTCTTTCCTGATGTTTAGCGTACCCGACCGTGGCTGCTCAAACAGTTCTTTGGCAAACTTGAAGGGCTCCCTGAAGAATCTTTCCCTATCCCTTCGAGTCTTCCTTCTCTTCCTGTACAATCTTTCTGCTCTACAAAGGGCATTATGTTGGCCTTTCAGGTGCTCCCAAACCTGTCGTAACCCTTCCTTCTCTGTGGCAACTGCGTTCTTGAACAGTTTTCGGGCATGCTTCTTCTGTTTCCTGATTTCTTCTATTTTAATTTGTCTTCTACTTTTCCTTGGTGGGTGACTTTCCCTTGCCTCCCTGACTCCGAACACTTTGCGACAGTGCAGATATATTATGTGGCCAAAGATTTCCAGCTTCTTCTCCAAAGTTATTTGCTTCAGGTTGTTATCCAACTCTTTTGCCAATGCTTCGTCCAGCTGTTCCCAAAGCCCTTTTGCACTGGCAAGTGGAAACTTGATTGCATCTCTATTCCCGTCCAAGAAGTGTGTGAGATCATCATCAGGCAGATCAACTTGAATGTACTCAGCACTGTGGATTGATGCCTGGCTGCGTTCTTTTAACGTCTTATCCTCGAGACAGAGCGCTGTTGATCTCCCCCTGATGAACTCCCACACCCCTTTTTCGTTCTGTGGATTTTCATTCCTCTCTGAGTAGAGAATTTCCTACCACAGGCACATGGAAATTCCAGCCGCTGTTCAGAGCTCGAAGTCCATGTAACGGGTCTGGTTGATTCCAATGAGGCACCTGTGGATTCATCATCCTCCCCCCCTTTCGGTGAATCCTGGGGGCATCTATCGTTTTTGGGTTCTGTAGCAGTTGTAATACAGCTTACGGGGTGCTAACCCGGTTTCTAGTCTTTCCCAGTGTCATCTGTCTTTCCAGAAGTCAATCGGTCTTTTCCCGATCGTCACTGGTTTAACCATGCAACTATGATAGGAAACTCTTTACAGAGCGATACAACAGGAGGCAATCTGATCATGTAAACAATATCATTTGATAGTAGAGAATCAGAAGCTCAATAACACAGAAACATGTTTGTATTGGAGAGACATCTGGGAACTAACCATTGACAAGCTTCTGACTGTTCTCAAAATACTGATTAGGATGTTGAATAACCATCTCCACTTCACTGCTGCTGTCACTGATTCCATGTGTTAGTTCAAAGAATTTGGCACACGCGACTTGGCAGTGGCCTCCCTTGGTGTACTTCATTATCTAAACACAAGAGTTTTATTAGTAATTTTAACCTAATGTGTAACAAAACAAGCATGAACTATCAAAGTAAAGAGTCTACTAAACAACAAAATAAAAATGAAATATATTTTAGAATCTTGGTCCTGATATTTCTTTCTTTCTCCATCTGTATTTTTACTTGTTGTTTAATATTCACTTTCTCCTTGTGTTACCAGTGTTCTTTGTTCCTTTTCATAGTTCTTGGTAACTCAACTTACCTTTCTTTTTGTTCATCTATTTTCCCATGCGTTTGCAGCATCCTTTGCATTCTTCTTGTAACCTATCTATAGTTCTTATCTTTGTCTCTTGTTTGTGACTATGGATGACAGAGGGTAAAGCTCAAAACATCCCATGTTTTGGGTGTATTGTTCATTGTAAAATTGATTCCATACTAATTTTGTTTAAAATTATTTTCTTTTTTTTTTTGCTTCATCTCTAAGTTTTACAGCCGCCCCCTTTATTATTTACATCTGACAAGGTGGACTGATTTAGTTCAAGGCTTTTACTGAAGTGTAATAATGATGATGAAATTGCTGGTTAAATAAGTACCTTTGTTTACTATTTCTGACAAAGATGTGTAGAATTAAAAACAAAACAAGCATATTACTTCAACCCATGCACTGTGAGGTCATTCATTCCTCTCCTATGTTGCTTCTTAAAGAGTACAGAGCCACCACCACCACCACAGCTCAACCCATGCACTGTGAGGTCATTCATTCCTCTCCTATGTTGCTTCTTAAAGAGTACAGAGCCACCACCACAGCTCAACCATGCACTGTGAGGTCATTTATTCCTCTCCTATGTTGCTTCTTAAAGAGTACAGAGCCACCACCACCACCACAGCTCAACCCATGCACTGTGAGGTCATTCATTCCTCTCCTATGTTGCTTCTTAAAGAGTACAGAGCCACCACCACCACCACAGCTCAACCCATGCACTGTGACGTCATTTATTCCTCTCCTATGTTGCTTCTTAAAGAGTACAGAACCACCACCACCACAGCTCAACCCATGCACTGTGAGGTCATTCATTCCTCTCCTATGTTGCTTCTTAAAGAGTACAGAGCCACCACCACCACCACCACAGCTCAACCCCTTGCAAGAAGCCTGCAAAAAACCACTTCTGCTTTTGCAGCAGTGGTTTCCATAGCAATAAGTTTGACATGATGAGGTTGCCAACCCCATGCACAATCTCACTTTGGTTGCCTTTTATGGCATACCTGAAAAAGCAGTACCCCTATTGTTTTCTTTGTATATTCATAGAAGCCCAGGAATTACATGAGGTTACTGACTTATTTCCATATTTTTAAATATACATGAGCTTTTAAAAATGAAGCTACAATTCATTATAGTACATACCACATCCACACCATCCTTTGTGAGACCGAATGTTGAAATCCTTTGTTTCAAGAAATCTGTATCAAAATGTCTGAATGGACATCCTGCAGAGTAAAAGAGATTTTAAAACAGCCCTTGCTGAAATGCAATTTCTGCTGCATGAAAACTAAGAGAACAAATAAAGTTATAGTATTATTATTTGGAATCATTTATTAAGTTTAATATTATTTTTGTGATGGTGAAACAAATTTGACACTGAACATTAAGATGGCTGTTTACATGTGCAGAACAGTATATCTCATAACAAACACACGCTGATCCAAACTTATGACAGAACTACAGAACATAACATATTAAATTATGCATAACTGTTTATTACATAAGAAAATTGTAAGCACAGTATACTACGAGTACATACTAAAATGAATATATAACAGCACATGACATCCCTGTTCTGTGTCGTTCTGGGGGGGGGGGGCTCTCTCTCAGGTGTCAAAGAATAGGACCACTGCTACTTCAGGCTTGTTGTAGGGGGCAACTAATACGAGACTGGGGCTGTGTGTGGGGCTGGCAACTTCATTTTGTAAAATGGGGGCTCTCCAAATACGCAGGGTTAAAATGCTGTGTTCCAGCTTTGGGCTTGCACAAGGAATCATCACGCCCGGCATAGAACCACTTCCCAGGCCTGTCATTTATTCACTGTGAGATTTTCCTGCACATAGCCAACCTGGTAAAAGCCAGTTATGTTTGGGGCTCAAGTGATTCCCCCAAGTTTTGTGTGCAACGCTAGGTTCTCAACATGTTTCACTATCAGGGGGACTTGTGATGCGAGGGCACTCTGATGTAGCTACTTGATCCATGAAGCGCTGATGTGGTAACTCAAATGTTGCCAGTTTCCAGGAAGCACCACATGGAAGTGTGAATTTCTTTCCATCCCTTCCCCCTTTACTCTATTAAGACTCGCATGAAAACTTATTTTATTCAGCTCACAGTCTTGAGACAACTCTAACTCATCTTACCATGAGAATCTCCAGCCGCAGGAGGATTGTTCATGATAATCTTCATACAGCCATAAGGTGTATAGTCCGTCTTTTTGCCTTCCTTCCCGTAATTGTAACGTATTCCATAGGCATACTTCTTATCAAACTAAAAAGGAAAACACACAAAAGCAAAACATGTTAAATGTGACAACTGGGATCAAATGACAGCTGCAATAATAACACTAGACAGTACCCACATAAAGCAACTACTTACTGTGTTCTTTTACTACTATCATGTATTAAATCTTCATCAAAACAGAACCATTTTTGTGTATCATATTTCCATCATATCTACATTCAAACAGAATGGCTATCATGTATCATTTTCTCATCACATCTAAATCCAAATAGAACAAATAATATGAATAATTTTCCAATCATTTCTACAACCAATCAGAAACACTACCACAAACCATATGTGAAAAAGTCTCGCAAAATAAGTCACATGTCAGTATTCTGAAGTTCTGAAATGTTCCTGTCACAAGAAACATTTTTCAGAGATATTGTTTTCTTTTCCTCATAGATGCAGTCAGTAATTGTGACGCTGTAGAGCCAGAATAATGCAGACCTGGATGGTCTAAGAGTAATACTTCACAAACTATGTCAGCAATTCAAAAGAGCTGTGATACAGTTGATCCATCTCACTGCAACATCCCCAGCAATGAAGAAGCTGACAGATTGGCAAAGGAAGGTGGAAAGTGACTTCAACCTGATACAAGCTGTAGTGAAGTGAATCCGTATGACAACACGCTCAAATTCCCCGCTTAAAACGTACTAGCTAACTTATTTAAAATCTATAAATAACTACAGTATTTGAAATTTGTCTGAGGGTCTAGTCAAATTTACCGCCAACATTTAACTAAGAGTATTTGAATTTTTCTAAGAAAACAAGTTAAAAAGTTACTACCCCCACCCCCCCCCCACCCCCCCCCCCCCCCCCCCCCCCCCCCACAACCCACCACCCCCCCCCCCCCCCCCCCCCCCCCCCACCACCCCACCCCCCCCCCCCCCACCCCCCCCCCCCCCCCCCCCCCCCCCCCCCCCCCCCCCCCCCCGCCCCCCCCCCCGACCCCCCCCCCCCCCCCCCCCCCCCCCCCCCCCCCCCCCCCCCCCCCCCCCCCCCCCCCCCCCCACCCCCCCCCCCCCCCCCTACCCCCCCCCCCCCCCCCCCCCCCCCCCCCCCCCCCCCCCCCCCCCCCCCCCCCCCCCGTTACTTTTTTGTAAGAACCCCCCCACCCCCCCCCCCCAGTCCCAATAATCCCCCCCCCTACTACCCCCCTACCACCCACTACTACTAACATCCCCCCCCCCCCCCCGTCCCCCCACTTACCCCCCCCCCCCCCCCCCCCCCCCCCCCCCCCCCCCCCCCCCCCCCCCTTACATACACACCCATCCCAATATTTATCGAAGGACGTAGTAAAATTTAACAACCAATCAAATCGTTACCTCTTTTTTGTAAGAACAAGAAATTTTTTTGGTTGAAGTGGAAATAATGCCTATTTTGGGTTTTTGACCAAACTTAAATAATTTATTTCTCGATAACTAAAGATAATTAAAATGAAAGGGATATCTCAAATTATAGCGCTGATATTGCTTAACATATATACATAGAGATTCCCTCATAGAAAAATTACTGTAACTTAGAAAATTTAATTTAGTAATATTTTCAATCAGGGTAAGATCAAATTTAATTACAAAAAAATTAACCCCATTTGAATGCAAAGGAATAACTAAAGGAAAGCTATATAGAACAATAGAGAATAATTGGCCGTTTAATTATCACTTTTGATAATTAAAATCGGTTCACAAATAACTATCATATAAAATAAACAAATTCGGTCAAATTAGACAAACACGCTTAAAACTGCTCAAATTCTATAGCCTAGGAAATAGTTAACTTTTTTTTGACTTGTCATCTGATTGGTTGGGGGTAGTGGGATAAAAATTAACAACTGCTTGTAAAGTCCGCCATTGACGAAAAAGCTTCCATACCAAGCTGACATTATTGAAAGAGACAGAGGGACAAGCCTTTGCCGTCTGTACTGAAAGCTTAAGTGCTATAGCCCTTTACTGTCGGGCAGCTTGTGTGTGTGAAGATTCTTTACTTGAGGGTTGTATTACAAAGTACCTCGTTGCTGCAGTAGCCTGAAAGGAAGAATGTGTTGGAGTGAGTGCTCATGCTACACCTTGAAGCTAGCTCCTTTTTCTCCAGTCAGGAGTCACAACGTTGATGTACAGGCCTAAGATTGACAAAACAGCTGCAATAATCTTTTTACAGATAAGTTCTTTATACAGGCACTGATACCTCATCCTAAAACACAATTTCACCTTTTAAAGTCTACCACCTGGGAGTGATGAAAATAACAGACCTTACAGTATAGAATTAATGATAATATCAAGAACTGTGGGTATATTCATTCCAGTGACTTTTGTTGTAAACAAATGGACAGTTTCCAAAAATATTTATTTTTGCATGTAAATAACCTTTTCTTGATTTTTTTGAGAATTCCTGTCCCAACAAGATTGAGGGACAGGAATAATAAATTGTAAATATATCTATTTTCAGACAGTCTTGCTTAAATTTCATTAAAGTTAAAGTTCTGTTTTGAAATTCATAACTGTTACAATACATTACCCTAGACACTTTGCCAAATAACAACACACAGTTGACATACTCTTGGTGAGATCTCAAGAGGTAGCAGATAGGGACCCAGAGAACCTCATCATCATCATTCTTTACTCTGGGAACTTACATAGCTGGACCTCACCTTGATTGTCTATACACCCTTGCTCTTTTCAGAGAAGGGGTATTTCTTATAAGACCAGTCTCTTATCTGGCACTATCCTGGTATCTTCTGATACATCTATTTGTCCAGGATAGCCTATAATTAATAACATCTAAACCTCTTATCACACAAGCACAACTTTTTGAAGAGGCAGAGAGTTTTATCAGAAGCAGATACAGGAACAGGTGGGATGCAGAGCATCCAAGCCACCAACAAATGATGCATATTACCAGCTCAGTATAAGAGAACAAGTGGTAATCTTCAGACTCTGCACAGGCCACAACAGATTAGAGTACCATCTATTTAACAAGCTAAAGATAGGAACTACCAATAAGTGTAACACCATTACAGTTGGCCCCAATGCAGAAAGCCAGTACAAAATATCAACGGTCTCTTACAGAGCTGGTTTTTGTAGCAACTTGATATACATGATCAGGCTGCTAGCCATATGCACATTTCCCATTAGTGGAGCAACAGTATCACTCTTTTTTCATCTCTTCAGATGCCAACATAAGCCACACAGGATAACAAAACAGAATCACTAGTATAATTTCACAAACACATGATCAACATAATATTATATCTTATCAATCCACATCCACAAAGAATTAATATATTATCTCATCAATCCACATCGACTCAATATAACATATCTCACCAATCTACATCCACACAAAATAAAATATCACCAATCCACATATGATGTCCCTTCTGTAACACTGTGTTGAATTGGTGTGTGTTGTTGGGTATATGTTGTATGAATTATATATTTTACAAATAAAACCTCTCGATTCCTTACCACAAATACAAACATGATCATCATTATCATTTGACACACATCCACACACAATCAATATAATATCTCGCCAATCCACATAGAATCAATATTAAATATAATATGTCACCAATCCACACAGAATCAAAATAACATTTAATGAATCCACATCCACACATGATCAATTTATATCTCACCAATCCACATCCACACAGAATCAATATAATGCTCACCGTATCTACGTCCATGCTTTTGGTGAATTCTGTTCTAAAAAATTTCATGGCCTCTTCTAAGGATAGCCCAATTCCTTTCAGGAAGAGTCCATATTGTAATCGGGCACCATGACGTAGGTGGTGGTTCTGCTTCAAGGCGGTGTGGATATTTTGCATACAAAGTGGGAATGACTTCTTTGACAGCTGGTAAATAAATATAACCACATAATTTGACAGTAACGTCCCGTGTTACAAATCAGGGGGTCAGTACCACAAAAAAGGTGCAAGCATTACAAACAGGAAGTGTATATGACAAACAGGATGTGAGTATAACAAACAGGAAGTGAGTATGACAAATAGGATGTGAGTATTACATATATTAGTGAGCATGACAAACAGAAATAATTCTAATGGCAAGATAGTGTTCGTTACAGATTCCATACACTGTCACAACTGCCTTAAAAAAAACATAAAAAATAAAGAATTAGGCAGTCTCTCTTAAGCACTAATGGAAATCAATTATAAATTTTTAAAAGTGACAGAACGGGAAGATCTTGCCCACTGCAAAATATATGGAAATGAAAAGACGGATAGATCTGCAGATATTTTAATTCTAACATGCGATACATATCAGGGAGTGTTTTCTCTTATTTTTATAATATTATGTTTTCCACTTAATGCTCACTTTCTTTCCCTTCTGCTTTTTGTTTGTCTGTCCCTGACAAAATACGTAGACAACGTAGGTTTTTCTGTCCTTTCTCCTAGTAAGACATATTACATTTTTCCCCCTCCATTCTACCGTTTTACCCCATCTTAATGCAGTCTTCCTCATATACTCATAGATTTGCCAAAGTGGAAGCCAAATTCAAAATAAGGACAGGACAATATATAAAGAGGTAAAAGCAATAATACAAAATAACTTCAAGAAACATGGCACAGAGAACACCTAGTGCTGGGGCTCTTAACCTTTCTTGTGCCATAGACCTCTTGGATTATCCTCTGAAGGTTATAGATCCCTTTGATTCTATGCTGAAGACTATGGACCCCTTCTTAGAAAAATTGTAGAGACACTTAATTAAAATAGACAAATAACACACTTCTTTACTAATAAAAATTATTAACCTTACATATTTTCATACTAAAATATAAAAACAATTAGTAAAAATAATATACTTCTTTAAATAGCAAAGATCTGTGATAATTTTCACAGTAAATATTTTGGTGGAAAAAAATTTCAAATTTTTAGGTTATGCACACAGAGCCCCTAGAATCCATTCATGGGCTCTTAAGGGGTCCTTGGACAACAGGTTAAGAAACCCTGACCTACAGCCAGATACAACACTGGCACATTATTTCTTTTAAAGAAAAGATCATATAATAATTTTCTCAAGAACGGACGTCTGTAGGCTCAAATACCATCTGTTCAACAAATTAAAAATTGGGCAGACAGATATGTGTCCATGTGGGGAAGATAAGCACATAGCAGAACATGTCCACCAAGTCTGTTGGCTCCACAAAAGGTGTAGACTGACAGCCATGGTCTTCACCGACCCCTTAGACCAGGGGTCGGCAAACTTTTAGTAGTGTTGTGCCGAAGTAATGTTGCAAAGTCACTCAGCGTGCCAACCTAAGTCCATCATATTTTTATATACAACAATTATTGAAACAATTTAAAAATGATCTTGTATTAACATGTTTCCGTTACATTAAATAACTATTCTATTCTTTGTAGATTATTCAATATTTTAATATAAATAGGAACAAATATCAATACAAATATTATGTTTTGCAAAATTTAAGTTCTGAACACATTAGTTTGAAATTTTATAATAAAATTGCCATATGTATATTTTGTTAAGACAGAAAGTCCAATAGTTTGAAGAACAAAACAATTAAACCAAACATAAAACACGTTAAAATTTTAATATGAGTAATCTTACTTACTTACTTAGTCGTTCCCCTTCTACCGTGAGGTGTAGAGGTTTGGAAGAGAGAGCGCCAGACTATCCTATCGGCTGCCTTCCTCCTGGCCTGGTTCCATTCTAGTCCTCGGTCCTTCAAAGATTGTCTAATGTTGTCCTCCCAGCGGACTCTGGGTCGTCCTCGGGGTCTGGATCCTTGGCTCTTTGTTTCCCATGCTTGTCGTGGTATCCGATCTTCTCCCATTCTGCAGACATGGCCAAACCATCTTAATTGGGACTGTTCTACTTGAGTCTGCAGGGGGTAGGATTTAAGGCCTTGACGTATCGTCTGGTTGCGTACCATGTCTCTTCTTGTTACTTCAACCACCTTCCTCAGATACCTCATTTCTGAGGTTTGGATCTGGCTTTTGGGGGTTGTAGTCATTGCCCATGACTCGCATCCATATGTCAAGACTGGGACATAGGTGGAGCGGTATACAGCCATCTTCGTTTTCTTACCAACCTCTCTCTCTTGCTGAGGAATCCTCGATTTATGGCCTGAAAAAGTCTCCCAGCTGCTGCTTTTCGAGTGGCCAACTCTTCTTTGATGCCTCCCTTTCGGTCTATAATAGCTCCGAGGTATTTAAAGTGGTTGACCTGCTCCAGGACCTGTTCTCCCAGCTTAATGTGATGTCTTCTTTCTTCTCGTGATATCACCATGGATTTTGTTTTAGAGCTGCTTATGACCATCCCTCTCTTCTCCAGCTCTTCCTTCCAGACTTGCAGGTTGGATTGGAGATGTGCCTCTGATTTAGCAATCAGGGCAATATCATCAGCAAATGCCAGCTCCGAAATATAGACCTGTCTCATCTTCCAGTACCCCACTGAATACTTTCTTGTTCTCTCCTTACATGCCTTGATGACATCGTCCATGAGGAGTATGAAGAGGTAAGGTGATAGGATATCACCTTGTCTTACACCGTGATGGTCCTGAACTCTTCTGACTTATGGTTTGCTGTCCTCACATAATTTCTGCAAGACTTGTAGAAGCTCTGTATAGCATGAATCAGAGGTGCTGGAATATTCTTCCTTGCCAAACAGTCCCAAAGTTTGCTCTAGGGGACCCTGTCAAACGCCTTTTCCAGATCTATGAAACAAAGATGGATCTCACTCTTATACTCAAGGGCCTTTTCACTCAGCTGTCTGAGTGTGAAGATTAGGTCTTGAGTACTTCGGTTTGCTCTGAATCCGCACTGGACTTCATCCAATTGTGGCTCAGCTAGGCGTCGGAGTCTCTGCTCTAGGATTCTAGAGTAGATTTTACCAGGGACACTGAGAAGGGATATGCCTCTATGGTTTCCACACTGTCAATTGTCACCCTTTTTGAAAATTGGTGTTATGATGGCAATCTCCCAATCCTTTGGTATGGTCTTGTTGCACCATGCTGCCTGTAGGACCCTTAAGAAATATGAGTAATCATTGATTATTATTGATCTGAGTCATTAATCAATTAATGGGACCCGTGTCCTTGCTTCTCCTTGGTTAATTGTTCAATATCAGGTGTGTGTTTTGTCAATTTCAGCTTCACACAGGCTTCTGAATGCACAAGTGTTAGGCGACTTCTCTGTGGACTTAAAACAGCTTTCATGTGTGAGAAAATTTGTTCTCATGTATAAGTTGACCCAAAAGCCGAAAGTAGAGCAAATGCAACTTTCTTCAAACAGGTGAACGCTTGAGGCAGGGATGTCCAGCAGTTGAGGATGGCAGCTGACTTTTCCAAGCAGCTTCCTTCAAGAGTTTTTCGCAATTCTACAAATTTTATCGTCCATAACTCTGATGCTTTGAATTCAATGTGTTGCATTTCAAAATTGTCAACATCCATTCACTCGAAAAGAGAAAGGTCAAATGGGATGTTAGTATGATCAATTAAGTCGGGCTTGATGAGGTAAGAAAACATGGGCCCGTGAATTTTGAAGTCTTGACCTCGTTTAGCAAACTCTCCTTTGAGCGCTTCAACGTACTTCTGAAGCTCATCTCTGTTGACAGTAAATCGATTTGAATGAGCCTTTACGTTTGGAAAGTACTTGTATGTGTTAGTGGTAATATCTCTGCAAAATATGTCTAATTTTGACGCAAATCCTTTCCAGTGCTCAAAAAGATCAAGTATTGTTTGACCCTGCCCTTGTAAACGCAAGTTTAATTCATTCAGATTTGTAGTTATGTCAGCCAGAAACATCAGCTTGCACAGCCAGTCCTCGTCATTGAATTCCGGGAAATGCTGTTCCTTTTCATCAAGAAACACCTTGATTGCTTCTAGACATGATACAAATCTGTTCAAAACATTACCTCGACTAAGCCAACGAACATTGCTGTACAGCGGGAGGTCCGCATATGCGCTCTCCATTTCTTGTAGAAGAGACTTGAATTGCCTGTGGGTCAATGAAGAGCGAGAAACTATGAAGTTAACTATCTTGATAACAGTTTCCATTACAGAGTTCAAGGATAGTGACGAAATCTTCGCACACAAACTCTCCTGGTGTATAATGCAATGGAAGCTCAATACTTGACGTCCAATACGATCCTCAAGAAGTTTAACAAATCCTTTGTTCTTTCCAACAAATGCAGGGGCGGCATCAGTAGTAACACAGAATATTTTATTCATGTTAATGTTCTGATTTTCAAAATAGCTTACAAATGCAGTCATAATGTCCTCTCCCTTGGCTGTACAAATGATTAAAAGGTATCAAGCAGCACAGTTCTTCATAAATACGGTCGTTGTCACAATATCGCGCAACTATAGCTAGGCGCGCCACGTCATTCACATCGATACTTTCGTCAAGAGCGACACTAAATACAACAGCTTGTTGTAACCCGGTTGTTTGTTTTACCGTTACATTTTCAGCCATATCAGTTATGCGCCTCTCGATTGATCTCGCAGAAGCCGGTATTTCTCGAATCCGAGACAGTATTGTTTCTTTATTTGGTAAATCACTAAACAAAATTTCAGCACTGCTCAAAAAAGTTTCCTTGATGTATTCTCCATCTGTGACAGGTTTGCCCTTCGAAGCCACACACTGTGCAATTTTGTAACTACATTCGGTAGCTTTATTTTTGGTTCCAATTACTTGACTAAAAATACTACTTTGTTTTTTTGTAGCCAGAAACAGCCATTTTTATGGCTTCACTTTTCTCCTCAGAGTTTTTTAAACATGGACTGATGTTTGGTTTGATAGTGTCTTTGTACACTTGACGTACGGCACAAGACAATTTCATAACATAAAGCACAAACAGCACGATCCTTTTGTTGTATGAATCCATATTCGTTTGTCCAAAAGTCTTGAAACGAGCGTGTATCAAGTTTTTTGTCTTTTTTTATTCATTTTAACGGCACCGTATTACTTAATAATAACACCAACTTTTGTGCTGCCGTCAACGGACTGTACGGGCATGAGTATGCGACAGCCGAGAGAACTGTAGAGGTGGTGGTGGTCGGGAGAGAGGGGAAGGATAGGACGGAAATATAACTTCGTCGAGGTCAGTCATTGTTGCTCCAAACTCACACTGGGAGTCAAAAACTGCGAGCGAAAACGAAATAAATACGCTCGCCCAGGTGCTAGCCAGACACTATTGCGTAATTATGATATTACGTCTCCGCTTGCCCGTCAAAATTTGCTTGGGATTCTTTTCAAGAATCTCATCCCGCAAACTACGGTAGCAGGTAGACGCCAGACTAGCGGGCGCCGCAAAGTATAACCACTCCCCTTGAAATTCGTTGAAGAATGTTTGTTCTCGGAAACGGTCCGTAAAAACGAAGACTTACGTGCAGTATAGTATGATCAGGCCTTTAGTTTTCATCAGATCGCACATTCTTACCTCCAATGTCTAAAAACTTTCGTTTTGAAGGGTTGTAAAAACAGGTATAGCTTTAAAAGAATTATATGCTTCTATTTACTTAAAAATTCAATTTTTTTTAAAATGATATCATATTCTGTACAGTATTTTAATTCACTCAGCGTGCCATTGAAAATCGTTCCACGTGCCACGCTTGGCACGCGTGCCGTAGTTTGCCGACCCCTGCCTTAGACGGAGGAGTTGTATGGCAACAAGAAAAGTCATAAGCAGACTGCCAACTTTGACAGAAATGGGGGTCATTATATGATGGGCAATAATGAACAATTTGTTATCTGTCAATTCAGTGACACCTTTTAATTTTGACCTTTCGGCTCCCAAAGGAGTATAGGCCTTCAACAAACTTATGACAAGTGTTCCGGTCCTGTGCCGTCTGCTCAAGGTTTTTCTGTGTCTTTTTCATCCTCTACATGTCTGTCTCCAGTTCTTTTTTCTATGTGTTCTTTGTTTCTTACTCTGGGGATTCCAGAACAGAGATTGTCAGGTAATGCTATCAACAGGTTTTCTCAAAATGTATCCTATCCATCTCCAGTGTCTTCTTCTCATCTCTTGTTCCACTGGCACTTGTCTGGTTCTTGTCATCTCTTGTTCCACTGACACTTGTCTGGTTCTTGTCATCTCTTGTTCCACTGGCACTTGTCTGGTTCTTGTCATCTCTTGTTCCACTGACACTTGTCTGGTTCTTGTCATCTCTTGTTCCACTGGCACTTGTCTGGTTCTTCTCATCTCTTGTTCCACTGGCACTTGTCTGGTTCTTCTCATCTCTTGTTCCACTGGCACTTGTCTGGTTCTTCTCATCTCTTGTTCCACTGGCACTTGTCTGGTTCTTGTCATCTCTTGTTCCACTGACACTTGTCTGGTTCTTGTCATCTCTTGTTCCACTGGCACTTGTCTGGTTCTTCTCATCTCTTGTTCCACTGGCACTTGTCTGGTTCTTGTCATCTCTTGTTCCACTGACACTTGTCTGGTTCTTGTCATCTCTTGTTCCACTGGCACTTGTCTGGTTCTTCTCATCTCTTGTTCCACTGGCACTTGTCTGGTTCTTGTTCCACTGACACTTGTCTGGTTCTTGTCATTAGTTCCACATTTGTTTGTCATACCATTCAATCCTTCTAGTCTACACAAGAATTAGGGAGAGAGAAAATGAGAGACAAACACAGAAAGAAACAGAACTGATGGAGCAGAATGAAGGAAAAAACTCCACAAAGAACAACATCTGAATTTCACTAACAGCATCACGAATGACATACAAGTCAGTCAACTGTTGTTGGAAGTTGTTCAGCTTACCATGTCTATCATATCTGCAGTAACAACCCCCACATTCTGCTGTCGTACACTGTAATCCTGACCAAGATATCGTTTGCTGAGACCACAAAGCATTGGCAAGAGCCGGCCATCTTCTTCCATACTGGGCAAGGCACGGGATGTGACCTGTGGATCAAAGTTCAAAGACAAATTTAAGTAGAGAACTAATTAACATTTTTTTAACAAGACAAAGAGAAGCCATTGAAATGATAATAAATGAAGAACTGACTCCAATCATCATCATCATCACCACCCTTCAGCTTCCCAAGGATCATAGGCCTTAAACAACTTATGCCAAGTCTTCCTGTCTTGTGCCATCAGCTTAAGGTCTTTCCATATCTCCAATACCATTTTTCATTTTTTTTAACTACTTTGTGTATCAGGCATGATAAAAGAGAACCAGTTATTGTTAATGTGGTTCAGAATCAACATCATTGCACTCTGAGCAAACTCACAGATGTTGTAACCCTTACTTACTTACTTACTTAGTCGTTCCCCTTCTTACTTACTTAGTCGTTCCCCTTCTTACTTACTTAGTCGTTCCCCTTCTACCGTGAGGTGTAGAGGTTTGGAAGAGAGAGCGCCAGACTATCCTATCGGCTGTCTTCCTCCTGGCCTGGTTCCATTCTAGTCCCCGGTCCTTCAAAGATTGTCTAATGTTGTCCTCCCAGCGGACTCTGGGTCATCCTGGGGGTCTGGATCCCTGGCTCTTTGTTTCCCATGCTTGTCGTGGTAGCCGATCTTCTCCCATTCTGCAGACATGGCCAAACCATCTTAGTTGGGACTGTTCTACTTGGGTCTGCAGGGGGTGGGATTTAAGGCCTTGACGTATTGTCTGGTTGCAGGCCATGTCTCTTCTTGTTACTTCAACCACCTTCCTCGGATACCTCATTTCTGAGGTTTGAATCTGGCTTTTGTGGCTTGTAGTCATTGCCCATGACTCGCATCCATATGTCAAGACTGGGACATAGGTGGAGCGGTATACAGACATCTTCGTTTTCTTACCAACCTCTCTTGCTGAGGAATCCTCGATTTATGGCCATATTGCGGGTTCGGTTCCAGACCACCGCAATAAAGCAAATATCGCAAAAATGCGTGTCACACTCATTTATTTGGCTTCACGGTGCATATAAAAGCCTAAAATCATGTTTACATTATGTCTGTTAAGTGCGCAATAGCGCTGGGTCTAAAAAAAACAATGTACTGTAAAATTTAAAATATTGCTAAAAAAAAAATGCTAATCTTCATCGTCTGAGCCTTCAGTGAATCGTAATCTTTTTGTTGGTGGGGAGCCAAAATCTATCAGAAGAAGAAGACACATTCTAATAAATAAACATGAATAATTTGAAAAAAAAAGCGCAATATCTGCAAAGCGCAATAACGCGAAGCGCAATAAAGCGAGGTATACCTGTATTTCCTTGGGGTCTCTGAAAAGGCAAAAAAAAAAAAAAAAAGAATAGGACTACTCTACCCTCAGACATCTTCTTCTTCTTCTTTGATCCATAGCCGCCGACCGTCAAAGCAGTCAGTGGTCATCACGCCTGGTGGCGTCTTGTAGGGCAGCAACAAATTGATTTCACTTTGTTCGGTCGGCGGCCATCGTTCATACAGTGCCCCAACTCTGGTTCATTCTTTGCATCTCGGCTTCCACAGTTCTTCGCCACGTTTTTTTTGGTGAGCCTCTCTTTCGCTTTCCTTCAGGGGTCCTTAGCAAAGCTGTTCTTGTAATGGTATCAGAGTCCCAACCCAACTCCAGCGTTTGCCAGCTATGATGATGTGCATGTCCTCCTGGTTACTCTGAATAAGCAGTGCTTGGTTGCTGACGGTATTCGGCCAAAAGATTCGGAGAATTTTCCTTAGGCAGACTGTGTGGAAGGAGGACAGTTTTGACATTTCCTTCTCTGTTACTCTCCAGCATTCCGTACCATAGAGAAGCACAGAAAGTACACAGCTCTCATACAGACCCTCAGACATGCCCTACATATTTTTATTACTTGAAAATCAGGCAGGCTGTTATGTCCATGTGGGGAAGACAAATAAACAGTAGAATATGTCCTTCAAGAATGTCGACTTCATAAGAGGAGCAGACTGACCTCTCAGCCAACACTAGCCTCACGGACAGAAAGCCTGGGACATACTGAGATTAAAATAAATGCGGTTATATGAGAGCAAATGAAGATGATGCAAAATGCACATTTCTGACAGTACTGTTCTTCTTCTTTGATCCACTGTCACTGAGCGTCAGCTCTTGGTGACCGACAGTACTGTTCTTCTTCTTTGATCCACTGTCACTGAGCGTCAGCTCTTGGTGACCGACAGTACTGTTCTTCTTCTTTGATCCACTGTCACTGAGCGTCAGCTCTTGGTGACCGACAGTACTGTTCTTCTTCTTTGATCCACTGTCACTGAGCGTCAGCTCTTGGTGACCGACAGTACTGTTCTTCTTCTTTGATCCACTGTCACTGAGCGTCAGCTCTTGGTGACTGACAGTACTGTTCTTCTTTGATCCACTGTCACTGAGCGTCAGCTCTTGGTGACTGACAGTACTGTTCTTCTTTGATCCACTGTCACTGAGCGTCAGCTCTTGGTGACTGACAGTACTGTTCTTCTTTGATCCACTGTCACTGAGCGTCAGCTCTTGGTGACCGACAGTACTGTTCTTCTTTGATCCACTGTCACTGAGCGTCAGCTCTTGGTGACCGACAGTACTGTTCTTCTTTGATCCACTGTCACTGAGCGTCAGCGTAGTATGAGAGACAGTCACCAATAGAATTCCTTGGCATAACCAGAGACAGATGGTTGTGGAGAAAAATGATCCTTAAGCCCACCCAGCTGTTTGGCTACACAGCCTCCTTCGTCTTTAGATATAGGCAAATATAGTTTTAAAAATAGATATAAACAAGACATAGAAAAAATAGGATGACTGATTCCTCAGGCATGTTGTAAGAAGCAACTAATACGAGCTTGTGTATGAGGCTGGTAACTTCTTCATGTAAAACAAGCTGCTATAAACCACAGCTGTAAGAACATATGAATGTGACTGCACTTCAGCTTTATATAAACATTAGTCCAGTAAGAACATATGAATGTGACTGCACTTCAGCTTTATATAAACATTAGTCCAGTAAGAACATATGAATGTGACTGCACTTCAGCTTTATATAAACATTAGTCCAGTAAGAACATATGAATGTGACTGCACTTCAGCTTTATATAAACATTAGTCCAGTAAGAACATATGAATGTGACTGCACTTCAGCTTGATATAAACATTAGTCCAGTAAGAACATATGAATGTGACTGCACTTCAGCTTTATATAAACATTAGTCCAGTAAGAACATATGAATGTGACTGCACTTCAGCTTTATATAAACATTAGTTTAGTAAGAACATAAGAATGTGACTGCACTTCAGCTTTATATAAACATTAGTCCAGTAAGAACATATGAATGTGACTGCACTTCAGCTTTATATAAACATTAGTCCAGTAAGAACATATGAATGTGACTGCACTTCAGCTTTATATAAACATTAGTCCAGTAAGAACATATGAATGTGACTGCACTTCAGCTTTATATAAACATTAGTCCAGTAAGAGCATATGAATGTGACTGCACTTCAGCTTTATATAAACATTAGTCCAGTAAGAGCATATGAATGTGACTGCACTTCAGCTTTATATAAACATTAGTCCAGTAAGAACCACAGATGTACTCACAAGCATGTTTCAGGTCATACAAGAGTATGACAGGGATGTGTGTATCAACTCCACTGCTGAACATTTATTTATACATGGAAAGAAAAACATCTGAGGCATATGGACATCCTAGACTACCTAGCATGTCGATCGCTAGAGTGAGGCTGAAACACTGTGCAATTCCCCCAAATGTCAATCTCAATTTCTCATTCTGCCTCTTTTAGTGACATTAGTAACCTTGTGTATCTCATATCAAATAAGGTGATCTCTATTTTAGTAAAAGTTTGGCACTCATAGAAAAGAAAGGAGTGTGACATGAAATGCCAGAGAAATGTCATTAACGTTAAAACTATAAAAAGAACGAGAAACCAAGAAATCAGGAAGTCAAGAGGACCTTCGTCATCCTACACAGAGACTAAAAAATAAAAAATTCAGTTACCTCATTAGAACTGCCATAATACTTCAAGGCTGGTTTCAGGGCAAGGAAACGCTTCAGAAGATGAACTGATGGCAAAAACATGGTCTGATGCTAGACAAGGCAACACTTTCTACAAGAAAAGAAGCTGCATCTTCCTGTGCTGCTTGTGTCACACTGGGAAGGAAAACTAAACTAAACTGGCTTACGTTTCACATGAGAATCCTGGTTCATGTCCCATGGAGTTCCTAGGGGTCTCTGAGGAGACAAAGGACAATAAAAGGCTACTGTTCCCTCAGGCATGCCGTACAATGCAACGGTTGTCCATGGTTGTTGCAACCTCATCATACAAAACTAACTAATAGAAAGCACGAGGCAAGGGCACGCACTTTGGAGCAGACTTCCTGAAAGTAGGCCAGCTGCAACTGAGACTCCATGCTCCAACAGGAACAAAACAGAAGATGATGATGATACTGGTTCATATTTCAGACGTACAAACTGCTTACTTGTCCATTAAACATACTGGATTATGTTTCCCATCAAGCTGCTGGCTTATATTTCATATGAACATACTGTTTTATGTTTTACATGAACATTATTGTTCATATTTCACAAGAACATAATCATTTCTTTATAACTGAACATTCTAGTTTATATTTTATTTGAATGAACTCATGTGTCAAATGAATGTGCTGATTTATAATTCACATGAGCATACCGGTTTATATTTCAAGTTATTGGCTGTCAAAAACTGCACCCTGCTCGCTGTGTCCTCCATCTGGAACCGGAAGCGAAACAAGTCAATTTCCTGAGTAAGAAACCACCTTCGGAGGTCCTCCCTGTTTCAAAACAATCAAAAATAGAGATGTTGGCAGAGTGCTGATTTAGACTGCATCACATCACATATATTGTTCCCTTCAAACTCTCTATTATTCTCATAAAAATAGCAAGCCATTTACAATAATAATGCTGTCAGTATTGTGTCCATCACTGTTCCGCAACCTTTTTTAACTTCATGGCACACTTACCTGCCTTTCAAAAGTTGATGGTACACCATAATATTTAAGTAGGTGAGTTTAGTGAGTATTTAAAAATTCACTGCAGTCATAAGACACCATTCCATAATTGTTTGTGATCGATTGGTGGATGATGATAACTCAACTTATTTTTTGTAAAACTGTATGTGTGAGATTTTTTCATAATATTTTATCATAACACAGAATTTTGCAACTATTATATGATGTATTCTGCCCAGCATCATGGCACACCAGGCAGACACTGGCGGCACATCAGTTGCAGAGCACTGGTCTACATATTCAATATTTGTTCAGACATTCACATCCAACTTAAAATACCAGGTCTGAAGAATAATGTAAAAATCCTTACGATCTGCAGTAAGCAAGTCTGAGGATGAAGTGAGACACATGATCACGGTAACGGTTCTCTAATTCCTTTTCCTGAAACATTAAATCAGAAAAATACTTTTATTTTTTTAACACATTCAGCCAGACATCTGTAACACATTCAGCCAGACATCTGTAACACATTCAGCCAGACATCTGTAACACATTCAGCCAGACATCTGTAACACATTCAGCCAGACATCTGTAACACATTCAGCCAGACATCTGTAACACATTCAGCCAGACATCTGTAACACATTCAGCCAGACATCTGTAACACATTCAGCCAGACATCTGTAACAAATAGACAAAGATGAAACTACAATCCTTAGAAAAATGAACTCTTTATGAGGGAGGATGACCAGTTCCCTTCCTTGCTGGTTTTTGCCTTCTTGAGTCAAGTAACCATTTTTACATCTTGGTAGACTAGAGCATTATGTAACCTGGTTTTAGAACCAGGCACTTTTGTCTCGGGAATCCAGCACTTTAACTGCTCTGCCACCCAGATACTCTTGCACACCAACAGATAACAATAACAAGTATGACTGTCCTGTTTCATGAGGCTGGCAATCTAATCATGTACAACAAATTACCACATCATGTAAAACAAATTACCACATCTTTAAAACAAAATTGCCATAGAAACCATGGCTGCAAGACCATGTGACTGCTTAGTTCAGGCTTCTTGCAAAGGGACAAGCTGCAGTGGTGGTACCATGCTCCATAAGGAGTGAAAAGAAAAATGACGATGACGGTGATGACTTTCCTGTTTATTAGATTCAAACCCACATCTCCTAAAATAGGACATTTTTATTATCATCACCACCATCATCATCCTCCTTTTAAGCATAGGACCACCAGTATATGTGGCCATATTATAGGAAGCCTGTGCTACTGAAGTAGTGGGTTCTGCAGCAATGTATTTTACATGATGAGACTATATGTGTGTGCACTTCATTCTTTTTTTTTTTTGCCCTTATGGTGCATTAGCCACCTCGGAGATTATCTCATTGTAGGAAGCCTGAACCAGATCATAAGGTTACCAGCCCTGTGCGGACATCATATTAATTGCTCCTTATGATATGCCTGAGGCCGTAGTAGCCTTATTCTTTGTGTCCTCATTGATCCCTGGGAAACTACACCGAGCTTTGTGACCTTGAGAAAATATAAAGTGTAACAGGCTACACACGTTATCAGGTATTTAAAATGACAAGAAACGACACAAGAATGACAACATTAAAAAACATACTGGCTGTGTTGTCTTTGTTTTTAGAATGCTGTCCTTCAATTTTGTGGCACTAATTTCTTTCTCCAGCAACTCATTATATTTGGGGGTTCCCTTCTGGTGTGTGATTCCTATTGTCTCCACAGCCTTCAGCACTAGTGGAGATATGATAGTAATGAGAAATAAAATAAATGTAGATTTCAACAAGGCTATAGAACAAACAAAGCTTAGGAAGATTATCTTGCAAGGGGAAGAGGTGAAGCATATATTTTAGCATTAAAGACAGGCTTGTAAAAACAAATTTAAAATCAGCGCTTCGCTAGCATTCGGAAACACAGCAAACTACAAAGGCTACATACAAACATTCCAGACAAATGTTTCAGGAGGCGTTCCTTTAAACCACAGAATAAAATGGTCCTGATGATGTCATACTCCCCCCTGATCTCATGGGTAGTGAGATCAGATGCCTAGCCTTCTCGGATAAGGGCGAAAAAATAGGAGGTCCGGTGTGCAAGTTGCGCACGTTAAAAATCCCATGGCAGTTGGAAATCATAAAGAGTAGGCCATAAGGCAAAATTTAAAATATATTTATAGAATGTGTGATTCCTATGTACACACATTGAGATTCTTGCTAGTGCTACGGAGTTTGTGCACTGTGCTGAGATTCTCCTTGTGTGATCTAAGGAAGGAGATCGTAGCACTGATGGAGTTGTCTGTGTGCAATGAAGATAGCCCTTAAAACCAAACCAAACAGGATAAAATATCAGTTGAAGATACAGGCAGATAAAATAAACATAAACTTATACATCTATAAACTTTAAACGATAAATCAGGCCTTGACATTTACAACAACAACAAAATAATAACGAAAAATGCAAAGCAGTGACATAATCATGCGAGATTGACAAGAAATTTCAAGAACAAAAACAGAAGAGCAGGCAAAGTATGGCACAACAGGAAAAAACAAAATAAGAAATACTTGTGAGGTGCAACCAAAATTGTTGATTTTTCACAGTTATAGTTCTTATATACATCTCAAATATCTGATAGTACACATGTTTTTATGTTAGAAAGTCATTTTAGCTACAAGTATGTGTGTTTTTATGTTAGAAAGCCATTTTAGCCACGAGTGTGTATCAAGTTTTCTTCAAGTTTAAATAAAATAAAGAAAATCATCCTAGGCTGACTTTTCTGTTTTCTAATTCACGTTTCTTGAGAGTTGTTATTCCCAACATTTCACCACTCGGAAAATATTTCAATAGATGCAGACATTAAATCCAACCTCACACAACTGGAGATTTCTTATTTCTGGCCTATGTGCCAATAAATGAACACATTCCCAAGGCATTATCAAAGTCCCTATTTTGCACACAAAAGAAAAAAAATCCTAATATGAAAGAAATATTTTGCACGATACTGTTACAACTGAATACCATGCAAACAAAAAAAATACAACCCAAAAACTTTGCTTTAGATTTTAAAATAACTACCTAACTAATCATTACATTTTATAACTAAGGTTCACTGTGTCAGAGTTCTCTTTTGCTTTGGTCAAAGAAAGAGGATAATGAATGTTAAAGAGGAATGGGTCACAAAACACAGTACACTCACCAACTTGTCAGCCAACTCACGATTAACAAGTTACCCGTGTCGCTCGGTGCGATTAAAAAATAAATGATAGTATTACAGAATAACAGGCGTTGCCATGTCAACCAATAAGCTATTGAAATGTGGTCCTTGTAGCTTGCATTTATTAAAAGTTTTTTCTTAAAAACACTGAGGCTGTATGTTGAAAAAATATACTAATTTACCGCTCATGAACTCCACAAATTCATATGAAGCAATTAATGAAATGTTTCCATTCAACCAGACTCATAGGCCTACTTCTTGTACACTCTGGACATTCATAATGATCCATAATAAAACCCTATTATATTTTAATCACTATAAGCTGATAGCCATCTGCGAGACATCACCAAAATTGCCACGTCTATTATTATGTGATTCAGCCAAATATATTTTACCAGGATCTAAGACGGTGTACAATTGCTGCTGATATTAGATTTCAAGCTTTCTTGCAAGGCATAAAAAAAGTGTTGAAATTAAGATTAGTCATTAGTTGGCCATGTGTTTAATACAGAAGCTGCAAATATGATTTATAACACCAACTCTGACTGCCACCAGGTAGTCATCCTCACAGATGCACTGTCTGTCCTGCAAGCTCTCAAGGGTGGTAAACTCCCGCATCTGAGAAATGAACTAAACAAGATAGATGCCAAAAAGAGAACCATACTTCAGTGGGTACCATCTCATTGTGGTGTACCCAGAAATGAAAAGGCAGATAAACTTGCAAAAAAGGGAGGAGAAAGCGAACAAGAAGATAGGCCTAATGAAATCACATACACTGAGAAAAAGAGAGCTATCCAGACTATCAGAAGAGAACAGAATCAACCCAACGACGACTACCACATTCTTGACCGGCAGGGACAGATAACCATTTTTCGCCTCAGGACAGGGCATAACAAACTGAATAAACACATGCACAAGCTACGATTGTCTGCTTCACAAACGAACAAACTGCTGAGCATGTTCTACAGGATTGTCCTCTGTATGACCAGATATACTGGCCCAATGACTCAACACCAAACTCAAAGCTGTATGGAGCTAAAGAGGAACTTCAAACAGTCGAATTCATCATCAGAACTCGTCTGACCGTGTAAACATCAAAGATGCAATCGCAAAGAAGCTGAAATGAAGAGCATTGGACAGTGTGTTCGATATGGCCTAATAAAAGAAGCAGTGGTTGAAATGAAGAATAGTGTTTTCCAATGACATAAAATAATTCGCCAAGTCGTTAGGTTACGATTATGATTCACTAGGGCCTATTCTTCAAAGGTAGCGTATAGCCTAGATCGCGAGTTGACCGACACGGTGGCGAATGTGCAGTGTTCTGTAATTCAACCAAAAGAATGTTTCAAGAAAATCAACTAAAACTGAAATGAATTTAATTATTACCCTAAAACCGTCAAATAATATCACCGCAAGAAAAGTGTTCAACATCAACGCAATAACAGACTAAAACTAGTAGCCTAGTTCTAACCAAAAAAATATACGCCATTGCTTAGGCCTACCTTTCAACCTTTCGACGGCCAGCTCCTCAAATTCTTGAAGAGAAATCGTATCGGTTGGAGGCTGTGTATAGAGCTGAAGACGATGGGGATAACGATCGTCTAAGACAATATCTGTGTCAACAGTTTTTCCTTTTGTTCTTGTCCTGTTTCCAAATTCCATGATTCTAATAAATCCGTTCTCCCATAACAATAATCAGTTTACAAACCGCGCCACATTTATTTCGTTTCACGTCGTTTATTATTTTTAGTTTTGTCAAATCTCTGATATCGGTACGAAAGTTAACGGTGTCAACGCTGTACTAAGTTTTCGTAAAAATCACAGAGCTTCTTCTTCAATGCCTGGTGGCGTAGACGATCTTGGGTCTCCACTTCTTCCTGTCTCCAGTACTATTTATCGATTATGTTGTTGACTTCTTTCCATCCCATGATGTTAAACTGATAGGAAACTCTATAAAGAGCGATACAACAGGAGGCAGTCTGATCATCAGAAAATAAATGTCTGTTGTTTTTCTGTTGTCTAGTTTTCTACTTCTTTATTTCTTACGAGTGCCTGAAAACATACCTTTATGTTTGTCTAATATTTATTTACTGTTTACAGGCCTCGGGTTTCCCTTCCTTATGTGTTATAAATGATCATCAGAAATAGTTCCCCCCCCCCCCTTTTGATCAAGTGTTTCGGTCCATTATTCTCTTTTACACTCTGATGGGGGTGGGGGGGGGGGGGGGGGGGGGGGACTTGGATCATGCCTCCCTGTGTCAGCCTCCTGTTGTCTTGTGCAGAGAATTTAACATACTCCACCTCGGTTGCAGCTTTCAACTTCATTCCTCTTTTCTGTCAGATGGAGGCAATTCAGAAAGTAAGCCTACCCTTACGGTGAAAATAAGTCACTTACTTACTTAGTCGTTCCTCTTCTACCGTGAGGTGCAGAGGTTTGGAAGAGAGAGCGCCATACTATCCTATCGGTTGCCTTCCTCCAGACCTGGTTCCATTCTAGTCCTCGGTCCTTCAGATTGTCTAATGTTGTCCTCCCAGCGGACTCTGGGTCATCCTGGATGTCTGGATCCCTGGCTCTTAGCCTCCCATACCTGCCGTGGCAGCCAGTCTTCTCCCATTCTGCAGACATGGCCAAGCCATCTTAGTTGGGACTGTTCTACTTCGGTCTGCAAGGGTTGGATTTTTAGGCTTTGGTGTTTCGTCAGATACATCATTTCTGAGGGTTGGATCTGACTTTTGTGGCTTGTAGTCATTGCCCATAACTCGCATCCATAAGTCTAGACTGGGACATAGGCGGAGCGGTATAAGGCCATTTTCGTTTTCTTGCCAACTTCTCGTTTGCCGAGGAATCCTCGCTTTATGTCCTGAAAAAGTCTCCCAGCTGCTTCTCTTCGGGTAGTCAACTCTTCTTTGATGCCCCCCTTCCAGTCTATGACAGCTCTGAGGTATTTAAATTGGTTGACCTGCTCCAGGACCTGTTCTCTCAGCTTAATCTGATATCTTCTTTCCTGTCGTGATATCACCATGGTTTTGTTCTGGGGCTGCTGATGACCATCGTTCTCTTCTCTAGCTCTTCCTTCCAAACTTACAGGTTGGATTGAAGATGTGCCTCTGATTTAGCAATCAGGAAAACATCATCGGCAAATGCCAGCTCTGAAATACAAACCTGTCTCATCTTCCAGTACCCCAGTGAATATTTTCTTGTCCTCTCCTTACATGTTTTGATGACATCATCCATGATGAGTATGAACAGATATGGTGACAGGATATCACCTTGTCTTACACCAATGTTTTGTCCTGAACTCTTCTGACTTATGGCTTGCCGTCCTCACATAATTTCTACAAGACTTGTAGAAACTGTATTTAGCACGAATCAGAGGTGCCGGAATGTTCTTCCTTGCCAAGTAGTCCCAAAGTTTGCTCCAGGGGACCTTTTCAAGTGCTTTTTCCACATCCAAGAAACAAAAATGCATCTCACCTTTATACTCAAGGGACCAGCTGTATGAGTGTGAAGATCAGGTCTTGAGTACTTCGGTGTGCTCGGAAGCCACACTGAACCGCATCCATTTGTGATGTCTCTGCTCTAGGATTCTAGAGTAGATTTTACAGGGGACACTGAGAAGGGATATGCCTCTATGCTTTCCACATTGTCGGTTGTCACCCTTTTTGAAAATGGGTGTTAAGATGGCAAACTCCCAATCCTTTGTCATGGAACAACGATATCAACCAGCATTCTGGCGTCACAGCTTGATGATTTAGACTGCCACTGATTGTGACTTTCGATTGCATGACCTAAATACGAGATTACTGGATGCGAAATGACAGCAATTGGGTCTGAAAATCCACAGAGAAAATACAAAGGCCGTGAGAATAAATACTGCAAATGATGAGCCGGCCTCTAGAAAGCCTTGCCCACTCAACTTCCATGTCAACATTAGATTGAACAAACAACTCAGAAGTTATTAAAAAAATAAGGAAAGAAAGAATTACATAATGAATTAAAACCAAAACCACAAATTTTTAAGATGTTTAATTTTTATCCAATCAAAATATTAAATGTATACAGTAGTTTTTATTCCTTCCTATCACTGATATCACTCACAAACTCGCACAGTCATACAATGCCAAGTTTGGAGTCATTTTTATAACAAAATTCTGCATCATCATATCTTACATCAGAGGAAATTAGCCGTTTACTGTCTCAAAAGGTAAGGCAGACAAGTTATAGACTCGACATTCTTGAGAAAAAAAAAAAGTCCCCTCCCCCATACAGATTAGTTCAAAACAACTGTTTGAAGTACACACTGTGCAGCCCACAGCGAAACAAGGTCTCTAGTCTGTAGTGTGCTTTGGCGCGCCACCTGAACGACAATTATCTACACTGCGTGAAATAAGAATCATCAAAAGTGTTGTGAGTTTGGTAAAGTGCTTGTGCCGTATACTGGTTCTGGTAAATCCGAGATGGAAATACTTCCATTAACATCCATTGTGAGCTGTGCTTTAATAGTAGTAGATGGGAGTCTTTTCACATCCACTTATTCTGAGGGCACTTCTGTTATAGATCTCACACATGAGCTGAGCGCAGATACAATTTATTGGCCTGGGAATCCAGCACTGGACTTCACAATTTTAAACAGGGGCCGAACTCCTGCAGGTTACTGGTGAGTTTGTCTGTGTTTGTCTTTCTTCCCGCCGGTCTGTCTTTGATTATATATATTCCTTAAGTCTGATTACATATTTTCAAATCAATATCTCATGTACTGTTATGTAGGTTAGGTTTGGTTTGGTTTTTGGTTTGGTTTGGTTTGGTTTGGTTTGGTTTAAGCACCATCTTCACTGCACACGGGCAAATCCATCAATGTTCCGATTTCCTGCCTTAGATCATCACACAAGGAGAATCTCAGCACAGTGCACGAACTCCGTAGCACCGTCGAGGGTCCCAGTGTGTGTATAAAGGAATTACACATTCTATAAATATTTTTGTGATAGATAAGGTTCCTAATTTCTTTTACATTTTGCCAGGGCAGCGGCAGTATGTCCTACTCTTTACGATTTCCAACAACTGAGGGATTTGTAACGTGCGCAACTTGCACACGGGGCCCCCTATTTTTCGCCCTTATCCGAGAAGGAGGGAATATGACATCATTAGGAACCACTGGTTCTGAAAAACATTTCCATCAATTGTATTCCCCCTACTGGGAGCGAACCCGGTACCTTTAGAATTAGAGGTGGACGCCATACCTCATAGCCACTCTGACCTCCTAGTATGTAGGATTTTATAATGATGCTGCATTTATTTAGCGTAATTTGTAATGTCTTGAACATAATTTGTAATGTCTTGAACATAATTTGTAATGTCTTCTTCTTCTTCCATCCTTAGCCATCAACCGGCAAAGCAGTATGTGGCCAGTACGCCTAGTGGCGTCTTAGGGCAACAACAAATTGATCAATCTATCGCTGTTTCCACCACGCCTAGTGGCGTCTTTGTGGAATAAAAACAGACCAAACAATCTATCATTGTTTCCGTAATCAGATTGGTTGGCAAGCAGGTGATCAGCCCACTGTGCGAAGTTTTTACGGGATGGGGTAAACAGCCCCATGCCCATACCCTCCTTAGTCGCCTTTTACGACATGCGTGGTAGGGTGCAGTGTTACTATTCTTTGCTCCCCTTTCGGGCCCCGGTAACACACGGGTGTATTTGTAATGTCTTAGACATAATTTGAATACTGTAAATACTCTTCATCATTTCTCTTATCGCTCCTTATGGAGCACGGAGCCACATTTGCAGCCTATTCTCTTGCAGGACACCTGCACCAATTATTTAATTGTTCTTGCCGCGGTGGGAGTGTCTGCAACAATTTGTTTTATAGGATGAAGTATTCAAACCATGTCTGTGGTATCTAACGATATGCCTGAAGGAGCAGTTATATTATACGTTATTTTATTTCCCCAGCGATCCACGGGAACTACACTGGACAAATGTGATTATGATGTTACATTATTTTGTGCAATGTTTCGTTACGTAAAAAAAAATAATCCATATTTACAGTACATGTGAAGATGAATGGATACGGCATCAAAGATGTAACGTCCGATTAGCGGAATTATTAGAGCGCTTGCCTGTAGCTGCGAAGTTACCAGCTCTCGGGATCGAAACATGGTAGCAACACTGTAGCGAGAGGAAAGATATAATGATGGTGATATTATCCTGGACAAATAGATGTATCAGATGATACCAGGATAGTGCCAGATAAGAGACTTGTCTTACAAGAAATACCCCATTCTCTGAAAAGAGTAATGGTGTATCGACATCAAAGGTGTCGCGAAATTGGTTTCAAGCCATTGCAAACGGGTTCAGTTAGATTTATAAACCCATCAACGATCGAATGACCACTTTCAAAATGGCGGCGTATCAGCGAAATGTGTATCAGACAGAGGAAATCGCCAAGGATAAATAAAAGCAGAAGGGAATCCGTATGAAAAGGATTTTACATTTCAGTACAGGGAAGGATTGTGTATAACTGCATATAAGAAGGAACGGTAGGAAGTTCTCATTTACGGAGATATATGCGTATTTCGGCTGCCCACAGTTACGCTAAAAGCGTGTAACCCACTTCTGTTCTAAATATTAAAATCAATAAATAACAGTTTGGGAATTTACATGGATAGGAAGATAGAGTTTTATCAGCTGTATAAAACTAGATAAGATGGAACAATATGGATATTATATATGCCAAGAATGAGTAAGGCAAAATTTCAGTCGACGCACAGATCGGCTGAAATCAATGTTCGGGAAGGATTTCTCAGGCCTAGGTTTAAGCTGTGACGTCGGTACCCTCCGATACATCCGCGCTATAGTATTTAAAGCGTATCGGTAAAACTGGAGGGGGACACAACGAAAGAGGTTTTGAGACAGACTGGAGGCAGAGTTTCGCCACTACCCATGAATTGTGAGCGGATCGCCAGAAACATTTTTAAGTCCAGTATCTGAAGTCTGAGGGTTCCATGAAATACCTCAAACCAGACTGTCCAGAATCAGAAGCCGGTGTCACTCATCAGAGGCAATCCCACAAAAGTGCAGGACCCCAAAGAGTGAACTTCAACTGGTCATTGGCATCCCTACTGTTGGGCCTACCAAGTCTGATATCAGCACAGGACAGTTCCGTGTCAGCAGTATCAAGTTGAACAGATAAGTGTCACTTAGGACACTGACTACCACAATATATGAAACACAATAAATCGTCAAGTGATGACATTTATCAGAGGACTAAAAACCGTGATATATTTAAAATGAATGAAGTCTAAACAGACAATAATAGTAATTGTGTGAATACTGTTATATATATAGATGTGTATGCTCTCTTCCAACTAGTAGAAATAGAGTATTAGTGTAATTATTAAACTATTTTAACTATACCTGAGGATTTATTCACTTTTTCCATTTTGTGGGTGATGCGTGATGCCATATGATGATGGATGGCATCCGCATGTCTGGTTTTGTGTAGTGTGTAGATGTGTTCAGTCAAAACAATGTTCATGCAACAATAACAGGGCAATCCACATAGGACGTCAGTAAACTCACGACGTATAAAGTCAATGAGTCTTGAAACAGCCGTTGACGTTTTTCTTCATTATTTATTGTGGACGCCACAGTGACAAAATGGTTACGCGAATGTGTAGGCACATCAAACAGTCATTATCACAGCAACATTCAATACAGCAATAAACGGTAGACAGCATTACAATGATGAGTCAGATGCATGTTATATTTCATAGTGCTGTAAATGTAGTCAGGTGGAAAACTCCATCCTTTTCTATAACAGCCAGGAGATAACCAGATGTATGAGATCAGTTCACTCTCCTTAGTTTGACTTCAGCAAGACAGACACGTCTGCCGAAGTATAAATAATGTCCTCAAGAATATCCTCTAGATAATAAAGGTTTTCTAAACCTAGTTCATTTAACAAAGTAGCAAGTAATGGTCCTTAGTACATGCATCAACCGATGCAGTACAATGCAGCGACATGTGAGCTGGGAAAGAACATCTCGTGACGACGACTTTCGGAGACAGGCTATGAATCGAAATCGCTCACGACCCAAAATCGATAGAGTTAATGAAAAAGTCAATTTACCTTGCTTTCATGAAATACACAGAAATATCACGCCTCCCGACATGTGGGAAAACACTAGAGGTATTATCTCGACTAAACGAAATATCCATAAGAGGACTACACATCCCTGACAGAACAAAAAAAAGCGGAGATCCCCTCTTCAACGAGGCATCTCTTTCGCCATTCCAAATCGCTCACACCCACTAGTGGTGGGCGGAAACCGATCGACCAAACAACAAGACAAGTCATGCGCAGTCCAGCGCAAAAATGACCACAGCTCAAAAGTTAACTGCATTCGATACCAACGCGAGAAGACAAATGCTTACCGAGAAAAGTGACTATAAATTCCAAGCAGTTGTTGCCCTTGCGTTATAAAACAGATATTGAAATAAAACGATGTTGCGAGAATTTATCACGCAACATATCACCACCTCCTCCCGATAAAAAAAAATGTGGAACATATTTTTTTTTTCAATATCAAAGAGCAAGCGATAAGCGGCTCAAAACGCACGAATTATGCGCTGATAATTAATTAAATTGCCAAACAATAGGCTAATTATAGAGTGTCTGGTGAGGATATACCTCAACAGAAAAATAAATATGTCTCAAAAAATATTCACATCGGGGAGGTGTCACCAACACACATCACGTTAGCATGTAAACACAATATACGTATGCAAGTTACTATAATCATCATTAAACAGCATACTCTAATATTGTCTTTAAAAATGGATGTACAAATCTGATAGGAAAATTTAAATAGTACATTCTTTGACATGTAATGACATAAGTACATAGTAAAGTTAAACTACATGACGATCCAGGACATATGCTCTGGTATTCCGAGGGTAAGTACACAATCTAGAACTCGTAAGGTAAGTCCTCAGCTCAACAATGACATTCTGAGAAAGTACAAGCAATATAATGCTAATTAATAACTAATATGCTTCATCAGGTACAATACATTATTAATAATTGTGGCTGTTTAGTAAACTAACGGCCCTTATATTAACTACTCAGTCCTCCTCTATCATCTTAAAAAACGAACAGAAGAAGATGACAACAAAGCACGATAGTGTGTACATATAAAGTAAGTACAGATGTGCTAATCTATTGTAGAAATATAGGTGTGTTATGACTCTGTAATATATAGAAATATAGGACAGAAGTATTAGTTGGAGTCATGTGGGCATCTAGACAAAATGTCAGCCATCACATTATCCGCACCACGGATAGCTCGTACCGTGAAGTGAAAAGGTTGAAGAGCTATAGCATATCGAGTGGATCTCGAACTCTTCAAATTCTTAGTCTGAATAGCTGTAAGAGCTTTCTGATCAGTCTCTAGAATGAAATGTGCGCCCAGGAGGAATCTTTGTAGTTTTAGAATTGACCAAACCATCGCTAACAACTCACGGTCTAAAACCGAGTAGTTCCTCTCTGCCGCATTTAGTTTTCTAGAAATGTACATAACAGGATGCAGAGTATTTGCATATTCTTGCATCAGTGCTGCTCCAATCCCAGTGGATGAAGCATCACTCCGAAGAACAAAAGTCCTATCAAGAGTAGGTAATCTTAAGATGGGAGGAGAAGAAAATATATTCTTGATTTGGTCTAGTGAAGATTGGCATTCTTCAGACCAACGAACCAGATTAGGCGAACCTTTCTTCAACAATGTTGAGAGAGGTGCCATGATCGAAGATAAATTTGGAATAAATCTCCCATAAAATTGAATTAAACCTAAGAGACTCCTAACTTGTTTCTTCGTTTTAGGAACAGAGATGTTCAGTATTTTGGAAGTATTGTGGTCTTCTGTCTTCAAGAGACCATGACCAACACGATGACCCAGGAAAGAGATTTCACCAAAACCAACAAAAGCTTTAGAAGGTTTTGCTGTCAAATTATTCTCACGTAGAGTGGACAGTAAGTCATATAACCCTAAATAGTGATCTTCCCAGGTATCACTGAAGAGACAGATGTCATCTAAGTATGCGATGACATCCGAACGATGTGACAGAATTCGACGCATCATGCGAACGAAAGTGGCAGGGGCGTTCATGAGACCAAAAGGCATAACATTCCATTGAAATAGACCCCTAGGTGTAGAAAAAGCAGTAAGAGGTTTGGCATGCTCTGCTAAAGGCACTTGCCAATAACCTTTAGACAAGTCAAGTTTAGTGAAGAATCTAGAATTAGAAAGTCTAATCAGTAGATCTTCTAACAAAGGCATCGGTTCAGCGTCGAACTTTGTGACCTGATTCAATTTGCGATAATCAACGCAAATTCGTATGTTCTTATCCTTCTTCCGGACAATAACCATGGAAGAAGAATATGGTGAAGTCGATGGTTCAATTATATTTAATTGAATCATTTCATCCAATTCCTTTTCCACTTGCGACTGAAAGTGTATAGGAATAGGATACGGCCTAACCCTAATTGGATTATTGTTGGTAAGAATTATGTCATGTTCTATGACATCTGTGTGTCCAGGAATGTCAGTGAGAACATCCTGAAATGTTTGTAACATCGACGAGACTTGTCGATGTTCGTCACCAGAAAGATTAGGAGAAACAGAAACGTTTTTCCAAGATTCCGTAGAATGTAATGGAACCACTGGAAGGGGAAGGTTGACATCAGAGAAGGTAGCTTCCTCATCCTGAATGACAGACAGGGATGAATAATGACCGTGAGGTGCAGGAGCATCATCCGTTGCCTGGAAAATAGGCAGCAAATAGTCCGGACGTTCGTGAAATTCCGAAAGCATGTTTATGTGGAAAGTTTTATGCTTTCCATCAATATCGACCACATAGTCAACATCGGAAATCCGAGAGACTATTGCATACGGACCTTTCCATGCAATAAGAAGTCTATTTTCCCTACTGGGGAGTAGGACGAATGCTTTGTCACCTGGACAAAGTTGTCGTAGACATCTATTCTTGTTAGCAAACTGCCTTGCCTTCTCTTTAGCAATTTCTGATGAAGCAGTTGCTAGCTTACGTGCCTCAATGATCTTTTGTCTAAGAGCAATGACATACTCACATGAGGATTGAGTTTCATCGCTAATATCATCGGCAGTGATGAGATCGTGTAATAAAGACATAGGGCCGCGTGGACGCGCGCCAAAGACAAGTTCGAAGGGAGAAAATCCTGTGTGTTCATTAGGGACTTCTCTATAGGCAAAGAGAGCCGCGGGTAAAACCCTGTCCCAATCTTGAGGATGATCTTCAGTTATCTTACCAAGCAAAGTCTTGAGCGTTCTATTCAGACGCTCAACTAACCCATTAGACATAGGATGGTAGATACTACTGAGAGATCGTTCAATATGTAAGGTAGACATTACCTGTGACATAGTGTCAGATATGAGTTGAGTGCCATGGTCTGACAATATTTCTTTGGGGAACCCCAAGCGAGAAAATATCAACCAAAGAGCATCTGCGATATCTGTAGTAGATATGCTCTTAAGAGGAATAGCCTCTGGCCAACGTGTGCACATATCGACACATGTAAGGATAAACTGATGTCCTCTGGCCGACTTGACCTTAAAAGGGCCAATAATATCTATGGCCATTTTCTGAAACGGCCGAATAGGAATGTCAGCAGCCTGGATAGGCGCAGCATGTCGTGGTCCTCTAGATTTGACCTCCTGACATACCTTGCATGATCGGCAGTAAATACGAATGTCCTTATTGACAAAAGGCCAAAAGAAAGCCGCAAGGACTCTCGACTTCGTACGGGCAAAACCCATATGTCCAGCACATTGCGAGTCATGAGCATGTTGTAATATTTGGACTCTCATGCTCTTGGGAACAAGAATTTGCGAATGTGCCGACGTAGTCGAATCTTGTACCATACGTACAAGTACGCCGTTTCTCATTGCAATCCAAGATTTTCTATTTGTATCCTGATTCGGATCACCTTTCTTCGCAAGAACGAAGAATTTTTTTAAAGAAGGATCTTCTTCTTGCAATTTTATGAAAGAGTCACGAGTAATTACTAAGTGACTATCTTGGCTATCAACTTCATTATCACTATTCAGTGAAGTTTCGGGTGTTTGTAGAGCTTGTGCTCTTGTAACTACTGCATTTGTAGCTTGCATGTTATTATCTTCCCAAGCAGCAATCTGCTGTGGGGTACACTCCCTAACTCCGTGAATACGACCAATAATAAGGTCCGCAATAGGATTAGGTAAGAGACAAGCATGCACATCTCCAGTAAAGAAAGGAGTGGCAATGCGAATTACAGCAGTAGGATATTTTTCTAGAGTGCCGCCAAATGTGACACATTTAATAACCCTTCCTGTAGCACAAGATGGATCTACAAGCGATTGTCTAACACCAATAGTGGTGCATCCGGAATCGAAAAGTAGTGAGACCGGAGTATCATTAACAAGACCCTTATGTAGAATTAAAGAACCCCTCCCGTCATGCGCAACAGCAGCAGGAAGAGCGGGAAGTGGGTGACCACAACTCAAAGTAGTTATGGTACCCGGTTCGAATAAAGTACTGCATTGGGGGCATTTGTTTGCTCTCTCAAAGTCAAAAGCAGAACTAGTGACAGCGTCAAAGTTTTTACTATCAACAACATGATTACAGGCTCCCTCAGTTTCCTGTTGTACAGCATTAGCCTGCTGATATCTCTTTTTTTTTGTGTTGAGATCTACCCCGACTATTATTACCTCTGAAGTTATCAGAGTTATTATTATCTCTGCAGTTATTATTGTCTCTATTGTAATTGTTATACTGGTTCGAATTCCAGTTTCCACGATTACTATCATGTTCACATTGATGCGAACATCTATTTGTTTGGTTCTGAGGTCTTCGGCAGGAATAACCTCTATTACCATATCCTCTTTTGAAATGCTTATAATTATTAGGGTGATAGTAACGAGTACTATCAGGTTGTCTCCAATTCTTCGAAGAAGAATCACCATGAAATTGGTTTCCATGATTTTGACAGAAATTACCGCTGCCCTTTCTATCAAAATTTTGTTGGGATCTACGAGCAAAGTTTTGACCATACGGAGCTGCCGAAGCAACTGGTAAACCTTCTTTCACCTTAGAGTTACCCATGGTTATGTGTGGGTGCGCAGTTACGTATTGGCAACAGAAATCTTCCATTTCTTTTATTGTTTTAGGTTTACGTTCATGAAGGAAAGCAAGGAAAGACTCATTGACAGACGACATGACTTTGTCTCTAAGTATTAAGTCCATAAGTCCTTCATAAGTTTTTTCCGTCTTAGATAGTTCAACCCATCGTGAGAAAGTAATGCGTATTCTTGCAATAAACTCGGAGAATTCAACTCCATTTTCAGGTAACATGTTTTTAAATTGTAGACGATAGCCGTCTTCGTTAAGCTGATATTTCTTTAACAAAGCGGCCCTGACAACCTCATAATTGCTCTTGTCAGGTTCATCCACCATATTTAATATACTTAGAGCTTTACCTGTCAGTATCCCTGATAACTGATAAACATATTTTGCTTTGTCTATGTTATGAGCTGTACATGCTTGTTCAAATCTGTCCAGATAGAACATTATGTCATCACTGGAAGGACTAAATGTTTGTAACTTAATCTTAAAAGTATCATTATTAGCCTTCCCAGAAGATGAACCCTTGTTTGAATCATTACCATTACTCATGCTCGTCAATTTCAATTTCTCCAACTCTAAAGCTAAGAGTTTTTCTTCATGTTCCATTTTTGCTTTCCTCTCATCAGACTCTCTTTGTAACTTCCTTTCTTCAGCTTGAGCCTGCATTTGAAGTCTTTCATTTTCAGCTTCTTTTTCAAGTCTTTTATTTTCAGCTTCTTTTTCAAGTCTTTTATTTTCAGCTTCTTTTTCAAGTCTTTTATTCTCAGCTTCTTTTTCAAGTCTTTTATTCTCAGCCTCTAGCTGTAGCTTTCTTTCCTCAGCTTCTGATTCCCTTTTTTGTTTTTCCATTTCCATTTGGAATCTCTTTTCATCCACCTGCATCTGCAGTTTCTTTTGTTCAGCTTCCATCTGCAGTTTCTTTTGTTCAGCTTCCATTGCTTTATCATATCGAGCAGTTGCAAATTCTTCTAACTTATCACCAGTCTTCCCAAGCAATTTACCCTGCTCAATAAAGTGCTCAAATGTAGACATGTTGTCTAACATATGAGTCCAAAACCTGAAATAATTAACTAATTTATTTCAAACCTAAGTGTAACAAGTCTTAATTAAGCACTTGTATATTCACATCACATTATATTATCCCAGTCTCTGTGGGAAACAAGTCTCCAATCAAAGAACTTGTATATGAAATATCAGCACTCAAATCTTGATCATAAGTGCACTTCTCATTCAATAGTGCACGACACTATTCATCATTCATTTATCATCAGTATAGTAGTAACAGTGCATTAGCATAGCCCATTAACTAATTACTATAACTGTAAACAATGACTATGTAAACACATGCAGAATGTAAACATTGAAAATGTAAACAATACAAACAATGTAAACAATAACAATGTAAACAATAACAAAGATCAGCAACAATACAAAAACTTTCGCAGAAATCAACTAAAAATAAAGCAGAAATTAATGAAATATCACAAAAAATGTGACGATATCTGCGATAGAATTAAACAAAATACATGACACCACAGTGTATAAACAAAAATGTTGTATGAAACTAAATTATAGACAAGAGTAGGCTAACAAATACAAACAAATCACAACAAAACTAAAGAATGTGAAATAATAACGAAAACAATATTAAAACATGTCATCACAGCTAACATAAATAGCAACAGAAGTCGCTTAGCAAATTCCAGTATCGGAAATTTGCAAACCCTACAGAAAACGCTCACAATAGACGACCTCTATGACGTGGCATAATCTAACGGAGACACCACCCAACCGAGAACCCGCTGAAATATAAACATATAAATATACAAATAACATATAGACATATAATATATAGAATGAGATGATACACAGAAGACTCAGCAGAAGTATAAGGGCACAGTTTACATACAAACAGGCCACTTAACTTAAAGGCTTCCAATCGTAGAACAGCAGAAAAACGGATGTCAATCAACGTCCTAAAGAGCGAAGCTCCAACGATGATGGCACATCTGAACTGCTTCCACTGCTAACACGATGGTACAAGAGCTTCTGAAATACTGTGTGTTGAGTTGTTTCGGCACTTGACCTTCTAATCCAAAAGTAAGTTGATGGAAATCGGTACTTGGCCTTCTTCAGAAAACAACCCGTTTCAACCGGCACTTGACCTTCTCAAAAAACGACAGCACTGGAACCTTGACAGCAGCAACTTGCTTGACTTGCGTAAAAGATAACAGCAGTCCGAGTTATCCGGCAACATGTAACAACGCCGGGTACTGTCAAATTCTTGTTTCCGTCAAAAAGTTGAAATTTTGACTTTTACCGGGCAACGCCGAGTACTTTGAAAATTTTGAAGATATTGACTGTATTGAAGAATGTTAATTTCTTGAAGGATGCTGATGAATTCTTGTTGAAAATGAAGTGGGTAAGGGACCCCGTGTTTGCTAGTACCAGAATCAAACCAGCTTATGGCCACCAAATGATGCGTGATGCCATATGATGATGGATGGCATCCGCATGTCTGGTTTTGTGTAGTGTGTAGATGTGTTCAGTCAAAACAATGTTCATGCAACAATAACAGGGCAATCCACATAGGACGTCAGTAAACTCACGACGTATAAAGTCAATGAGTCTTGAAACAGCCGTTGACGTTTTTCTTCATTATTTATTGTGGACGCCACAGTGACAAAATGGTTACGCGAATGTGTAGGCACATCAAACAGTCATTATCACAGCAACATTCAATACAGCAATAAACGGTAGACAGCATTACAATGATGAGTCAGATGCATGTTATATTTCATAGTGCTGTAAATGTAGTCAGGTGGAAAACTCCATCCTTTTCTATAACAGCCAGGAGATAACCAGATGTATGAGATCAGTTCACTCTCCTTAGTTTGACTTCAGCAAGACAGACACGTCTGCCGAAGTATAAATAATGTCCTCAAGAATATCCTCTAGATAATAAAGGTTTTCTAAACCTAGTTCATTTAACAAAGTAGCAAGTAATGGTCCTTAGTACATGCATCAACCGATGCAGTACAATGCAGCGACATGTGAGCTGGGAAAGAACATCTCGTGACGACGACTTTCGGAGACAGGCTATGAATCGAAATCGCTCACGACCCAAAATCGATAGAGTTAATGAAAAAGTCAATTTACCTTGCTTTCATGAAATACACAGAAATATCACGCCTCCCGACATGTGGGAAAACACTAGAGGTATTATCTCGACTAAACGAAATATCCATAAGAGGACTACACATCCCTGACAGAACAAAAAAAAGCGGAGATCCCCTCTTCAACGAGGCATCTCTTTCGCCATTCCAAATCGCTCACACCCACTAGTGGTGGGCGGAAACCGATCGACCAAACAACAAGACAAGTCATGCGCAGTCCAGCGCAAAAATGACCACAGCTCAAAAGTTAACTGCATTCGATACCAACGCGAGAAAGGCCTTATGGTAATCATTGTGTCATATATCAAATAATACAGAAAATCAATCTGTTATAGTCAGTAATTCCTTCCTCCAGTTTGGATAGTCCTTTCCAGCAAGCATAATATCTTTAAAACGCTTTCCACAAACAACTAGCTCAATCCATTCGTTCTACTGATTTAATACAAGGGGATTGAGATAAGTCTTAGGCCTGACCATGAAGGAGTCACAGGAGGAAGATGAAACTTGGCACATTTAAAGTTCATTATATTTGCACTGAATGTGTGAAGTACGCATTTGTTTCTTCAATGGGTTTTCCCGCTACGGTGCATGGCGCAATATACCCTATTGACCGGATCTGCTGCTCCATAGATTTGACAAAACAATGGAAAAGAAGGAGGCCAGAGCTGTGATAAAATTTCTGATGTTTCAGGGAAAAACACCTACAGAAATACACAGGGAGATGGAACCAGTGTTTCGTGATTCTTGTCCTTCATATACTTCGGTAAAAATACTGGTGTCAACAGTTTAAGTACGGCCGCTCAAATGTTGCTGATCTGCCAAGATCTGGTAGACCAGCCTCATAGTGCAACGATGAAAATGCAACGAGTGAAGAAAATCATTGACCATGATCGAAAAATGACAATTGTGAAGATAGCTAGTAGAGTAAAACTATATGAAAGAACAGTTTATAGAATTTTACACAACAGACTGAACATGAGAAAAGTGTGTGCACGCTGGGTTCCGCGACTGTTGACACGTGAACAGAAGCAAACGAGGGTAAATTGCTGTCAACAGGTGCTCAAAAAGTGTCAGTCAAAAATTTTTTTGGAGACCATGGTGACAGTAGATGAGACTTGAGTACACCATTATGACCCCGAATCCAAAATTGCCAGCATGCAATGGAAAACCCCGGGCTCCCCAACACCTGTCAAGCCGAGAGCGCAGAAATCTGCAGGAAAAGTGATGCTGACTGTTTTTTTGGGACGACAAAGGTGTCCTTTTGAAAGATTATCTGCCTCGCGGCAACACAGTTAATGGACAGTACTATGCAGATCTTCTCACCAAACTAAGAAAGGTTGTGACCAGGAAACGAGGGATAACGCGCACTCAAAATCTTCCTTTGCTTCAAGACAACGCGCCCTCTCACAAAGCACGGCTTGTGCAGCTAGCAGCCAACGATTTGAATATTGAAATTCTTCCACACCCACCATATTCTCCAGATTTGGCTCCATCAGACTTTTTTCTATTCCCAAATCTTAAAAAACAGCTAAAAGGAAATCATTTTGACAGCGATGAAGAGGTTATACTGGCATGTGATGACTGGTTTAGTTTGAAAAATAGGGTGTTCTACTCCCAAGGTCTTTTCAAGGTCAAGCAGAGATGGCAGAAGTGTGTCAATTCAGACGGTGGCTATATTGAAAAGGAATAAACACTAAACAAAATTTCAGCTCTCTGTGACATGTCCTTCATGGTCAGGCCCAAGACTTATGTCAATCCCCTTGTACAATTAAATTAAACCAACATACTTCTGGTTTTCCTCCAGAAATAACACAATGATTCTACACATACCAATATTACCTTAAACACACATTGATTATATATATATATATATATATATATATGTATATATATATATATATATATATATATATATATATATATATATATATATATATAATCAATGAGTGTTTAAGGTAATATTGGTATGTGTAGAATCATTGTGTTATTTCTGGAGGAAAACCAGAAGTATGTTGGTTTAATTTATATATATATATAATTAACATCTCGCTTACCCTCAATCACAGACAGGCTTTCAGTGGTTACACAGTCTGCTCACACTTTTGCAGATGGCAACGGAGGTGATATAAATGCTGTGCTCTGTGTCCGTAGTTTGAATTAGGCGGCGAGTGTGTCTGTCATTCGTTCTCTCCCCTTATATAGTGGACTTGTGGATGTCCGAGATGACAACTAGCCCAAAGTACGTTTTCATGCATCCAAAATCGGGTAGACAGGGCAAGGTGTGCTTAGATAACAAACCTAAAATAATTCTGGAATCCTTATTTCTGCACCGATTTCCTCCATCTTAGGCTTATTTTACTCATATGAATGAGCTCTATCACTATGGATATCCACTTTATCCTATAGTTTATCCGACTATTCACTGGAGCAGCCGAAACAGGGAAAAACACAACATGGTTCATGCTCCACTGTCTTCTATTCATAATAACTTCGGCTCTACAACACATCCAGTGAATCTATTGCTATCTGCCTAAGGCTAATGATCCCTATTATCGAATTGGGTCCTTCTTTAACCAGGTACTCCATGATTATTTGCACACTGCCTTCTGAAATATCATCAACATCTACACTTTTGTTTCCTCCATGTCCGACACTATTTGTACCAAGCTGGCGTTTCATTGGTCAGTTATATCCACGGGGTTTGCGCGGTGATAAATTTTGAATGATGCCGAGATATGATTCAGACTTCATTACAAACACTCTTCAGTTTACCCAGCTGTAAATGGGTATCTTACTATGTTCTGTGTTTGAGAAGGCAAAGGCAGCGAGGAAGATAACTGGTCACCTCGCCGAAACAAAAGCTGAATCTAATAAAATCTCTAACTTTTCACTCCCCTTCTGAAGTATCTGCTGTAGGACTACCTTTTACCGTTCTTGTTTAAATCAAAGATGAGAGAAAAGAAGGACAGAATGTTAGACGGGAATATGCGTCAGTTCTCAAGGCTCTGAATATAACATTCCTTCAGTTTCTGTCAGTCTGCTTTCCTATCTGTTCATCTGCATGCCTGTCTGTCTATTTATCAACATACATAATTGCCTGTAGTTTTGAAGCCAGAGAGGAATAATGCATTCAACAAGTTTATGTACTAAGTACTGTACACTGTCTCTGACCAAGAAATGATAAGCAATTCCCCGTTTAGCGGACAGGCTACGCTCCTAGAAAATGGAGCGCTAAACGAAACAGTGCTCAACGGAGTCATAATAACATAGAGTAAATTGAGATGCGAGCTGTAGGGTGTTTAACCTAAGACATACATACAGTCACCCGTGTGTTACCGGGGCCCGAAAGGGGAGCAAAGAATAGTAACACTGCACCCTACCACGCATGTCGTAAAAGGCGACTAAGGAGGGTATGGGCATGGGGCTGTTTACCCCATCCCGTAAAAACTTCGCACAGTGGGCTGATCACCTGCTTGCCAACCAATCTGATTACGGAAACAATGATAGATTGTTTGGTCTGTTTTTGTTCCACAAAGACGCCACTAGGCGTGGTGGAAACAGCGATAGATTGATCAATTTGTTGTTGCCCTAAGACGCCACTAGGCGTACTGGCCACATACTGCTTTGCCGGTTGATGGCTAAGGATGGAAGAAGAAGAAGAAGATACATACAGTACTACAGGAGTAGGCAACACATGAGTTGTAGCGATCTACTTCAAAAACACTGGCCCCTCTAAAGATCTACGTTGATGAAGTCACGTTTGTGTTACAAAAGATCGCTTTTTATCTTTGTGGCGAGAGGTTTTATTTTGGCTCTTGGATCAGTATAGTACTGACAATTACAGAAATAGGATTTCTGCAGAAAATGGTGAAGTCCCAGTGTCTGAGAGGACTACTGGTATCACAAATTAGTTACGGCTGTGAATGATCTGATCTCGAAACAATAGTATAGAGGAGACCGACATAAAGCGCCACCTCTGCTGTGTAACCAATTGTGATATTAAACAAAGCAAGGAAACAGATTTTTACTTAACAATGATAAAATTGACAAGTCGTTCAAAATACAATTTCGTTATATTTTATTTAGTATATATACACTATCTACTCTTGTGCTGAAAGGTGAATGTTGCAAAAAAATGGAATGAAATGAATTGGTAAGTTTACATATGATTTACAAATATTTATATTTATAAATATTACAACACGTTTTCCAATTATAGGAACAAAAATTATATCAGCTGTGCTGTTAATTAAGGATATAACGTTTATCAGCTATGCTGTTATTTACGTATAATTTATCCACTATGATCTTATTATTGTCTCTTGCTACGCTAATTCACATTTTCTTCATTGACAGTTCTATGCTCACAATGCCGACAGAAATGGTACTAATGTGTACTCATCTCTCTTAAGTCTGTTCTTCTTTGGTTCACACCACCGGCAGAGTATCGTTCCTTTAGCCCACCCAAGACTGAGGGGGATCAAAGATGTAGAGTCTGGTCAACCTCTATGCTCCTGCGGAGTTCCAGGCAGCGGGATTGACTCGAACATACGACCTCAGGTTTTTAGGACACAATTAAACCTGTAACAAAGCAAAAATAGGGGCTAATTTCTGTCCTCAAGCCCACCTATTTCTAGTGTGAGTGAAATGAGCGTGTCTCCGATGTATGCATGTGGGATGAATGACAACATGGCTCAGTATGATTTAGCAATAGCGAGACAAGACAGGTGTCTACTTGCAAAACATTCTTTCTGATAAACTAATACATGGATACATTCAATAATATAGATTCAATACATGAATACATTTTATACATGAATACATCCCATAATATAAATCAATACATGAATAAATCCAATAATATGTACACCTAGGTGTGATACAACAATGTCCTTCCTCCTATACTATATCACGCCCTCTCTGACAATAGCTGGTAACATATATCCTAACAATATTGTTATGTTCTTATGATAGGAGTATATGAGACGAGGACTGGTTGGTGATATATCAGGTTGGAGTTATAGGAGACAATAGATTGGAGTTAGATGCGACAATAGAATGAGTCCTGACAAGGACTGTTTTGGTTATATTGGAGTTGGTCTTATCTGAGACAATAGATTGAGTCCTAACAAGGACTGTTTTGGTTATATTGCAGTTTGGAATTATCAGAGACAATAGACTGAAGTTATAGACTGACAATAGATTGAAGTATAGGAGACAATAGGTTGAAGTATGAGTCCTATTAGTCTTCGTCTATTCAATCCTAATAGGAAATACAATCATTATACTTAATTCCCCCCAAGATACAATCAGTAACCTGATAGGTAGTATAAATGACACACAACAAATACCAACGGTTATCGTAAAAATATTTACCCTCCTAAGATTTTAAACTGGCCAGGTTTTGACGCGACTTAGTGAAGTAGGTTGCAGGTCGATGCCCTCAGGTAAGTTACCATAAATCAAGGTGACAGCTTCTCCCTCTTCAGTCTGTATCTCTGGCGTCAAGTTCGGGGTTGCGTGGTTAGCATAAAATCCGCCCGATTATATAGTCAAGTAACTACTTGAGGAAAGCTTTCGGTTGGTTCCTGGCGGAGCAAGTTGACTGGTTTCCTCCGGTTTTGTACCTGGTCTCATACAGCCTAATTTTATTCAGTTTTCATCGGCCATCTTGCGTGAACAAGATGGCCGTTAATTTATTCTGTCTCAGAGACTGGTGAACGTTGATCGTTGATTGGTTGAAGCAAATCTGTATCTCGACATAGTGATTAACAAAGTAGTGGGTTACACTTCGTTTCACGACAATCTTATACAGTTCGCGAATAAAGTGCATTTTAGTCAGCTAAATTGCAGGTTTCCTACTGGAAATGCGGTGAAGACATCTCTAAACCCGGAGACACCGCGTTTTTCACTGGAAGTGCGGTGAAGACATCTTTTAACCACGGGACACCGCGTTTTTCACTGGAAGTGCGGTGAAGACATCTCTAAATCCGGGAACACCGCGTTTTTCACTGGAAGTGCGGTGAAGACATCTCTAAATCCGGGAACACCGCGTTTTTCACTGGAAGTGCGGTGAAGACATCTTTTAACCACGAGACACCGCGTTTTTCACTGGAAGTGCGGTGAAGACATTTTTAAATCCGGGAACACCGCGTTTTTCACTGGAAGTGCGGTGACGACATCTTTAAACCCTGGGACACCGCGTTTTTCACTGGAAGTGATAGAGAGCTAGTCGGAAATTGACATAGGTTAACCATTCTTTTCTCCCCTCCACCACCCAGAGATCCACCACATTTTGCCTTGGGATCTACAGGTAAATCAAAATGTTCCGGTTGCCACCCATGCAGTACTGTACACAACATGGCGGATGTGACCGACCCATGCAGTACTGTACACAACATGGCGGACGTGACCGACCCTTGCAGTACTGTACACAACATGGCGGATGTGACCGACCCTTGCAGTACTGTACACAACATGGCGGATGTGACCGACCCATGCAGTACTGTACACAACATGGTGGATGTGACCGACCCTTGCAGTACTGTACACAACATGGCGGATGTGACCGACCCATGCAGTACTGTACACAACATGGCGGATGTGACCGACCCTTGCAGTACTGTACACAACATGGCGGATGTGACCGACCCTTGCAGTACTGTACACAACATGGCGGATGTGACCGACCCATGCAGTACTGTACACAACATGGCGGATGTGACCGACCCTTGCAGTACTGTACACAACATGGCGGATGTGACCGACCCATGCAGTACTGTACACAACATGGCGGATGTGACCGACCCATCCAGTACTGTACACAACATGGCGGATGTGACCGACCCTTGCAGTAGTGTACACAACATGGCGGATGTGACCGACCCTTGCAGTACTGTACACAACATGGCGGATGTGACCGACCCTTGCAGTACTGTACACAACATGGCGGATGTGACCGACCCTTGCAGTACTGTACACAACATGGCGGATGTGACCGACCCTTCCAGTGCTGTACACAACATTGCGGATGTGACCGACCCTTGCAGTACTGTACACAACATGGCGGATGTGACCGACCCTTGCAGTACTGTACACAACATGGCGGATGTGACCGACCCTTGCAGTACTGTACACAACATGGCGGATGTGACCGACTCTTGCAGTACTGTACACAACATGGCGGATGTGACCGACCCATCCAGTACTGTACACAACATGGCGGATGTGACCGACCCATCCAGTACTGTACACAACATGGCGGATGTGACCGACCCTTCCAGTACTGTACACAACATGGCGGATGTGACCGACCCTTCCAGTACTGTACACAACATGGCGGATGTGACCGACCCTTCCAGTACTGTACACAACATGGCGGATGTGACCGACCCTTCCAGTACTGTACACAACATGGCGGATGTGACCGACCCTTCCAGTACTGTACACAACATGGCGAATGTGACCGACTCTTCCAGTACTGTACACAACATGATGGATGTGACCGACCCATGCAGTACTGTACACAACATGGCGGATGTGACCGACCCTTGCAGTACTGTACACAACATGGCGGATGTGACCGACCTTTGCAGTACTGTACATAATATGGGATGTGACAAGACGAGTAGGGCAATAATAAACAGTAATTTAGTAATTTGTCTCTAATAATAATTGTGTAATGCAGGATATTGAGATGTGTAATGTTGGATATTGAGATGTGTAATGCAGGATATTGCGATGTTTAATGTTGGATATTGAGATGTGTAATGTTGGCACCAGATTAAAGAGTGATTAATGCAACAAAATGAGGCAGGCTATGACTAGCCTTAGATGTCGGCGAGAGGCACTGGATGTGAGGGGGCGATAACTGATTTCGTGTTGCACGGCTCAGCTCTGCAGTAGCTACTCTCTCTCTCTCTCTCTCTCTCTCTCTCTCTCTCTCTCTCTCTCTGTCCCTCCCTCCATGTCTCTGTTACTATAATTGTGATAACGAATATTTAAACGGTGACTAAAAAAAAACGAAAACACAAAAAAAAACAAGAACAAAAACAAGAAAATTAAAAGAAAAAAGAAGCGCTTAGAATTTGCGGGGTGCAAGGTGGAAAAATGTTTCAACGCTCTGTTCCAGTTTTGTGTAAGAAGGTGCTGTTTATCAGCCGACTCGCTATCAGACCGCCATGATTTTGCTAACGTAAGTAAGCCACAAACAATTTAGTGTATTAAAATCTGGAGTTGTTAAATTATAAAACGTATTTTTGTTAATGAAGCGTAGTCATGCATACATAGGCCAAGTCACCAACATATCAACAAAACAGCAACGCATGACATTATCAGTGACAAGTAGTAATGAAAACATTGACGGCTGCTCTCGGTAAATACTTAAAACTTGATCATTCTGACAATTTTACGGATTTTTCTTAAAGGATTCCTAGATGAGAGAGCGCTATAGTGAAACAGCGCTATGCCGGGAAGCAATAACCGGTGTATTAATTTGCGATCACGCATATGAGCTCCGAAGGTAGAGATGAAGAAATATCTTCATCTCCCTAGAACTAATCAACTGTCTCTACAGCCCTGTCTCTGCCTCAGTTATTCTATGTCCCGGTTTGTTTTTCTCTTTGGAATTCTGCATCAAAGATTCTCTTTACGTTTCCCATGGCCATCTATATTCAATACGGCAGACACTACGTTACGTTTCTAACACACACCCAAAGTGACGTCACTGTATACAATATCTAGCATTAGTAAACAAACAGGAGAATCACTGGAGGTCACGTTGATGGGGTTTCACAGAAGAATGTTAACAATACAATGGACAAATAAAAAGATTAATGTCCTGAAAGAAACCAGTACACACACGAAGCTCCTATGAGAAGCAAGAAATTCAATTTTTTTGGACATGTTCTGAGAAGAGGAATGATGGGATATATATTGTGACAAAAGGATAGACTGTAGGACAAGAAAATACAGATGACTGTAAAGAAAGAAAATACTGGACAACGTAGCATTGAAAGAAATAAACAACAAATTTGATATAACAGCACCGACAACTGTCCATCTTTACTGTACATTTGTTGTTCATTTAACCACATTGATAACCATAGTATCGTCTCGACAGAACTGTTGCCACTGGTTTTAGTTGATGTGTGGAAGATTATTATATCGAGCATCGTGCTTATAGATGTTAGCGAATGGTTTGGGGTTGTCAAGAAATTACAGTTCATGCATGGACTCCAACAAATGGTTGATTTTGGGTCCACAAAGTACAGGCACATTTATTATGCATTAAACAAGTTCATTGAAAGCATGGAATACATTAAATGATTGAAAGCTCCTACAGTACTCCATAGAACGTCACACATCTGGAATATTTACTTGCAGTGCCATCACGGTTATCACTGAAGTATCGAAAACCAGACATGGAGTTAATATATATTTAAATTGCTCTTGCAATACTTCTCTGTAAAATACTTCCTCGAACTCAATCCTTCTGTTCGGAATCTTTATATATATAAGTGGCGACCTTCGTTAATATACAGCCACGTAGAAGAATAGTAAATCTTCCAATATCCAGGAGCAACAGATTCGACGTCTTCCTTGGACGAAATCTTACAACGAAAGGCCCCGGCTAACGGTCTGCATATATTATCGCAGTACCAAAATCTACGTCATCATATCTAAGTGACGTCAGACTAACATCGCGTTCATTTAACATTCATATAAGTGCAAAATACATCATGCTGGCCACGAATAGAACTGTTAGCGCGTAGATTAACTGATAACACAACTAATCGTGGTCAACATGTAAAATACATGATAAATCTTCTTTAACAAGAACACAATAAGATATCAGGAGAGAAAAGCAATGAATAAAAAATAACTTCAAAGAAACATGGTATATAGAATATACAGAGTTGGTTTGAATAGAGGTATACTATTACTTTTCAAACTGTAGGTTTAAAAGTAAAGGTCGGGTGGGGGGGGTGGGGGGGGGGGGGGGGGGGGGGGGGGGGGGGGGGGGGGGGGGGGGGGAATAAGGGGGGGGGGGGGGGGGGGGGGGGGGGAGGGGCGGGAAAGAGATATGTACGTCTTACTAGGATATAGGATATATAAAAACGAGCAAGTAAAACCAATATATATATATATATATATATATATATATATATATATATATATATATATATATATATATATATATATATATATATATATATATAAAATTAATGCCTCCACCAAGATAAAAGTATATCATGCAATAGTGCTCACTACCCTCCTGTATGCATGTGAAACATGGAAAGTTTATAGCAGACATGCCAAGAAGCTTAATCATTTCCACATGAGCTGTCTTCGCAGGATTCTCAGGATGAAGTGGCATGATAGAGTATCTCATTCCGAGGTCCTCAACAGAGCACATATCTCAAGCATCTTACACATTGCTGCAGAGGGCCGAAATTAGATGGGCCGGACATGTTGTTCGCATGCCCGAAAAACGTCTCCCAAAGCAGTTGATGTACAGCGAACACTCCATGGGTAAGCGAACAGCAGGGGGACAAAAGACACGCTTCAAAGACACACTGAAAACATCGTTGAGCAGCTTCAAAATTGATGTCTCCTTCTGGGAGACTATCGCACAGTATCGCTCTGCCTGGCGGACAAACATTACTCAAGGCGCTCGCATTGCAGAACAGAATTTAGCTTATAAGGCAGAAGGCAAGCGTGCTGCAAGAAAGGTCAGAATGCACAGCAACACTACTATCGACTCTAACCATGTGTACCCGCATTATGCAGGGCCTGTAGGTCAAAAATAGGACTAATTAGCCACATGAGATCACGGCACAGATGTGTCACAACTCAAGTCTGAAGCTGTCGCCAATATTATTATTATATATATATATATATATATATATATATATATATATATATAATATATATATATTATATATATATATATATATATATATATATATATATATATATATATATATATATATATAGTCCGTCAAATCTGCGTGGCCGGGGTCTTGCAGTGAATACTGTATTATTATTGGTATTATTTAATTCTCATATTTCTCATATAGCTCTCGCTTTCATTCCTTCTTGTTTTGTTAGCTTATCCCTGACGAAGTCCTTGTGGTCGTAACGACGGAAGTTTTATTTTTCCTCTGTTTTTCATAGTAAGACAGATTACACCCTTTCTACCCCTCCACCACTTTTTGTTAGTTTTGCCGCCGTTTACCACCGTCTTACTGCAGTTCTTCTCATTATGCCTATTTCTTTACCCTGATGAAATAAAGATTTCGTTCGTTCGTTCGTTCGTTCGTTCGTTCATGTGCCTGTACTCTCTGCCACAAACAGATCACGTGATAATGTTCAGGCCGAGAACCTGATATTTCACGCTCAAATATCGCCTGTTAACAAAGTAAAAAGTAAGGCACACAGGCATGTAGGGAAGACAAGCAAATAGTAGAGTATATCTTGTAAGAATGTCGACTCCACCATGAGAGATTGACAACGTGGCTTTCACCAACCCCGTTGACAGAAAAAAGTGCATGGCGATGAACGAAGCCTGGGAGAGACCGCCGCTTGATGAGATAAATTGATGTACAAAAAACATGGTCTCGGATGAAACAAGAAATGCTTTCTGTATCCGGTTGCTTTAATGAAGACATTTCCCAAGGTAAAGGTAGCGCCATTGTAGATACTGCCACAGAGAGTGAAGTGTTAGAGACTTCAATATACTAGGCGCAGCTTCTACATGTGACCAGTTCCCTTCTTAGCTGCCTTTGTCTTGCCTAACTCAAGAGCAGAGTCAGGTACCCATTTACAATGGGGTAAACTGGAGGAGTGATCCACTGTGTTTCGAACCCTGTTCCTTTGACGCGAGAGGTCAGCACTTTAACCACTCTGCCAGTCGGGTGCACTAATGAAGACAATACCTGACCTTATAATAAAAAGTCAACTTATAATGTTTACATCAATTTTTTTTAAGATACAGGCATACGTCGGAGATATTGCGGGTTCGGTTCCAGACCACCACAATAAAGCGAATATCGCAATAACGTGGGTCACACCCATTTTTCTGGCTTCCCAGTGCATATAAAAGCATAAAATCATGTTTACACTATGTCTATTAAGTGCGCAATAGCGCTAGGTCTTAAAAAAAAAACAACAATGTACCGTAAAATTAACAATACTTTATTGCTTTAAAAAAAAAGCTAATCTTCATCATCTGAGCCGTCAGCGAATCGTCATCTTTTTTGCTGGTGACGAGCCAAAAGCTATAGGAAGAAGAAGGCACGCTCTAATAGATAAACATGAATAATTTGAAAAAGCGCAATATCTGCGAAGCGCAATAAAGCGAGGTATGCCTGCACACCTGAATAAAATAAACACGTTCTTGTCTACAGTTGCATCTAATGAACACCTGTGTTGATGAGTCAACCTGTGACACCTGTTGACAGTAACAATACGAACTGCTAATGAGGACAGTCCATGAGTTAATTCAGTGTTACTACACCTCTTCTTCTTTTGTAATACTATCATGCATCTCCCCACAACCTCCAGTCTCGTTTATCAGTTTTTTTTTTTACTTATATCCATGCCACGATGTCAAACTATCCAGTATCGTCTGTGCTTGTCGTCATGTCTGTGTTTTTCTTCAATCTTTCTTGTTTTCACAATATATTCTAAATTTCATCTTCTCATAACATTTCCAGAAATAGTGGATAGCTTGCCTCTAATATAAAGTAATAAGCTTACCGAGAAAAACTACTATACTGTCTCTATTTAACCACTTTTATTTGAGATCAAAATCCAAATTTATGTTTGTCACGTTTCAAGTCTATGACGCTCAGAATCTCCGTCTATCACTCAAAGTGAAATTATGAAACTCTGCAAGCAGCTTCATTTCTTGGTACATTTTAATCTTTCATGTTTTGTGCGGCTTTGACCCAACCAATTTTTTGTTTAAACTCAAACTATGTAAAATAAGGTGGAAATAACTTGTTAATAGTAAGCGAAATAATAAACTGCGAATATAAATTGTTTTATATTTAAAATGACGTTCGTCGGATTGTGAATACTGATTGTTGATGGGGTCGTTTGTATATATATGTCTCCATGGTTACTTTGTGTGGTGAATTGATTGTTATTATTGGTTTCAATATTATATTAATGGTATCTGGTGTGAGGTCAGCTATGCAAGTCCCTGAGGTTTATTAAATATAAATAAGTTTACAGGGTGCTTGTCTGCTTCCACCACGACCTCACCCGATTATATCTTCCCCTACTGAAGTGTATTGGTGTGTGTATGTTGCCTAGCAAGTGTCTAGGGTATATGCAATGTGATGAAATGTATAAACAAGACAACAACTACACCTATTACTAATAAACAATGATTAAACAAGTCACTGAGTAAAGTTTGGAATGTAACTTATTTTTTTTATAATTTATTTTCCTGTATCTAGTTATTCTTCTGACACAGGAATAATCAACTCAACATGATAATGAAATTATTTACAACCAATTATTTTACAACTGTCCTTGAGTCGGTGTTATCCCACAATTACTTATATGTTTCAAGCTGGGAAAATGTCAAGTATCTCTTGCTCCTAGAAAAGGGTACAAGTTTATTGAACGTTTTTGTTCCTCACTGTCTGATACTCTATCTTTTGTGAAAACTGAGAGAGTGGAGTGTTTGTGATATCAATTTCCCAGACAAGTCTTATCTGAGGTCTCTGGAACCAGGCTGGTTGAAGTATGTATAAAACGCCAGCCTCCACTGCCAAGACACGATTCTGCTTCTATAGGTAAATCACTGTGTAGGCACTCAGTAGTTAGGCCTCACTGCAGAACTTAGGGACAGGTGTAGATCACCTGGGCTCACTCGTAGATGAAACTCTGGAACAATACAAATATGTCCCACTCAGCATCTAATAATCTCTCTCTTTCCCTACCCTAACATGTTCAATATCATCAGACATCAGTATGGTAACTAAACAATTAGTTAACGTTCTCAATTTGGTTGGTACCCCCTTCTGGATAAATGACTTTCAAACCACCGTTTGACATTTTCCTTGATAAAGGAAACATTTTACATTAATACTATCAAGTCATGTACAATCACGGTGACTTGCTGAAGAAGACGGCCAGTGATCTTCCTGGTCTTATGTCATAACACAACATTTTTTTTTAATCATATTTAATTTTCTTTTCTCCCCATATGGCAGAGAGCCCCTACACCAGGTTAATACTGTTCCTAACAACGCTGTGAAACAACACAGAGTGATGTTGCCTTCCCTCCAGATAAATGTTTCCCCTTTAAGGTTCATACAAATTCAATAATGCATACATAATAATGATAAAAATGACAATATAAATGTTAATATAAAGGTTTCAATTCTTACCGCATCAAAGAAATCTACACACTAAACAGTTGAATATTTCGGTATATGGTAACAAATCCAGATCGCTGCTTGTGCAGAATTAGCAACCAAGACAGTACTCTTGCCTTGTCTATAACAACTTCTTTAGTGTATAAATTTTAGTTAACAAGTGGCCCCTAATACCAACTACTAATTGGTTTTATACAACCGTTAGTCTATTACACTACAGCCAATCAGAGACTGTTTCGTGAATAGCGTTCCTTTTCAAATAAAACTGACCTCAAATATTCAAATTAAGGACTCCTTCCCCTTTTACCCCCCTACCTACGGGCGAAACTGAGAAAGATTTTCAAGTCTATCTGTCTTCTGTCCAACTTCTTTATTTCTTAATAGTTTTAAATACTCATACATACTTATTACTCCTGCTGTTATCTATTACACAGTCAGTACATATTTATTCTTGTATGTCTTTCCAATTCCTAGTATCTTTTTATTTCCTACAATGCTTCAATTTTAAATTGGTAAACACGAACCGTGACACTCCTTATCGGACGTTAACCTTAATTTTTCCTTTTATTTCAAAACTACGTTAACCTTATTTATTTTAAAGACCTACTGGCTAACGGCGCCACGTCACATTGCGTGTGTGTATATATCGTCCAGAACGCGTGTCGAGAAAAAGGGGGGTCCAAACGCCAGGCATGGTATCGCATTTCTGGCACAAGAAAATCTTTAATCTCAAAACCAACGCTAGCAAAGTGTATAATGTTAAACCGCGGCAAATCGTTTAGGCCTTACTTCGGTATACAAATTTTAGCGTGCGGCTGGCATATGGGAGGAAGCCAGTCAGACACAAACGGGCTGGGTCTATATTAGCATTGGGAGTACAATTCTATGGAATTTAGCGTTTGTTCTCACAGATTTTACTACACACCTCCTTTCCTAAAACATGCATTCACTGCAAGTTATTATCTGTGAGACAATTAGCGTAAATAAAGTACTATTCCCTAGGCTTTTCCTGCCCTTGTGTTTTCATGGATTTCTGCAGTGGGGTCATTCAAAGTAAGCACAACTCAAGAAAGCTGCCTCAGACCTCTGCAATCCAAGAATCTATTTCAGTTATGTTACTGAACAGCTGCAAGTGTTACTGCTTGTCTTAATGCTGCTTAGCAATCAGTATTCACCATTTCTCTTCTCTGAGTCTGCTCAACGACATGTCCCGAGAATATTAGATGTTCCTCAAATTGTACGTTATGAGGAGTTGATCTATATGGTGATATCTGAGTTGTGTAGGGGATCCAATAATTTCCTGATCAGCCTTAATAAACACTCGGACTATCCTCAATTCAAAAAGGCAACAATGGAGGCACTCTGCTCCTCCGAAATGTTCACAGCCAACAATTGGTCTGATCTCAGGCTTGATTGAATGTGGAAACACCCTTCTAATAATATTCTATATTGTGCCACTCAAATGGAGGCCATATTCACCAACTATATTCTCCGCCTACCGACATTTTTGGTGAAATAAGATAATATGTGGGGAATGAGTTTTTTGCATCAGAAATCAATTCTCCCTTATCTTTGCTATAATATGTGTGGGTGATCTCCATCCAGGGTCCGATCAATACTTCCCCTTGGACGGTGTAAGGTCGGGTGACTACCAATGTCACCAGTGCCCTTTTCATGCTAAATTAATAGCCATATTGTGAAGCGCTGTGAGCATTTTCCGAATTGCTCACTCGTCCACTCCCCACTTTTCTTCTAACATTTTGTTTCGGGTTCAAATCTGGCGGATTATCTTCAATATTAATTTCAGCCAGTTCCCTAACTGCGGCTTCAAACTGAGCCTGGGTTGACTGGTCTGAGTTTCTATTTTCTCTGGATGCCCTTCTCAGAGTTTCGAAACTAAATATTTTCGGTGAAAACTGTTGGTGGGAAGGTGGATACCTATCCTCTATGTCAACCTTATTATTTTCCTTGTTATTTTTAGGCCCATATGTTTCAGAATGCTTGGCTGGCATCTGATTATGATTTTCCCAACTTGGGGAATGTACCTTGCTACATTTTTCACAGGCCCCCACAAATTGTGCAATATCAGCAGCTACTTGGGGCCAGTAATATTTTTCCGATGTCCTTTGACGTGTGGTTCCATTCCTCTGGTGTCCACCGTCGGGTACAACATGAGCTTGTGCCATCACTTTTTCCCTGTAGGGAATTGGCAATACCAACTGTCCCTGTTCTTTGGATCCTGCTCTAGCTTTCCTGAAGAGCAGTCCCTCCTTCAAATAAAATTGTCCTTTCTTAGGGTGTGCATGGCTGGTTGGCAATTTGTCAAAGCAAGGTTTTAATGTTTTATCCTTTGCCTGGGCCTTTCTCATCTGCTTATGAGAATAAACTAGTGGTGGTTCCTCCTCCGTTCTACTAGGGGTCGACCTAACCTGAAGCGTGGCCATTACCACAGGTTTTACCGGGCTTCCTAGAAAAACATATTTACTTCCTAACACCAGCGGGTAATTAGGGTCGTCACACACGGCTGCTCTGATCACTCCTTCCACGTACCTTGTCTCTACATTGATCTCGGCTACTGGAAGTGTCATGGTGTCTATTCCCTTTACGGCCCCTTGTATCTCCACTGTCTCTGTGGTATACTGTTCAGGGTGCACTAGGGTTGCACTCACAACTGAGTCATATTCTAAACCTGAATCGTAAAGGCACCTAACCTTGGCACCATTACATGTCACTTCTTCACAGATGGGGGGATGTTGAAGATTAATATGATTCTCTGTCAGTTTCTTCTTCCCCTTGTCCACTGTTATCATGCAGGCCGCGTGATATGGAGGAACTTTCCTACCACAGTCAATAGTATTATGATTATTCATCCTACAAACTTTACAATATTTCCCTTCTGGTTTGTAGGGTCTCCTTTCTCTGAAATGCGAGTTTCTATCTCGTTGGTCAAAACTTGGCTTATCATAATAGGCTTTACCCTTATTAAACTTATCTCTGTGTTCATAGGTAGGTTGGTTTTGGTTTGGTGGAGCTTTATCATGGTCTATAGGCTTCTTCTTTAAACTTGCTATCTCAGACTGGGCTGCCTGATATCTCTCAGCCACATTTAAGATCTCCCCCAGCCTCTCAGCACCCTGTTCCGTGAGAAATTTTCTCAGGTCTGGAGCCATGGACTCTCTTAACTGCTCAGTCATAATCATTTCCTTTAAATCTTGGGTTTTCCCCAGAGCAGTCCATTTCTCCAGGTATGTCTCCAGGCGTGCAGAGAACTGGTGGTAAGTCTCTCCAGTCAACAGTTTGGCATCCCTAAATTTCTTTCTGTAAAATTCACTGTTTTTCTCATATCTAACTAGAAGAGCTTGCTTAAGAATGTCGTAGTCATCTTGATCATCCTTGCTCAGTTTGGCGAAGACCTCATAAGAGGTTCCCCTAAGCCCCTGAGATACCTTCATACTCCATCTCTCTTTCTCTAGCCCATACATAGTAGCTAACCTTTCAAATCTAGATAAAAAATGACTCAATATCATCATCTTTTTCTACAAATGGGTCCAACTGGAACCCCATGGCTGAGGTTGAGGCAACCTGGCCTGCAGCAGAGTCGGAGGTGGATGAGCTACTTCCATTATCAGGAGCATGGCCTTGTAACTCCAACTCCCTTAGTCGTAGTTCATGTTCCCTTTGGAGTCTTTTATCTTCTCTCTCAGCCTCCAATCTCTTAGCTTCTTTCTCCTTCTCAGCCTCAAGTCTCCTTTCTTCTTTCTTGGCCTCAGCCTCAAGTTTCCTCTCCTCTAACTGCAGCCTCTTGATCTCAGCCTCCCTATCAGCCTCTAATTTCTTAAGCTCCCTAGCATCCTCTAACATAATTCTCTTCTCCTCAGCTAATCTCTTATCTTCCCTTTCCATATACTTATCGCACTCTGATGTCACATACTGAATCAGAGCTTGCCCATCTAAATTCATTTCCTTTGCAGTCTGCACAGCAGCAGATCTGTATTTAGCCATATCCGCCATTTTATAGTTAACAATATGAAATACTATCCACTACCTTAACTAATTAACCAACTCTAAACACAAGACAAAGGGCAATGATATCTCAAACCACTCTCAGATTATTTTTACTATTATATTTTACAAATACTGGGACTAGTGACTCACTTAATGTAGGGTACTAAGAACCTTTAAATCCCGGAAGAGCGTCCCAATTAATGTGGTGAATTAGTTGTTATTATTGGTTTCAATATTATATTAATGGTATCTGGTGTGAGGTCAGCTATGCAAGTCCCTGAGGTTTATTAAATACAAATAAGTTTACAGGGTACTTGTCTGCTTCCACCACGACCTCACCCGATTATATATCTTCCCCTACTGAAGTGTATTGGTGTGTGTATGTTGTCTAGCAAGTGTCTAGGGTATATGCAATGTGATGAAATGTATGAACAGGACAACAACTACACCTATTACTAATAAACAATGATTAAACAAGTCACTGAGTAAAGTTTGGAATGTAACTTATTTTTTTTATAATTTATTTTCCTGTATCTAGTTATTCTTCTGACACAGGAATAATCAACTCAACATGATAATGAAATTATTTACAACCAATTATTTTACAACTGTCATTGAGTCGGTGTTATCCCACAATTATTTATATGTCTCAAGCTGGGAAAATGTCAAGTATCTCTTGCTCCTAGAAAAGGGTACAAGTTTATTGAACGTTTTTGTTCCTCACTGTCTGATACTCTATCTTTTGTGAAAACTGAGAGAGTGGAGTGTTTGTGATATCAATTTCCCAGACAAGTCTTATCTGAGGTCTCTGGAACCAGGCTGGTTGAAGTATGTATAAAACGCCAGCCTCCACTGCCAAGACACGATTCTGCTTCTATAGGTAAATCACTGTGTAGGCACTCAGTAGTTAGGCCTCACTGCAGAACTTAGGGACAGGTGTTAGATCACCTGGGCTCACTCGTAGATGAAACTCTGGAACAATACAAATATGTCCCACTCAGCATCTAATAATGTCTCTCTTTCATTATTCTAACATGGCAATATCATCAGACATCAGTATGGTAACTAAACAATTAGTTAACGTTCTCAATTTGGTTGGTACCCCCTTCTGGATAAATGACTTTCAAACCACCGTTTGACATTTTCCTTGATAAAGGAAACATTTTACATTAATACTATCAAGTCATGTACAATCACGGTGACTTGCTGAAGAAGACGGCCAGTGATCTTCCTGGTCTTATGTCATAACACAACATTTTTTTTTTTTCATAAATATTTAATTTTCTTTTCTCCCCATATGGCAGAAAGCCTGCCTGGCTTTTCTACACCAGGTTAATACAGTTCCTAACAACGCTGTGAAACAACACAGAGTGATGTTGCCTTCCCTCCAGATAAATGTTTCCCCTTTAAGGTTCATACAAATTCAATAATGCATACATAATAATGATAAAAATGACAATATAAATGTTAATATAAAGGTTTCAATTTTACCGCATCAAAGAAATTTCTATACACTAAACAGTTGAATAGGGCGATATATGGTAACAAATCCAGATCGCTGCTGTGCAGAATTAGCAACCAAGACAGTACTCTTGCCTTGTCTATAAAAACAACTTCTTTAGTGTAAAATTTTAGTTAACAAGTGGCCCCTAATACCAACTACTAATTGGTTTTATACAACCGTTAGTCTATTACACTACAGCCAATCAGAGACTGTTTCGTGAATAGCGTTCCTTTTCAAATAAAACTGACCTCAAATATTCAAATTAAGGACTCCTTCCCCTTTTACCCCCCTACCTACGGGCGAAACTGAGAAAGATTTTCAAGTCTATCTGTCTTCTGTCCAACTTCTTTATTTCTTAATAGTTTTAAATACTCATACATACTTATTACTCCTGCTGTTATCTATTACACAGTCAGTACATTTTGCGGCATGATACAGTATCTAGCAAAGTTTCTCAACAATCTTTCAGAAGTTCTTTATCCAATAAGAGAACTTACCCGTAAGGATACTCCCTTTATCTGGTCTGCTGAATGTGAACAAGCCTTCAAGAGAATCAAGAAGCTGATTACTTCTACTCCAGTACTTGCGTACTATGATCCTGATGAATCTTTGTGTATTCAAGTTGATAGTAGCAGCTATGACTTGGGGCTGTCCTCTGTAGTGAAATCTGTTAAAACAATCGCTAAATTCAGTAAGATTTTACTCCTATGATAATAAATAAACCCGCCCGCGGTTGTTTGCATATCTGCTTCCTCAACGCCAGTAGAGCGCTGTATTTTATATCGTAGTAACGCGTAGACAATGATCCTGCAGTTAAATATTACACGCTTTTCTAGGTTCGTCCTTGAGACTAACCATTAACGATCTGCCAGAACTGTGACACCACACCGCCGTCTGAATTAACGTAATATTTTAACTTTAACGCCACTAATTGTAGCAATCCGGACAATTTCCCAATCTGCGGCACGAAACTGCGGCAAGTATTAACGCCAATACTAACACCGCCTTGCAAAACCCCTCTTCGCTCAACACGCGGGTCTCGTACTATATCCACACTGTTGGACACGCCAGAATATATATATACACACACAGTGTTTTTCAGGCTAAAAAATTAACTGTAATAGAACATGCGGAAAACGCGTGTCGAAATTTTGTGACGTACTACAAAAGCGCTGTTTCGTTCTGAATGAGAACGGCAGTTAAGAAAAAGAAAAAAAAATTACGATGTAACGTGGAAATTAAAAAAAATATATATAGTAAGAGAGAGGGGGAATGTCGTGTCACTAGTTCGTTGTTTAAAGAAATTTGAATTTGAACCAAAAGCAAAGCATACAAGGTTAGATAGTAGGAAAACGATAATAGTAAATTTAATGAATAAACTTATAAAAATGTAACCACAGTGTGACAGACATCAACAGGATCACAAATTACTTGTCAGAATTATAAACTAGTAGTAAATAAAGGAGATATTGACAGAAGACAGATGGACGAACAGACTACTTCTTTCTCAGCTTGACAGATAGTGGGGAAAGGTTAGGGTAGTCCAAGATTTGAAAATTTGAGTTCAGTTTGAAAATAAGACTCTAGAATGCCAAACAGGTCATGATTGGCTGGAGTCAAATATACTATGAGGGTGATAAAAATCATTTGGGAAAGGCGTTCGTCGCCACTTTTTAATTCACATTTAAACTTAACTCTGGGTGTTGTCAATTACTTTTCTTATAGTATTAGGTGTATTTGTTGTCACATTATTACATCACATTTTACATTACCCTAGACAGTAGCCAGATAACACAGATACACCCTTATTTTACTTAGAAGAAAATACGTCGCAGGTTGAGGTCGTAGGGTGGTAGCAGCAAGGTGTTCTGAGAATACAAACCTATTATTTATTAGACTCAGGGGCCTTCACAGCTTGACCTCACATCTGCATAAATTCACATTTTAGCTATTTAACATCAAAACCCACCACATCCTCCTACAACATGGTCATCCAATAGAGTTTGCTTCAAGAGCTCTAACTGAAACAGAACAACGCTGGGCTCAAATTGAGAAGGAACTCTTAGCTGTTGTATATGGTTTGGAACGCTTTGACCAGTACACTTATGGAAGGAAAGTTACATCATCAACGACCATAAACCTTTGGCAGCCATCGTTAAGAAACCTCTGAGTCAAATTCCCCGAAGATTGCAGAATTTATTGATGCGCAGCCATCGATATGACTTTGAATTCCAATGGGTACAAGGTTCCGATCTTCTTATAGCCGACACACTGTCCAGAGTTTGTATTCATAATGTCACATTGGATTTCTTAGCTGATAAAGAGAGCAATGCATGAGCTGATCCACCTGTAAGATTACCTTAAATACCAGATGTGATGATGGAAAAGATTAAAGCTGAAACTCTCAAAGACAGCGTGCTTCAGAGGTTGAAGTCGACCATTTTGCATGGGTGGCCTACAAAAAAAGTCTGATGTACCAGCTGAGCTTATGCCTTATTTTGACATTCGTGACACTCTGACAACAGAACAAGACATAATACTTAAAGGAGAGCGTATTCTTATCCCAAAAGCACCGAGGCCTGAAATCAAGCAGAAGCTACACGCTGCTCATCTTGCATTTAACAGCATGATGCACCGGGCCAGAAGTTGTCTGTTTTAGATCGGCATGACAGCTGAGATTCGACAGGTAGCTGACAGTTGTCCAGAGTGTCAAGAAACGAAGGCAAGGAATACCAAAGAACCTTTAAACCAACACTCAAGAGGTTTATCACCCTGGGAGAAAGTTGGCACTGACATCTTTATTATAGAAGGCCGTTATTATTTAGTTCTGATTGACTACTTTTCCAACTTCATTGAAGTAGACTTTCTACCTACAATGACAGCACAGTTAGTCATCAGAGTACTTTTCCAACTTCATTGAAGTAGACTTTCTACCTACAATGACAGCACAGTTAGTCATCAGGAAATTGAAGTCTCATTTTGCTCCTTATGGTGTTCCTAAAGTTATTGTATCTGACTCAGGTACTCAGTTTACGTCTGCACAGTTCAGATCATTTACTGCTAGATGGGGAATACTTCATGTTAAATCAGCACCAGGTCACCATAAAGCCAATGGATTAGCTGAATCTGCTGTGAAACTCATTAAGGGTATGATGAGAAAGACTTCAAAACAATCATCATCTCATCTCAACCCGTAACCCGTCACGGGTCGTAGGAGTGCCATGGTGGAAGCATCAGCAGACAGGGTCCTCCACTGCTCTCTGTCATCAGCAATGCGTACAAGTGTGAAAAAACCGTGTCCTGCCCATTCTTTGATGTTATCAGCCCAGGATTTTCTTTGCCTTCCTCTTCTCCGTTTACCTTTGACTGTTCCCTGGAGGATCGTTTTCGAAAGGGAGTCATGACGAGTTACATGCCCAAACCAGGCAAGCTTTCGACGTTTCACTACTGACAAAAGTGGTTCTTGGTGGCCTGCATAGGTGTTTATCTTCTCTCTAACATAGACATTTGTTTTGTGCTATGATAGGAAACTCTTTACAGAGCGATACAACAGGAAGCAATCTGATCATCAGAAGAAGTCCCCCCATCCGACAAGTGTTTCGGCCCGATTACTCCTTTACACTCTAAGGGGGGCGGGCCCACTTGAGTCATGACTCCCAAGCGTCTCAGCTTCCTGTTGTCTTGTATCGAAAATGAACCCATTTCACTTATGGTAGCAACTTTTAAATCCACAACGCCAGCCGTGGGGGCAATTGTGAAAGTAACAAAGAGAAGACAAATTATTCCGTTCGTTCCGTCGCCCTTCACAACTAAGGACACACACTGAGACACTAGCGCGCAGCCGACGCGCCTTAGCCCCTGCGCGCCGCAAGCCACTGAAATTCTGTACCTGACACACTCCCTATAGTATACATCGCCTGTTGCCCCAGAGTCGAAGCCCTTTCACTAGTACACCCAAAAAAACTCAGCGTTGTGGACTTGGAAAAATTTTGGTGTTTTCTGTACCGCAGCGTTTATTGTCACGATTTCCATTGCCCATTGCGGTTGTTCCACAGCCAGCCTGATGCCTTTTCGGCAGTCTCGCTTAGCCTTTTCAGTGCCCTGGTTCTAGACTGTCCCTTCAGCCCCAACAGTTTCAATAAATCATACAATGATGCAGCCACAAACCCTCTTGCGCCCACTTCAACCGCCATGACCCTTGCACTGAATCCATCGTGTCTCAGATCCGCGGCCAGATCGCTATACTTGGCCGCTTTGAATGAATGTTGCTCGTCTAATCTGGATTCAAATGGCACGGTCAGTTCAATCAGTATGACCTGACGCGTTGCTGAAGAATGAAGCACTATATCCGGCCGTCTCCGCGATTTTCTGATACTCTCTGGATATGCCCCCCGTCCAGGTAGGTCTACCGCCATCTCCCAGTCGTTTGCACAGTCAAGAAGAGATGGTAAACTGCTACCAGGTTTACTCGGTTTGGGGTGTGCTGACTTTCCTGCCCTCAGAAAGTATGTGTTTGCGGTGTCTGGTCGGATTTTGCTATTCGCTTTCATTCTTGCCTGATCTATTGTCGCAGCAAGCTCATTTAGCACTTTGTTATGGCGCCAAGTGTATCGCCCTTGCCCTAATGCCACCTTACACGCTGAGAGCACGTGTTCAAGTGTCTGCCTCCCCTGGCACAGGGGCACTGCTCATCATCCGACTTTCCCCATTTCACAAGGTTGGTGGCCGACGGCAGCAGGTCATACATTGATCTAACCACGAAGCTGAGCCTAAGAGGTGCCATATGCCATATATCATTCCATGTCAAGGACCTCTGCAGGGCTCCTTCCCATGTAGTCCATTGGCCTTGTTGGACCTGCTGCACTGCTTTTTGCAACCTCTTATCATTCTCAGCTCCTCGTATCTCCTGAACTACCATGTCTCTGCGCTCCTTGCTTGATGCCTTGGACCACCAGCGGATGTCACCATGCCCAAATCCCCGTCTATTCGTTTGTGTGTATCCGATTACCTCTCAGTTTGAGTGACTCTTCAGCAGCATCAACAGCTTCTTCCACTCTCCACTTCCTTCCCGTTTTCAGTGTGGGCTGAATGGGCTTAACCACGTCATCAGCTGACTCGCGTAGCATCATTGCAAGCCTTGCCTTTCCAACTTTGTACTCTTCAACAACTGACTTGAAGGGAAGCAGAAGTTTTGACTTTTTGCAGTACAGTGCTACATCTGACAGACCTGGTGGTACCCCTAGCCATTTTCTCATGAACTTGTTGACCTTCTGCTCTATAGCTTCCACTGTACTTGTGCTTATTTCATATATAAGCAGTGGCCACAGCAACTTCGGTATCAACATGAACTGGAGGCACCACAGTTTGAACTTTCCCAGGAGTCTGCTTTGGTCTATGGTCTGTAGTCCTCTGTCTGCCATTTCTATTGTCTGTTGCACTGCCTTCAAGTCTTTTAAAGAGGCATCGTACACCCTGCTAAGACTTTTAACAGGTTCCTCAATGACAGTAGGGATTCTTTGGCTGGAAACCGTGAATATGACCTCTGCTATCTTCCCTTTCCTGACTGATAGGCTTCTCGACTTCTTGGGTTTGAAGCTCATTCTGCACCAGATGACTAGTTCATCCAGGTGTGCTAACATCCTCCGGGCTTGATGTTCATCTGATGTCAGAATTGTTGTGTCATCCATGAATGCTTTGAGCGGTGGCATGTGACACATTCCACCGACCTTTAGGCCTATAGCCATTCCTTCAGCCGCATTGAGGATTACCTGCATAGCCATGACGAATAGTATCGGAGAGATGGTACATCCCATCGCAATTCCAACTTCAAGGCCAATCCACTTCGTTGTGTAATCTCTGGTTGAAAATCTGACAGAAAACCCTGCAAAATACAGCTTCAGCATTGCTGCAATCTCTTGTGGAACATGATACATTTCTAGGGCCTACCACAACATCTGGTGTGGAACGGATCCATAAGCATTCGCTAGATCCAACCAGATTACATGGAGGTTTGTTCTGTCAGACTTTGCCTTTTGGATTGCTTCCCAGATCATTGCGGCATGCTCTAGACATCCTGGTGTACCTGGGATACCTCCTTTCTGAATGGTAGTGTCAATGTACCTTCCCTTCCACATTGAGTAGTGAGATTGGCCTGAACTGACTGATGTCTGTGGAATTCTGTTCCTTCGGGATGTAGACTCCGTTTGCCTTTCCCCAATCCTTGCTTACGAGTTGGGTTTTCCACGCATTCTTCAGTAAACGGAGCAGTCGTTTGAGAGCCTCAGGGCATCTTTTATACACCACATATGGAACACCATTAGGACCTGGAGCTGACTTGCACCGAGCTTTCTGGACAATGCTTTCTACCTCTTGCACCGTTGGGGGCTTGGTGTTAAATTCAGCTCCTGGCTTACCCGGCCATTTAAGGCCTGCCATGCTGCTGAGCGGCTCATCTTTGCGACCATCTGAATATGTCATTCTAAGGTGTTCTTCCAGGTCTTCTTTCCTGATGTTTAGCGTACCCGACCGTGGCTGCTCAAACAGTTCTTTGGCAAACTTGAAGGGCTCCCTAAAGAATCTTTCCCTATCCCTTCGAGTCTTCCTTCTCTTCCTGCACAACCTTTCCGCTCTACAAAGGGCATTATGTTGGCCTTTCAGGTGCTCCCAAACTTGCCGTAACCCTTCCTTCTCTGTGGCAACTGCGTTCTTGAACAGTTTTCGGGCATGCTTCTTCTGTTTCCTGATTTCTTCTATTTTAATTTGTCTTCTACTTTTCCTTGGTGGGTTACTTTCCCTTGCCTCCTTCACTCCGAACACTTTGCGACAGTGCAGATATATTATGTCGCCGAAGATTTCCAGCTTCTTCTCCAAAGTTAGCTGCTTCAGGCTGTTATCCAACTCTTTTGCCAAGGCTTCGTCCAGCTGTTCCCAAAGCCCTTTTGCACTGGCAGGTGGAAACTTTATTGCATCTCTCTTCCCGTCCAAGAAGTGTGTGAAATCATCATCTGGCAAATCAACTTGAATGTACTCAGCACTGTGGATTGACTCCTGGCTGCGTTTTTCTAACGTCTTATCCGTCGAGACAGAGCGCTGTTGATCTCCCTCTGATGACTTCCCACACCCCTTTTTCGTTCTGTGGATTTTCATTCCTCTCTGAGTAGAGAATTCCCTACCACAGGCACATGGAAATTCCAGCCGTTGTTCAGAGCTCGAAGTCCGTGTAACGGGTCTGGTCGATTCCATTGAGGCGCCTGTGGATTCATCATCCCCCCCCCCCTTTCGGTGAATCCTGGGGGCATCTATCTTTTTTGGGTCCTGTAGCAATTGAATACAGCTTACGGGGTGCTAACCCGGTCAGCCGGTTTCTAGTCTTTCCCAGTGTCATCTGTCTTTCCAGAAGTCAATCGGTCTTTTCCCGATCGTCACTGGTTTGACCATGCAACTATGATAGGAAACTCTTTACAGAGCGATACAACAGGAAGCAATCGGATCATCAGAAGGAGTCCCCCCATCCGACAAGTGTTTCGGCCCGATTACTCCTTTACACTCTAAGGGGGGCGGGCCCACTTGGGTCATGACTCCCAAGCGTCTCAGCTTCCTGTTGTCTTGTATCGAAAGTGAACCCATTTCACTTATGGTAGCAACTTTTAAATCCACAACGCCAGCCGTGGGGGCAATTGTGATACTTGCTGATGGAAAGTTATATTAGTGATCGCGTCTTTAAACTGTCTCGCTCTTTATAGCAAATGCGCAAAATTCTTCTATAACATTTATGCTCGAAAGCCTGAATTCTTCGCTCCGTATCTGCAGTGAGTGTCCAGCTCTCACACCCATATAAGAGAATAGATAATACAAGTGATTTGTATAATTTGATCTTCACAGGAAAACTGATGTTACTTTTCCAGATCACATTCAGTCTTGTCATGGCAGCTGAGGCCATCTCAAGTCTTGTCTTGATTTCTTTACTTGATCTTCCATCACTACATATAGTGGACCCGAGATATTTAAAGGTGTTAACTTCTTCTAACGTTTGCCCATTTAACGTAATGTTGGTCGGAACATGTTTCTTATGGCTATTCACCAATATCTTGCTTTTTTCTATATTAATTTCCATCCCATATGTTCTTGTTACTTTCTCCAGTCTAGAGGTAAGGTCTTGAAGTTCTGATTCTGATCCAGCTATTAGATCGATATCATCAGCAAAACGTAGGTTGCAAAGAGGTCGGCCTACAATCGATATGGTTGTTTTATAATCATAAAGAGCCTCCTGCATAATATGTTCTAGATATATATTAAAGAGCACTGGGGACAGGATACATCCCTGGCGAACTCCTACAGTTGTTTTGAAAAATTCTCCAATGTCATTGCTTGCAAAAACAGCACTGCTTACGTCCTTGTATAGTGCTTCAATGATATCTATGGTGTTGGTATGAAAATTGAATTTTCTCATTACTTGCCATAAGCCTTCATGCCAGACTCGATCGAAGGCTTTTGTGAAATCGATGAAGTTATGATATAAATCGTGTTGATGCTGGAGATGTTTTTCGATCAGTAATCTAATATTGAAGATTTGTTCTGAGGTACTTCTTTTTGGTCTAAAGCCAGCCTGTTCCTCGGACAAGATTTCTTCTGATTTCTGTTTTATTCTGTTCAAAAGTATCCTTAACATCACTTTACTTGGATGACTAATAAGGCTAATGGTTCTGTAGTTCTTGCACATTTTTAGATTTCCTTTCTTTGGAAGCGGTATTACTAATGACTGTGTCTACTCTTTTGGCCATTTTTTGGTACTCCATATCTTCTGGCAAATTGTTGTCATGATTTTTACTATATCTGGTCCTCCATATTTCAAGAGCTCTGCTGGGATATTATCCACACCCGGTGACTTCCCTCCTTTCAGCGAACATATAGCCTCTTCCACTTCTTCCCGTAATATTGCTGCATTTCCGAGTTCCCTGTTTTCGCACTTAATGTTGTTTAATATGCCATAGTCAGTGTCGAGTTTACAGTTATATAATTCTTTACAATATTCTGTCCACCTTCTCATTACAGCTGTTTTTTCATTGAGCAGAGCCCCATTGCTATCTTCTATGACAGTTACCCTGGGCTGTTGGGGTTTTGATAGTCTTCTTAATGTGTCAAATGCTGCCTTGCTGTTACCTTTTATTAGCCCCGTATTAACTCTTTGACTCCGGAACAACGCTCAGAGCGTTGGTCAGATCTGACACCCATGCCAAAACAACTCTCTGAGCGTTGTTTTTAGTCTATCCCGAATTAAAATTACGGCACAGGGTGGAAAATAACTGCGGAGTCAAAGAGTTAATGGACTCACACTGATCAGCTACCCATTTTTCTTTGGCCTGTTTCATTTTCTTTCTAATATTTTTATTCACCATATTGTATTGCCATGCTACTTCAGGAACCTCTTTCTTAACCTTTTTCATTTCCCGCCGTGTATCACATAACTTCAGAATGTCATCTGTAACCCATGGTTTGTTTATTTTCTTTCTTTTACCAAGTATTTCTGTTGCTGATTCAATGAGCACGTCTTTCATGTTCTCTGTGATTGAGTTGATATCATCCTCCAAAAAGTTGAGAGCTACGAATTTTCCTCCAACAGTTGCCTCAAAGATTCCCGCGATTTCTGGATCTTTCAGTTTGTCTAAATTGAATCTTAACTGAGAACATCTGTTTTGATTATAGTTCTTTTTGAGTTTAAGCTTGAACGTCATCAATACCATGTCGTGATCACTACCAATGTCGGCGCCAGGAAAAGTCATAGTCTTGGCTTTATTAATACTGGACTTGAATCTTTTGGATACAAGAATAAAATCAATTTGGCCATGTATTTCAGTTTTCGGGGCATGCTACGTTGTTCTTCTTGATAACTTATGAGGAAATAGTGTGTTTGCAAGGGTTAGTTTATAGTTGCTGGCAAATTCTAGTAGCCTTAGTCCTCGATCGTTGGTTTCTCCTGTCCCAAATTTCCCCACTGTGCCAGCCCACTGACCGTATGCATCTGGCCCTATTTTATCATTCCAATCATCTAACACGATGAGAAGATCTTTCTTTGGAATTTTCTTAATTGTCTCATCCAGATTTTCATAAAATGTATCAATTGCCTCATCCTCATAGTCAGTAGTCATATACCTGTATGATGGAAATGTTCTTTGGATGTGCTGCAATACGTATGGTGATAAGCCTGCTATTTATTGGGGTGCAGCTGATGACAGAGTTCAATCTATCTTTATGTACAATAAAACCTACTCCATGCTGATGTTTGGACTCATCTCCACTAAACCAAATTTTGTGACCATCATCCGTTATTGTTTCTCCTAATCCTGTCCATCTGACTTCTGCTAGGCCCAGGATGTCCCACGAGTATCTGACAAGTTCATGTGTTAGTTCTTTGACTTTTCCACACGCATATAGCGTGCGTACATTCCAAGTTCCAACAACAAAACTTTCTCTAGGAAGTTTCAAGACAGGTGTTTGTACCCCATTCACTGACTTATCACTCTCAAGGGGCAATGAGAGCGCGGTCGTTGTTAATCCGGGCCTCGGCCGATCCGGCATATTATTACTGAGTTGACTTTCCATCATAGCATTTCAGTGGGCAAGAGGTTTGCTTGGCGGTGCCCGTCTCCTCTCCAAGTATCCTTGCAGGTACATACAAAAATGTACCTGGAGCAGTCTGGTTTTAAGGCGCCAGATACTCGCCTTTCGCCCCTTCTCCTGTTAGTATTAAACGGTGCTGCCACGAGAAGGCCAGGAGTTGGACTTTTGTTGTCAGAGGCTTTGTGTTACGCACGCCTTAGGAGCATTTGGTCAGATATTGAGAGCTCGTCCTCAATTCCACTCCTGGCTATGACAACAATTGGCACCAAAACAATACAGATGCATATGAGGCACTACTTGAACTTCGTAATACGCCATGACAAGGGTTTGATCAAAGTCCAGCAGAAATACTGTTCAACAGGAAACTGCGTACACTGATACCTTCTGCAGTGAAACCCGTTGCACCTCACAGTAGAGTTATTGAAAGTAGGCAAGAGAGACAGATCAGTGAAGACGTATTATGATAAAACTGCTCATGATCTGCCCAAGTCGTCTCACCAGCCAGTTGACTGTCAAGACCCTGAACAACCAAACTGGCAACCTGGAAGGATTGATAAGAGGCTCTCTGAAAGATCTTATTTAGTTGAAGGGGAGAATGGAGGTCAATATGTCAGAAACAGAATTCATCTAAGACCGAAAACAACACCTTTCACACCTGATCCCGCGGACCTGGAAATTGATTTCTCCTCTCCAGTTCTACCCGAGCAACAGATTGTTTTGCCAGACATGGAGAACACTAGTGAAGTGAACAGTTCCAATCCTCCAGAAGTTAATCCTTCAACCCCAGTTACTTCTAGTCCTGGGAAAGCTGGCAAAGAACAGAAACCATCTAGCCCTAAGAGACCTCAAAGAGATCGCAAGAAACCCTCTTGGATGAATGACTTTGTTCACTCATAAAGAAGGGGGGATGTTGATGGGGTCGTTTGTATATATATGTCTCCATGGTTACTTTGTTTCCTACTAGAGTTACTTGCCCTTATGCTAACTTCCTTTTCCTTTCTGCTTCTACAACATGGCTGATTAAACGTGTTGAGTTTGTATCCAGTGTGTTCAGGCTTCGTGATTATGCTTCATAATGTGAGAATGTTTGACAGCCAGCCACGTCTCATTACATTTAGCAAGATTTACTATACACAACAGTAAATATCAACACTGATATACCGATTTAATTTATGTGCTTCTTCAGATAACTAGGTCAGCTAGTCCTTTATTTTAAATACAGCTCTAGAAATTACCAATTTCCTTACCTTCTTCTTCTTCGTTCACTTTCAGACGTCAACTTGACTATGTTTAAAGAAGGCAGTAGTTAGCCTGAGGTTGTTGGCATCTCCGTACAGCTTTTCCAAGAATGGTACTAGTGATGGCCATTAGCGCTTTCTATGTTCTTCATATGTTGGGCACCTTTGAAGCAGATGTTCACCACTCATTTTACCGGTGCTACAGTTTCACTCGTCAGTAGTTCCTATCTTCAGCTTGTTCAATTGATGGTATCACAATCTGTCGTGGCCTGTGCTAAGTCTGAAGATTACCATTTGTTTACTTTTGCTGAGCTGGTAATATGCATCATCTTGTGTGTGTGTGTGTGTGTGTGTGTGTGTGTGTGTGTGTGCGTGCGTGCGTGCGTGCGTGCGTGTGGGTGTGGGTGTGTGTGTGTGTGTGTGTGTGTGTGTGTGGCGCGCCTGAATGATCTGCTTCCCACTTGCTCCTGTATCTGCTCTTGATAAAACTCTTTGCCTCTTCATAAGTTATTCTTGTGTCAAGTTAAGGTAACTTTCCAGCTTCCTTTGCCAATCTGTCAGCCTCTTCATTTATGGGGTTGCGGTGAGATGAGTTCCACTGTATCACAACTCTTTTCACTTGCTGACATAGTTTGGGAATTGTTACTCTTAGGTCATCCAGGTCAGCATTATTCTGACTCTTCAGCGTTGCGATTTCTGACAGACCATTTGTGAAGAGAGCTACATGTCTCTCGGAGCTTTCTTCTGACATTAGCACTTCTGCTGCCGGTTTTAAGGCATCTGCCTCTGCTCTAAAGTTATTTGAGAATATTTATGTTAACTTTCTTGTAAGTATTACAATACGTGCTTAAACTTATCAAAGTACATTTTATTCAAAAAATTAATTTTACTGAACAGAAGTGACAACCATTCCGAATAACTTATACAGTATTCAGCTGTGACTTAAAAACATGAAACAAGTAAAGGGGGAAAAAAAATGGTTTATTTTTATGTAGTTTTTTTTCCGTTACTTGTTTTATAATGAAACCGGAAAATGTAACATATGCTATTACATTAATTGTTCCGGATTAATTTTGTGTAGAAAATATCAGCTGACTGACGAATATTCTGCGATTGAAAATTTTTTACGGACGAATATTCAGATAAAGGGACAAGATAAGATGTGAAGATCCTCAAGTTTGTATTGGTGAATAAAAATTCACGAACTGGGCTAGATAAGAAAGAGATAAAAGTATTTATTGTCTTATCGTGGCCTTAACAATGTAGGGACGTAAAGAAAATTAGGAATATAAAAAGTCAGACTGGTTCCTGCGTAATGCACATAATCGTGTACGTGTTGTGTGTAAATGTGGCTGATTAGTTGCTTGGTTAATGTTTTTATTTAACATTGCTGTGCACTACTAATGAATATACTTTGTCCTAGAATTCAGGAATAAAATAAAAACATACCACAGTATAGGTACTCCTGTGCTGAAACCAGACACTGTATGCTTTATTCATGCATTACCTTGTAAGCTCCCTGAGGAGAATAGGCCTTAAACAAACGCATGCCATGTCCTTTTTGCCATCAGCTCAAGGTCTTTCTTTGTCTTCCTCATCATTTTCATTTGTGTTTTGTTTTCTTCTCTATATCTTTTTCGATCTACTTCTCCTAGTCTGGGGATTCCTTAAAAAGGACGGCCTTGTGAAGCTATCAATAAGTTTTCTAAATGTTTGTCCTATCTATCGCCAGCGTCTTTTTCTCATCTATTTTGTTCAACAGCACTTGTCTGATTCTTGCCAAAAGAAGGTTTGCAGCTGTGAATGCCTTGCCTGCTTTTGTTTGTTTTTCTCTTCTTGATACGAGTCAAAGATTCTTTTCTTGATATTCGAGTGGTCGCCGTTGTTCCAAATCTATGTGTTCTTTATCAGATACTGACTCATGATTAGCGTAAGATCGAATATTTTAAGCATATAACAGAAACATGGCATAAAATATAAACAGCGTTATACCGAAAAAGCGCTAATCGAACAGCGTAAGACCGGGGGATTGGTGTATTTATATTTATGCACTAGAACACCAACAGTGTTCAAGTATTGATATTTCTTTTCTGGCATTATTTCCGTATTTTTACTTGCTAGAATCCTGCAGTATTTCAGTACTGATACATTAATGCTAGAATTTCAGCATTGTTTTATTACTAATATGTTTGTGCTAGAAACCCTGCAGTGCTTCAATATTTGTATTTCTGTGCTAGAAGCCTATAACTGTGTCAGTATTGGTACGATGAAGACCAAAGCTGCGGTAGATAATGTTTGCGTCACCAGCACGCTTCTTTGTGGCAGTGAGACATAGACAACATATGCTAAGCAAGAAAAAAGGCTCACTATCTTCCATCTTTAGTGTCTACGCCACATCCTTGGTATTTCATGGAAGAACAAAGTGACTAATGTCGAGGTTGTGTCACGTGCTGGCCTTCAAAGCATGAATACACTGCTTAGACAGCGCAGACTATGTAAGTCCATACTATGCTATCGTTACACCACTGTATGATCATACAATATTATTCGCAGACTAGTCAGCGTAGAAGTCTTTTCCAGTGAGGGTTGTCTCAAAGATCTGCAATTATTGATGAACCAATAAACTTGATTAACTCCGAGACAAGTGTATCACTAGATAGATTTGATTAACTCTCAGATCGATGTAACAATAATCGTGATATGATCAACACGCAGACAGTTGTATCACGACTTTGCTTTGAATAACTGTGAGACAGATGTATCAGCTTTGTTGATTTGACTAGCACTCAGAATGGTGTATCAACTGTATTGATTGAATAACGCACAGACACATTATCAATATTTTTAATTGGTTGAACTCATTGCCCGATGTATCAGCAGTATTAAATGTATTAACTCCCATGTAGATGTATGAAGTAATTTGCTTGGATTAAACTCACAAACAAATGTATCAATATTTTGAACATATTAACCCCAAGACACATGTCACAGTTTGTTTAATTAACTGTCAAATAGGTGTATAATTTAATTCACACAGATGCATCACTACCTTAATTTTAATAACTCGGATAAATGTATCAGCTGTCTTGTTTGAATTAAACTTACAAACAGATATATAAATATATTGAAATGATTTATTCCTAGACAAATGTCACAGTTTCATTAACTCTCAGATAGGTGTAATTAAACTCACAGACAGATGTATCAGATCAACTAGCTTGACCTGTTTCACTTGTGATGGGTCCGGGAAGACACCCCTGAGGCCCCACCCCCACTTCAGTTCAAGGCATGTTTGTCGCCCATATATTTTCGGTCGGCCCACGTGACTGTCAGATCACGTGACGGCGCGAGCCTGGGTTGTGAAAAATCTGAAGTAGAAGATTGATGAAAATGCCATAATAATGCATTTAAATTAAGTTGTGGTGTAGAATTGTGTTATATTAAATAGCTGTAGGTTTTATTTGTGTTTTCGCTATTCCTAAGCGATAATCGCGTGTGATATTTAAGTAGTCAAGATTAATACGCCTAGCGCAGTAAAGTGAGTGATTAGCCTAGTGCCTATAAAAAGAGATAGCGAGCTACCAGCGGACCTTTTCCTAGTATCAGCCGCCAGAGAGAACAGACGACAGAGCCAAACTGTAAATGCATTGAGCACATTAGCATCGGGCACTGTTGGGTGTTTTGTTTGTTTGGTTTGGTGTTATGTTCGCTAGTTTATTTGTTTAATGTTTGCTTTGTCACTGAATGGGCTGTAAAAATAAATATAGCCCCTGCCTCTAGAATCACAGAGTTTTATTGTTGTTCGGGTCGGTGCGAGTGTAGCAAGAGAGTGATCACACATCACAATATAATCATCATCATGATCATTATCTCGCCCACCCTACCACAATTGGCGTCGTCGACAGGATAAGGCAGACAGTGACACCGAGCAAACAGCGAACGAACAAATATTGTAAACACCCAGCAGTGCATTCCTGCAGCAAGATGGCTAATGCGCATATGAAGATACTGTACGTGGAGGAGCCAGAGATAAGGTTATTTAGTGGAGAGGGGAGACCCACTTGGCAAGAGTTTGTGGAGGATGTGGAAGCCGCGTGGAAGGTGGCGCCTTTTTGCGCAGAAGACAAGTTAGACATGATATGGAACAACGTTACACCAATGGTATCTAGAGAGTTACGGATACAAGGTGGAGCCAAGGCCAGCCCTGAGAAGTTACTGGAAATTGTAAAAAAAAGCCTATAGCGAGCAACCACAAGTCAGTGAGGTGAACAGGAATTTCCCTTGGGAATATGCTGTTTATGGTGGAAGTAAAAAGCCTGAGACACGGGTCCAGATAGCAAGTGCAGAAGTCAAGAAGGAGGAGGAGGCACTCAGAGCAGAGTTATCCTTCCTAAAGTCCCAGATAGCACAGATGTCAGAGTCCAGTTCGCCAGCACAAGAGGAGGTGCAGAGAAAGAGAGCACCATGCCAGCCGCGGAAGCAGCCAAAGCACAACGAGGAGGTGTGTCCGCGGGAACAGCCAACGCAAGACAAGGAGGTGTGTCCACGGGAACAGCCAAAGCACGACGAGGAGGTGCATGTTCTGGTATGTGAGAGTCAAGCTGTTGTTAACGAAAGCAGTGAGCTGACAGTACCGACCAGTGCAGCTGCACCGACAAGGCAAAAAGGAGTTTGCAAGTGGTACAGTGTCCGCAGGGGATGGGGATTCATCACGCCAGATGATGGAGGTATTGATGTATTTGTACATCAGACCAAGATCTTCAGAAAGGGATTCCGGAGTCTGGCGAGAAATGAGAGAGTAGAGTTTGACAGCAAACCATCGGTCCAGGGCATGGAAGCAATTTATGTATGCGGCATTGGCGGTCAAGAGTGTAAGGGCAGCAGAAAGCGACCCATGGCACAGAGGAAGCCCAGAAAGATAAGATGCTACAATTGTGGAGACTTGTCAGACCACATGGCAGCCAAGTGCCCTCAAGGCCCGCTTCCGAAGAGATGTTTTCATTGCAAGTCAACTGAACATTTGATAGCCGCCTGTCCCTCAAAGAGCTCTTTCCCGAGACGTGCTACCACAACCAGGTTTCCTTCCGGGTGCAAGCCAAGAGATGACCGTGACAACTGTCACACTAAGGGCGCCGAGAAAATTACCCGTCGTCTAGGGGAGGAAACCCGTCCTAAGCAGATAGGAGGGAGTGCAAATCAAGGTTCAGCAGAGGAGACTCATCAAAAGCAGACTGTGGGGAATGTAAGCCACCGTCCACACAAAATGAGTGCAGAACACGTCAAGAGCGATCCCCCTACAGATTCGACAGCTACATGCACTGGCAAGCAGATGTCACAAGCCAGCAGCGACGCGGCACAAGTAGGCGAATCTTCTAGACCACAGCAACTGCCAGCCCGACAAAGCACAACTAGGGACATGTCGACGACCAAGACAGTCCCCAGCCGGGTTGTACCGATGACAGAAGCTCAGCCCAAAGCATCGCCGCAGAGAAAGAGTCATACGCAGCACCAACGATCTAAGAGGCTACGATCGAAGCGCCAGAGGTGGTGATGTTGTCGGGACGACAACAAAATCAGGAGGGAGATATGTGATGGGTCCGGGAAGACACCCCTGAGGCCCCACCCCCACTTCAGTTCAAGGCATGTTTGTCGCCCATATATTTTCGGTCGGCCCACGTGACTGTCAGATCACGTGACGGCGCGAGCCTGGGTTGTGAAAAATCTGAAGTAGAAGATTGATGAAAATGCCATAATAATGCATTTAAATTAAGTTGTGGTGTAGAATTGTGTTATATTAAATAGCTGTAGGTTTTATTTGTGTTTTCGCTATTCCTAAGCGATAATCGCGTGTGATATTTAAGTAGTCAAGATTAATACGCCTAGCGCAGTAAAGTGAGTGATTAGCCTAGTGCCTATAAAAAGAGATAGCGAGCTACCAGCGGACCTTTTCCTAGTATCAGCCGCCAGAGAGAACAGACGACAGAGCCAAACTGTAAATGCATTGAGCACATTAGCATCGGGCACTGTTGGGTGTTTTGTTTGTTTGGTTTGGTGTTATGTTCGCTAGTTTATTTGTTTAATGTTTGCTTTGTCACTGAATGGGCTGTAAAAATAAATATAGCCCCTGCCTCTAGAATCACAGAGTTTTATTGTTGTTCGGGTCGGTGCGAGTGTAGCAAGAGAGTGATCACACATCACAATATAATCATCATCATGATCATTATCTCGCCCACCCTACCACACACTCATAGATCGATGTATCAACTACCTTGAATTGATTAGCGCACAGGCAGATGCAATTATCCCGATTTCACTGGCTCTCAGATATATCACTGTCTTGATATGACCAACTGTCAGATAGATGCACCACCATCTTGATTCGTTAAACTTACAGATGTCAAAATAATTTTGATTTGATTAACTCTCATACACATGAATCAGCTATCTTGATTTCACTGACTCTCAGATATATCGCTGAATTTATTTGATCAAATGTCAGATAGATGCATCACTGTCTGGATCTGATTAAACTCACATATGTCAAAATTGTTAAATTGATGAACACTCCTACATATACTTTGATTGTGTCTCAGATATTTCGCTGTCTTGATTTGATTAACAGTCAGATCACTATCTTCAATTGATTGAACATGCAGATGTCTAAACCGTTTTAATTTGATACTGTCTTGATTGAACACCCACCTCCAGGTATGAAGCTAACAAGTTTGAAACCGCAGAACACGGAGGTACTCATCTGGACGCCCCTGCTCACTTTGCTGAAGGAAAATGGCGCGTCCACGAAATTCCTGCTCAACGATTGGTCGGTCCAGGCGTGGTCATCAACGTGACAGATAGTGTGTCGGACAACCCGGACTACAGGCTTAAGTAACTGTGAATTTTTATTTCCTAGCGAGAATGAATTAAAAAGAATGCATTATGAAACAATTACACAATATATATATATATACACACACAAACATGCTAATGTATATACATATGTGCAGTTATGTGTTTATAACTCTCATTAATGGGGTGGAGGGGTGGGGTATTACAGTGTGAGGCGCATCTTTCGGGGCTGAAGCTTGGAAGATTTCCCCACCAACCTCTTTCCCTAACCCATTTCCAATGAGCCATTTAAAAAATGTGATCTAAAGGGTACTGAGCATATTGAATAAAATATGAGTAAGCCTCACTCAAAACAACACAAGTTTGTAATCAACAGTTTATGAGCGCAAACAACAACAAAAAAGAAAATTGGAGTGGGGACGGCTGAAACCCAGAAATCTACATCTAAGTACACTACTGCACGTGTGTGTGTGTGTGTGTGTTGTGTGTGTGTTGTGTGTGTGTGTGTGTGTGTGTGTGTGTGTGTGTGTGTGTGTGTGTGTGTGTGTGTGTGTGTGTGTGTGTGTGTGTGTGTGTGTGTGTGTGTAAAACAATAAAGATATAATGCCATTTGATCTAATTAAGATGACAAAAAACTGAAAGAAAGAAAGATAGATAGACAGACAGACAGACAGACAGACAAACAGATAGATAGATAGATTAAAATTTCACACGATTACTGACTTTGAGGAAGTAAAACAAAAAACAGAACCATTCCTCTAGTAAAGCATGTCATAAGTAGTGATTACAATGAAGTTTTACAAGGGACTAGCAACGTCATCGTGTGAAACAAATTGCTACAGAAACCACGTTTGCAAAGCACACGAACTCCTTTGACGCAGACTTTCTGCCACCTTAAGAGTTGATCCCATGCTCCATATGGATCCAAAAAGACAATGATGAATAATAATGGTAATAACCCTATATGGGTCCCTGGGATCTCTGAGAAGTCAAAGAAAGTTAGACCAGTGATCCAATCTGGCATAGGTTTTGCATAGAACTGGCGGTCATACCCAACAACATTAACCAGACGGCCAGTCAACCACACTCAGCTACAAAACAAACGAAACTAACCAAAATAGAAAGAAACGACCAAGCAAACCAGTACGAACAAACAACACAACAAATCAACCCAACAAAACGGACCAAACAAGCAGCTTCCACTAGCTTCCAACATCATCATTCCCATTCAGATCCCCAAAAGAGAAGAGACCTTAGACAGATTTATGTCACGTCTTCCAGTCCTGTGTCAGGTCTTCCAGTCCTGTGTCAGGTCTTCCAGTCCTGTGTCAGGTCTTCCAGTCCTGTGTCAGGTCTTCCAGTCCTGTGTCAGGTCTTCCAGTCCTGTGTCAGGTCCTCTAGTCCTGTGTCAGGTCTTCCAGTCCTGTGTCAGGTCTTCCAGTCCTGTGTCAGGTCCTCTAGTCCTGTGTCAGGTCTTCCAGTCCTGTGTCAGGTCCTCCAGTCCTGTGTCAAGTCTTCCAGTCCTGTGTCAGGTCTTCCAGTCGTGTGTCAGGTCTTCCAGTCCTGTGTCAGGTCTTCCAGTCCTGTGTCAGGTCTTCCAGTCCTGTGTCAGATCTTCCAGTCTTGTGTCAGGTCTTCCAGTCCTGTGTCAGGTCTTCCAGTTCTGTGTCAGGTCTTCCAGTCCTGTGTCAAGTCTTCCAGTCCTGTGTCATGTCTTCCAGTCCTGTGTCAGGTCTTCCAGTCCTGTGTCAGGTCTTCCAGTCCTGTGTCAAGTCTTCCAGTCCTGTGTCAGGTCTTCCAGTCCTGTGTCAGGTCTTCCAGTCCTGTGTCAGGTCTTCCAGTCCTGTGTCAGGTCCTCCTGTCCTGTGTCAGGTCTTCCAGTCCTGTGTCATGTCTTCCAGTCCTGTGTCAGGTTTTCCAGTCCTGTGTCATGTCTTCCAGTCCTGTGTCAGGTCTTCCAGTCCTGTGTCAGGTCTTCCAGTCCTGTGTCAGGTCCTCCTTCCTGTGTCAGGTCTTCCAGTCCTGTGTCAGGTCCTCCTGTCCTGTGTCAGGTCTTCCAGTCCTGTGTCAGGTCCTCCAGTCCTGTGTCAAGTCTTCCAGTCCTGTGTCAGGTCTTCCAGTCCTGTGTCAGATCTTCCAGTCCTGTGTCAGGTCCTCCTGTCCTGTGTCAGGTCCTCCTGTCCTGTGCCATCCGGTCAAGACCTTTCTATATCTCCTTTATCCCTTTCATTTCTGTCTTCAGTTTTCTTCACCATGGGTTTTTTTAAGTCTCCCTCCACCTCTTTTACTGCGGAGACTCCTGAACAAGAACAACCTTGTAATGCTATCAGCAGGTTTCCTTAGTGTGTGTCCTATCTCTCGCCAGCGCCTTCTTCGTGTCACAGCTGGTTCGTCTAATTGGCCATTTAATTCTTGATCGTAGTGGTAGTACGTTTTCGTGGGTGATAAGGTCTGGAAATTTATCTTATTGTTTACAGTGTTTGTGATTTTTAATAACACGAAGAACCTGAACAAGTAACTTCTCTAAGTCCTCTCACTAGAATTTCGAACAAGAAGCGTAAATTCAACTAACTAGAGAATACGCATAAAGTCACTTCTGAAGATGAGATATCGTTATTAATATGCATTATTGTTATTGGTAAAATCGTCTACGTTGGATGTGGTAATGGACATTATGCCAAGACGGGGGAGGGGGGGGGGGAAGGAGGGGGGGGGGGGGAGATTTTCTTCGCTAATTTCCTCGGGCACCATAATTCTAATATTAGCAGTTCATAATCTTCTGATCTAAGTTTTGGCTCTGACCTCCTTACGGCAGACAATTCAATTTGTACAATACCAGGGTCTTTGCTGGTTATACGCTTCATAATTTCTGCCACTAACCTTCTAATTCCGTTAGCCTTGAGTGCGACAATCGAACACTTTCTTCCCCGTCCGTAGAAAGTAATTATTTTCACAGGTTAACGATGATAGGATTCGATTATAGGATGATCGATGTTGTAAGCACATCTAGCTTGATCAGCCTGGTCTCGAACCTATTCCATTCCAATTTCTTGGTCCTTTCATTTCAAGGACTACTTCCTTCTTGGTCTCAGGTTTCACACTCTATACGTCATCTGTCTCCGTTGGTTTTTCGCTCAACAGCACTACAACAACCACGTCACTGATGACCGAACTGGAATCTAGTCCAAAAGAAGTCCAGTTGCCCCACCAAATAAAAATAGTGGTGGAAAAGTACAAGACAACAAAGAAGTTGGTCATCAGAGGGGTGGATACCAGATGTTCCAAAGGCGAGGTCAACAGACGCCTTCAGGCTGAAAACGCAAATCTAAAAATCACGCAGGTCGAAAGGCTAAAAACCTGGGCCAAGAAAGATACCGGTACCAATCTGATGATAGTAAAGGTTGAAGGATCGACAAGACCCTAGAGACTGACGCTCCAAACAACATAAAAAAGACAGAAGCCTATATCCCTCCGGTGATGCAGTGCTCTAACTGCCAGCATTTTTCACATACCAAGAAAACATGCAGGAGAGACGCAGTCTGCTGATATTGCGCGGGAAACCACCAATATGGCGACTGCCCCAGGGCGAAGGAGGACCACAACTACAAAACTATGAACACAAACCGTACCTGTGCAAACTGCCTCGGAAACCACGGGGCAAGGTACCGAGGCTGCCCTGTGTTTCAGGAAACAAAGAGCATCTTGAAGGAGGCCGTGTCCAAAAAACATACCTTTCAAAGAGGCAAAACACAGAGTGGCTGCGGATGTTGCAGACAAACAGCGCACGATTGACAGAAGACAGTTACATCAGCTGAAAGCGAAAGTAAAAGAAATTAAACGGAAACTCCAGGGCGAGAACAAAAGCAGTCAGACTCCCGAAAAACAAATTGACAGTGAAGACGTAACTGATCTACAGAACGCTAAAGAAATGCTGGAAGAAATGAAAAGAGTTCAGCAGCAGATAGAAACAGATGTCAGGAAGCTGACAAAGCTGACAGAAGAAAACACAGAAATCCTCAAAAGAATCCAAGCGGAACGAAGAGCCGTGGAGGAAATGACATCAAACACAAGAGCGACCAAAACAAACGAGCAATCAGGCGAAGAGGTCATCGAGGAAACATTAGAAACACTTCTCCCAGCAATAATAGAAAAGGCTCTATTACAAATACAGGAGGGGAGGAGGACATGGGAGGCGGAAGCGAATTAATATGAAACAAATATAAAGGTATGTTATCAGGCACTCGCAGGAAATAAAGAAGTAGAACACCAGACAACAGAAAAACAACAGACATGAGTGGCTTACCCAGGATTTGAACACTGGACCTTCCGTGCGACAACCCGGCCTAGCCATGCAAGCGAATCACACTATCCGCCCTGCCATCTACGTATATCCAGGAGGGCAAAAACTAACAAAACCACACAAGCCAGATAGGAAGGCAGGAAATGAACACCATGAACACGCCACGACACCATAAACAGACAAGCAACGAGGAGGTATCCAGACAGTCAGCTAGTGGTCCTTTTTAGGACCAGTCCTTTTCAGGACTATCAACCTGCTAGCACCGAAGAAACTAAACCCCAATTATAACCAACTTTCAGGTTGAACAGAGTATAACAGCAACATAGTAGACAAACGAACGAATGAACCGTTGGTTTTTTTCTTAATCTCTAACTAATCCACTAGGTATAAGCTTCGAGAGTGAAATCCTTATCTAATTGCCTATACTTTTCTTAATTTCTCGATTTTGCGTCATCATTACCTCTAGGTTACATGCATATACTGTGACATATACATCTCTTCTTCCACTGGCACCTGTCTTGTTTTTGTCACCAGTTCCATATTAGTAGTATTGCCATAATAATTCAATCCTTCTATTCTACATAAGCACCCATTTATGAAAGTCTATAACCTCTTGATTGTTGTTGTTGTTGTTGTTCTCCATGTTTAACAGCCATACAATAGAAGTGGCATCACATTTGAGTTGAACATTCTTATTTTTGTGTTGAACTTTATTTCTTTTGGTTTCTATGTAAAAGTAAGATCGTCAAGCCGTTTTGTCACGGTCAACAGAATTCCATTTTTGTTGGTCAATGTTGCTGTTCCACTAGCTTCGCCACGACTTAAACATTATTGGCGCTGTATTTCAAACTTGAACGAGAATAGGGAACTATTAGCAAACTTCTGTGCTTCAAATCAACTAGCTATAGGAGGAAGCATATTTCCACATAAAAGAATACATAAAGCAACATGGATATCACCAGACCACAGGACTGAGAATCAGATTGATCACATATGCATAAGCAAGAAGTTTAGGTCATCATTGCATGATGTGAAAGTATGTAGAAGAGCAGATGTTGTATCAGACCACCATCTTCTGTTGGCTAAAACAAAATTAAAACTCAAGAAATTTACAACAGCATATAGCTATAGACAACAGTATAATGTGGGGTATCTAAGAAATCAGGAAATAAGAGAAAAATTTTCAATCACAGTATCCAACAAATACCAAGTACTTCAACAGTTGGAAGATGAAACAGATACGGAAGACCACTGGCAACAAGTAATAAATATATGGAATGAGACATGTGAAGAAGTACTGAGAAAAAGAGAACATCAGCACAAAGCATGGATAACAACAGAAACCATTTGTAAGATAGAAGACAGGAAAAACAAGAAAGCAGATTTAAACAGAAGCAAAACCAGAAGCTCCAAAGCCAAGGCTCATGAAGTGTACATAGAAGCAAACAAAGAAGTAAGAAGAAACATCAAAAGAGACTAGATGAAATATATTGATGATTTGGCAAGGGGAGCAGAGGAAGCTGCAGCCAAAGGAAGTATGAGGGATGTGTACAACAACACAAAGAAGCAATAGGGAAATACGAGGCAAGCAAGTGGCCTGATAAAAGATAAGAATGGAAAATTGCTTAGTAACATACAAGAACAAATGAAGAGATGGACAGAACATTTTGTGGAACTTCTCAATAGACCATCTCCAACTAATCCCCCAGACATCCAGCCAGCAGAAGAGGAGTTACAAATCAGCTGTGAACAACCAAGTAGAGAAGAAATAAAGAAAGCAATAAAGCTTCTGAAAGATGGAAAAGCAGCTGGTCCAGATTGCATTCCAGCAGAGGTCATCAAAACAGATATTGATACCTCTACAGAGATATTTATACAAACTATTTGGCAAAGTCTGGGAGAGAGAGGAAATACCAGCAGAATGGAAGGAAGGTTATCTGGTCAAGTTGCCTAAGAAGGGAAATTTACAAGAGTGCACACATTATAGAGGAATAATGTTACTATCAGTGCCAGGAAAAGTATTAAACAGAATCATCCTGGAGAGATTAAAAGAGTCCATAGACAAGCAACTGAGAGATGAACAAGCAGGTTTTCGACAAAATAGATCCTGTGCAGACCAGATAGCCACATTGAGAATAATAGTTGAACAAAGTCTGGAATGGAATTTACCGCTATACATCGGATTCGTGGACTATGAAAAGGCATTTGACAGTGTAGACAGAGAATCGCTTTGGAAATTGATGAGGCATTATGGAGTTCCCATGAAGATCATTAACTTAATAAATAATACCTATGAAGACATGACATGCAGAGTTCTTCATGAAGGACAACTTACAGAACCGTTTAGGATTAGAACGGGAGTGAGACAGGGATGCCTCTTGTCTCCATTTCTGTTCTTACTAGCAATAGATTGGGTTATGAAAACATCGACATCGCACAACAAAAATGGAATCCAATGGAATCTGACTAAACAGCTTGATGATTTGGATTTTACAGATGACTTGGCTTTTCTGTCCCATAACCATAATCAGATGCAAGAGAAAATGAAAATTCTCGATGAGAGGTCACAACAAGTGGGCCTGAAAATACACAGGGAAAGGACAAAGATTATGAGAATAAATGCAAGAAATGATAACAAGGTTGAACTTGAAGAAACACCACTAAAAGATGTAGAATCGTACACATATCTTGGAAGTAATATAGACAAATTCGAGGGACAGACAGTGATATCAAAATAAGAATACAAAAAGCAAGAGGAGCTTTCATTGCATTGGGAAACATATGGAGAACAAAAGAAATCAAGTCCAACACGAAAATAAGAATCTTCAACTCAAATGTGAAGTCAGTCCTATTGTATGGCTCCGAGACATGGAGAACAACAAAAACAACAACCAAAAGGCTACAGACTTTTATAAACGGGTGCTTGCGTAGAATAGAAGGACTGAAATGGTATGACAAAGTCACAAGTGTGGAATTGATGACAAGAACCAGACAAGTGCCAGTGGAACAAGAGTTGAGAAGAAGACGCTGGCGATGGATAGGACACACATTGAGGAGACCTGTTGATAGCATTACAAGGCAGTCTGTAAAGTATCAGTCTGTCTGCTCTGTAAAGTTGCTTTCACACACACACTGGATGCTCTGTAAGGAAGAGTGGTGTGTTGTTGAGATCAGGCATGCTCCAGTCTACCCAGCTGTAAATGGGTAACTCACCCTAGTCCTGAGTTAGGGAAGGCAAAGGCTCCAGGGGAAGCAGGCCCTAAACTTGGTCACTTCAACCGACGCAGGATGGTGTATGTATGAAGTAGAAATGTAGAGTGTGATTGACGCGAATGGTGTACTGTTCGTGTGCTGACCAATATAACCACTCATACACTTGTGTCTACAAGGCACCAATGCAGACTGCTGGAATCTTAGTTTACTCAATTTATTCAGACGTACACACTGGGACATACGAGTACATCATGGTATGTTGACATATCAATTTGTAGGTATACATAGCAGATCTGAAGTCATGACACATTCAGAAATAATGGGCAGTACATCAAAAGTTCAATGTCATGATACATTATGGCCACATCCCCCTATCTGACTAAACGCGTCAGTGAAGGGCGGATCGATAAATAACCAAAGTTACTTGACGTCCATAGTTTGTAGTATATATTATGAAACCACGAAGGGGTTTCTAGCAAGATTGAGATCTCCCTGTCACTGTCCGATAATAGGATAAATAATCTGTTCTCTTGGCAGTGATCAAAACATATGCTGACCGAAATCCAACATGGCTGCCTCCCTGAGTTGTCGTTCACTCATTCATAGGAAGGAGAATATAAGCCAGAGTTAATTTATAATGGGTATATAAAGGATTTCATAAATGTTTCCATACAGCTCTACGGTGATCAAGTTAATTCACGTAGCCATAACCGCTGCAGGAAAATCTGTCATCTTCGTCGATACAAAACACGACACATACACAAATAAATGAATGTCTATATTTTTCCCATATTAAATAGCCATATCGATTTTTGTAAAATGTGCGTCAAAATATGCACGCAACACAGTCCTTGTTCTGGAATCCACAGGGAAAGAGAGGCAGAGGTAGACCAAAAAACCCATGGAGAAGAGAACTGGAAACAGAGGTGAAAATGATGAGGAAAATATGGAAAGAACTTGAGTGGATGGCACAGGATAGGAAGACTTGGCATGTGTTTGTTGAAGGCCTATGCTCCTTGGGAGCTAAATGATATTGACTGATTGATTTCAAACTTCACCATTTCTAAAATATTTTGTTAACAGTTTACTATTTAGAAGTACCTTTCAAAGACTCCAATGCCTGTTTATTTAAGTATTTTATTTTCTCAGCGTTACAGACCTCGTGGCATGGGAGGAGAAATATGGAACCATTCCTGACGGCGCAATTGTCTTCATGTTGTCCGGCTGGGCAGCCAGGTATCCTAACAAGACTTTGACCTTCAACTCTGATAAGGTCACTGACCCTGCCACATTTCATTTTCCTGGTGAGCAGCTGGTGTTTGTTTATTATTATTTTTTTAATACTACTGTAAGGGCATTGTCTCCCCTGCTCCGCAGTAGTGATCCAACAATGGCCAAACTTTGAGTATAATGATGAGGGTCTTCCAAGGTATCAACTTTCGGTTAAGATTACTCTTAGCACAGACAAAAATAGAACAATGATGCTTCTATTTAAGGGGGCTTCACAGGATTTTAAAGAAAAACAAGCATAACAACTGAGATCATCTAAGCTGTCATGAACTTATTAACTTATTATTCTTCCGCCCCTTCTGTGGGGTAATATATTTTCGCTCGTCATTAGCTCTTGCAGTGATGGTTCAAATTGCCCTTACTGATTTAAGTTGCCGTACCTTTCAGTTGAGTTAGGTGTCTAACTTGAATAACTTGAAGCAATTGAAGTTGGATCCTAGAACGTATAGTGCAAAGTGGTGCCTCCGGAGTTACTCTTTTCTACTCATAGAATCAACCTCCAGTCATATGTCCTTTCCTGTATTTTGTGTCCTTATATTCCGTGTTCCTGGCTGTCAATGGTTTCGTCTTGACGAAATTAAAAGTCAGTGAAATAGTCTTACAATGCTGTAAAATGTAAGCAAAATTTTCACCTCCACGCCCAGTTTGTTCCTTAGATGAGACGTCCAATCAGAAGCAGTCTGTCTTAGCATCTCAAGTACTAACCAATTGGGAATAAGTATCTGATTTTGGTAGCGTTCCCCCCCCCCCCACTATCCTCATATAGAACATTACTACATGACAACATAAGATATTGCCCTTTACATATGATTTTCAAACTCCATAGCCATATAAGATCTTGCTTCTTCCGTTTTGCCTGTCACGTTTACAAGCTCACTACTTCACAGATCTAACATGATAATCTTCTCCAAGATGTTAGTTTCTGGTAGTTGATTATCACAACAAATTCCATCTGCCGGAAGTATTACATCACTGTACACGTCTTAATCTTTACCAAGATTGTTATCATCCTACATCGCAGTGAGATCGGCCGAGTATTTGGACACGGTATGTTTGGAAAACCAACGGGCTGATCACCCGTTTGCCAGTCACTTCGATTACGGAAACAACAGCAAATGGATTGATTTGCCGTTGCCCTAAAGACGCCAATAGGTGTGATGGGAAACAATGGCAAAGAAAACCTATCTGCTGTTGCCCTAAGACGCCACTAGGCGTAATGGCCACTGACTGCTTTGACGGTCGGTGGCTAAGGACGGAAGAAGAAGAAGAATGTTTGGAAACTTGCACGTTACCATGTGACAACATCATTTCATGTGTCTTCGCAGACAAAAACAATCTGGGTTAACAATAGGATTGTTGCTCAGTGTAGACTGTTTACGCTGTATGCAGCTGGCGATTAGTGAAAAGTCAATGTGGCACGATTGCTCCTTTGATAAGCGTCGCCGATAACAAAGGAGAATATAACCAAGGGGGTGGGGGGGGGGTGAGAGGTGTGACAAGATATGGTAAGATAACTTTGAACGATGACAGCGAAGACAACGAATACTGGAGGAATTAGCACGTAAAAGGAATGGCAAAGTAACAATGCCGGAGAGGAGTTGTCATCATGGGGTTTGCCCAAGTATTATTCATGCTATTTGTCAAGATTAGATGAACACTTAAGATAGTTCACGGGGAAGAAAGTTAAGACGAGTGTTCGGTAACTTGGCTCGCGTTAACAAAACGTGAGTATATTTTCTTCTCGTGAGTTGTAAATCAGAGGCTTATCCAATGAAAGTAGTGAAAAACAAGTTAGGGCGACGAATCAGAAGTAGCGAGGGAATCGTACGTGAGAACAATGACCAGAGGTCATTAGGGCAGTCCGGTTTCTGAGTTTGAAGAAACAAGAAGTGTTTTTGTTCTGGACGGTTGCTTGCAGATGAACGGATTCTGTGGTTTGACAGAAGTAGAATAAGTCTAGCAAGATATAAAGGTTATAGGATAAGGAACATAAGTCCAGAAATTGTTCAGAGGATGTGTTAGCGCTAGACAGTAACTGTATAAGATAAGGTATAAGATAATGAAGAAGTCTTGTGTAGACTCTGAGAGTAGTGAATGTATTTCAGGAGATATTCAGCGATTTGATTGTAAGTATGATTTTGAACTTATTATGCATACAAGTAAGAGATTTACAGGAGAAGTAACGCAGATGTACCAAGTCGACATGTCAAAGATATATGTTGAGAACTTTGTGGACTGAGCAACAAAAGAGTAAAGTTAGAGGTGAAGGATAACCACCTTTGTCATGGTGAGTTCACGACAAGTAAACTAATGAGCTGTCTTCAGAAAATGGTTACGACAAGTAAATGATTTGAAGAGTCGACTTTTGTAAGAGCTGTTCATACGCCCTCGCACGTAGGTATATGCTTTGATGACATGGTACTTGTATATGGTTTAAGCTAACTTTTCAGCAATAGTAACAGAGCCCTACAGAGGTTAGAAAGAAATAAAGGCAGGAATATAATGAGATGGGAGTGAGGAGATGGAGTATAGAGGTATTTAAGTGAACAGGAGTAAAGTTGATCGAATTAAACAAGATACAGGAGGACAGTGCATATACATGAGATAATGAGCTTTTATATATGAAGCCAACATGAGATAAACGTATGCAAGCTCTGGGATGAATTATTTGTCTTGCTGATGAAGATATATATATATACATTTATGTAAATAAATGTTTTGATGGATACAGCAGATGTTTGAGTCCGTCTGTGAGCGTTGATGTATGCGGCCAGCAAATAATAATAATAAAAACAAACTACCACTATACGAATGTCAGTAGAAACAGCAAAGAAGGAACCGAACGAGTCGTGGGTTAAAGAAAAGAGGGAAAATATGTTCATCCAGGAATCTACACCTCTGGCGGAGATGGCCAGTATACAGGTACACTCTTAACCCACTTGGAAGATAAATAAAAAGAGATTTTGTGACTTGAGTCATATTACTAGGCCTGCCATCTGCCACCTAATTTTATGGCGCTGTCACACATCACTAATTGATGACGTAACCAGTACACGGTGACACATCTCTAATTAGTGCCGTGACCCTGTGACAGAGTGAAGACCAGAAAGAGAACGAATGTATTTCGTGACGAACAACTTTTAGTCAATTCGATTTGAGCGCTATTTTTAAACACTTTTATTTAATTTGGAGCCGTAGTGGCGCAGTGGTTAGTGTACTGGCTTCCTAGCTCAGTGGTCCATGGTTCAATCCCCAGTTGAGGTGGGATTTTGTAGACCGCAAACGGCTCCGGGGTCGACCAAGCCTCATAAATTGGGTACCAGAGCAACTCTGGGAAGGTTAAGGTGGCCGATATGATGCTGACCACATCACCCCTAGTGTGCCGATTGTCACGAAAATATGGGCCTAACACCATATTCCCAATATGTCTCAATGGGTGTGTAAAGGGATCCTTTACCTTTTTTATCTTTTTTTAATTTAATTTGACCTAAGCATTGTTTGAACGTTTCACATTTTTGAGCTCTTGGTTCATTTTGTTGCAGGTAACTTAGGCAGTTGAAGTTTTGCACACAACTATAAATCGTGGTACATTTTAAACTACCACAGTTTGAAGGACCCCCCTCTCCCCCCCCCCCCCCCCCCCCCCCCCCCCCCCCCCCCCCCACCCCCCCCCCCCCCCACCCCCCCCACCAGAGACCTCTGTCTCTTGCTCAACATGGAACAATGAAAGCCGAAAATGTCACATAATTTTTTACAAGACTACAATTGTGAAAGGATCACAGAATCATTATGTGTAGAGCAAAGACTAGTAAAAGTATTCGGAACATGTATCCCGGAGATGGCTCCTATGTAGGGTTTGGCATAAGGCAAGCTACACGATCTATAGAAACCTGAAGCCAAAAAAAAGCGTGTACAGCAGTATGAATAAAATGACTCTGGCGATGAATAGGACATACGTTGATGAAACATATTAATAGCATTGTGAGGTAGTGCTTTTTCTAGAATCCCTAGGGTATGAGAGGTCATCAGTTTTACATTGGTGAACCTGGTTTCACATTGGTGAACCTGGTTTCACATTGGTGAAGCTGGTTTCACATTGGTGAAGCTGGTTTCACATTGGTGAACCTGGTTTCACATTGGTGAAGCTGGTTTCACTTTGGTGAACCTGGTTTCACATTGGTAAAGCTGGTTTCATATTGGTGAAGCTGGTTTCACATTGGTGAAGCTGGTTTCACATTGGTGAACCTGGTTTCACATTGGTGAAGCTGGTTTCACATTGGTGAACCTGGTTTCACATTGGTGAAGCTGGTTTCACATTGGTGAACCTGGTTTCACATTGGTGAAGCTGGTTTCACATTGGTGAAGCTGGTTTCACATTGGTGAAGCTGGTTTCACATTGGTGAAGCTGGTTTCATATTGGTGAACCTGGTTTCACATTGGTGAAGCTGGTTTCACATTGGTGAAGTTGGTGTCACATTGGTGAACCTGGTTTCACATTGGTGAAGCTGGTTTCACATTAGTGAAGCTGGTTTCACATTGGTAAAGTTGGTTTCACATTGGTGAACCTGGTTTCACATTGAAGTTGGTTTCACATTGGTGAAGTTGGTTTCGCATTGGTGAAGCTGGTTTCACATTGGTAAAGTTGGTTTCACATTGGTGAACCTGGTTTCACATTGGTGAAGTTGGTTTCACATTGGTGAAGTTGGTTTTGCATTGGTGAACCTGGTTTCACATTGGTGAAGTTGGTTTCACATTGGTGAAGTTGGTTTCACATTGGTAACGTTAGTTTCACATTGGTGAACCTGGTTTCACATTGGTGAACCTGGTTTCACATTAGTGAAGCTGGTTTCACATTGGTGAAGCTCGTTTCACATTGGTTAACCTGGTTTCACATTGGTGAACCTGGTTTCACATTGGTGAACCTGGTTTCACATTGGTGAAGCTGGTTTCACATTGGTAAAGTCGGTTTCACATTGGTGAACCTGGTGCACATTGGTGAAGCTGGTTTCACATTGGTTAACAGGGTTTATCGTTGGTGAAGTTGGTTTCACATTGGTGAAGTTGGTTTCACATTGGTGAACCTGGTTTCACATTGGTGAAGCTGGTTTCACATTGGTTAACAGGGTTTATCATTGGTGAAGTTGGTTTCACATTTATGAACCTGGTTTCACATTGGTGAAGTTGGTTTCACATTGGTGAAGTTGGTTTCACATTGGTGAAGTTGGTTTCACATTGGTGAACCTGGTTTCACATTGGTGAAGCTGGTTTCACATTGGTGAAGCTGGTTTTACATTGGTTAACCTGGTTTCACATTGGTGAAGTTGGTTTCACATTGGTGAACTTGGTTTCACATTGGTGAAGCTGGTTTTACATTGGTGAAACTGGTTTCACATTGGTGAACCTGGTTTCACATTGGTGAAGCTGTTTTCACATTGGTGAAGCTGTTTTCACATTGGTGAAGCTGGTTTCACATTGGTGAAGCTGGTTTCACATTGGTAAACCTGGTTTCACATTGGTGAACCTGGTTTCACATTCCAAGAGACCGAAAAGTACATGGGAAAGAGAACCAGAGACAGAAATGAAAGGGACGAAGGAGACATGGAAAGACCTTGATTTGATGTTGGAAAGACCTTGATTTGATGTACGGAACAGGAAGACTTGGCATGAATTTGTTAAAGGCCTATGCTCCATGGGGAGTTAATGGGTAATGGTGGTGATCATTTGTGTCCTTTTTGAGATGTCATTTTTATGCTGTCTGTAATTTTTGGTCTATCATATTTAAAGTTTAGTAGTAGTTGCAGTCCCCTCCAGTCATAACTGACTATGAGAATGCGCACCTGTACAGATGACACAGTACTTGCTGATACTTAGAACCAAGATACAGATGATACCTGTAAAATACACTGCCTCGGAAAACCTAATTATTTATTTAGTTAATCAATTCCTCGTTCTCTACTTCAGTGAATCTATCTGCCCCCCTTTCCATTTGTCTGTCCGATCTGTCTGTGTGTGCATCATGTACATTGTACCATATGTGTATCATACACCGTGTATCATATATTGTACAGTTCTGTTTAGTATGTTTACTTGCATATTTATTGTACTTTTCCCTAGTGCCACCTGTGTTGTTTATTTCTTTTCTTCATCGTTTGAGGTCCCCAATCTTATTTGTTTTTTAGTTCATCTTTTTTTTAACGATGTTTGCAATGCCCTTTACCCTTTTCTCTAATATGTATGTATTCCTTGTCTTTGCCTCCTGCTTGTGACTTTGGCTGACGAATGGTGAATTCTGAAATGTTCCGTGATTTTATAATATCGTTTAGTTGTAAAACTGATTCTATACCAATTTTTTTAAACACACAAGAGAAGCACCGCGAACACACACTCTTGTACATATCATGTCGTAAAAAAATATGCCTACATCACGTGTTCAGCAATTATTGGCATACTGTCTTCCATAGGTTTTCATCCTGACGCTATTGATTGGCTAGTTCAGTACCGAAACATTAGCATGATTGGAGTGGACACGCCTTCCACAGATTTCGGACAATCAACGACGTATGATGTGCACCAGAAGGTCGCACATGCAAACATACCCAGTTTAGAAAATGTTAACAACCTTGACAACGTCCCCCCAAGTGGATCCACCATATTTGTTGGTGCAACTAAACTGTTTGACGGTAGTGGAGGACCTGTCAGAATTCTAGCACTGGTGGGCAACAAAGAAGCATCAATGTTTACCTGTTCTGTATCCGGCAGTAATGCAGGAAGTGTGCTGGTCAGCAGCATTGGATTATCTATTGTTTTCTTGCTGTGTCTACTATTTCATTAACTGACTGATGCAACCGCACATTTATAAAGCGAGAAGAAATTAGACCATTTTTGCTAGACTCATTGGTAAAAGCTGAATAATGTCTTCAAGATCTGGCATCTCTGCCAGTACCAATAAGGTACTGAACATTGTAGTTTTCTAATCTTTAAGTTACTGTAGGCTACTTTGCAGATTTCTGCTCTTGTGTTAGTATAAACCAGGACTTCTGAACCTCTGTGCCTTCACGCCTCCCCTGAGAGTTAACTTAATGCTCACACCTCCCGTGTTTCCCCAAATAAATCAGTGATGCCAATCAAGGCATAATTAAAATGTTACTATAAGGAGTTTAAATGTTTCCTTACATTGACAAAGAATAAAATACTTTTCTCATAGAATGCTGCCTTTGCCTGGGATATTCTGCTCTTCATTTATGATATGTTTTTTCCATCCAATGTTAATTACGTGCATAGACATTTACATCTGTTGACTTGTTTTAAAACTGTTCCATTTACTTTGATAATGCATTCCGTAGAAGTTGTTTTCTTGGAGATGACTAATACTTCTGGCTGTTTGCTATTAAGGCCAAGACCTTTTTTCACTTTCTGTCCCTATTCTATCAATCAGTTCCTCCTACCTTCTCACTTTTTGCTATTAAGGCTGTATCATCAGTGATATTAAGACTATTTCACCAAGTTATGTGTATTATGGTCGCCACTGATATTCCTGACACGCCCTCTTGAGATCACTTTTCACTGTATAGACTGAATAGGTCCGGTGACAACATATATCCCTGTTTTACACCCACTTTTACCGACTGAAACGTTTCTGTTTGACTGCCAATTCTTATAGCTGCTATTTGTTGTCAGTACATATTCTTTGTTATTCTCAGGTCGTAACCATCAATATTTATGATTTCTAACATTTTGATACTTTCCTCATCATTCTGTGTTAAATGCCTTAGTGTAGTATCATCATCATCATCTCAACCCATAACCCGTCATGGGTCGTAGGGGTGCCATGGTGGAAGCATCAGCAGACAGGGTCCTCCACTGCTCTCTTAGTGTAGTATACAAAGCAGAAATATCGATCGGTTTTTTTCTTCTATGGCTGTTTCTATAAATGTTCTTATATATAGCGTTGTTTGTTCCTTTACTTTCTAAAATTATCCACACTGTATCCTGATTGTATCCTCTGATATCAGAGGTTGAACGGAATATTTTTGTTCATTATTTTGGAAACACACATTGTGTATTATATTGTATTATCGCCATCATTTTGTGAATTCCTCTTTCTTCGTGCTTCTATTTCACAAATTTACTGGAATAGTCCATTTTAGAAATTCAACATTATCATCTGCTCACCAAGGAGCATAGACCTTCAACAAACAACTACTTATTCTTCCAGCTCGAGGTATTTCCATGTCGTCTTCACTCCTTAAATGTCTGTCTTGATTTCTCTTCTCAATGTATTTTCATTTTTCCTTTTACCCTTCTTCTCTCCTGTGATTCCAGATAAAGACTGCCTTGTAATGCTATCGGCAGGTGTCTTTTTTGTTAGAAATTAATGCCAGATAAAAGTCCACTGACCTCATTTGTTCAGTCAGTCACCGAGTTCATTCAGTTACTGGGTTCATTTAGTCATTGAGTTCATTCAGTCACTTATTACAGTCACAGTATAGTTACAAGTAGCACCATTCTGTCAGCACCATTTCCTGCATGGCGTTACCATGATAAGTCACGTGTAGTTCTCTGGGATCTCCGAAGAGACAAAGAAATAATAGAACTACTCCACCCTCATGTATGTCGTACAAGGCAACTCATAGAAAGTTTCGCATGTGGCTGGCAACTTGATCATGTCAAACTAATTGCCGTAGAAACCGCTGCTGCAAGATTATGTGATTGCTTGGTGCAGGCTTCCTGCAAGGGGACCAGCTATAGTGGCGGCTCTATGCTCTGTAAGGAGCGTGAAGGAAAATAATGTTTAACATGATGAGGTTGCCAGCCTCATGTACAACCTCATATTGGTCTCCTTGTACGACATGCCTGATGGTGTAGTAGTCCTATTTTGTTTTTATCTTTTCAGTCACTACCGGAAACTGCACGGTACTAATTGCTGTACAGACTGTCCTAGACTTATGGCGTACGAGACTTACGACCACTCTTACTAGAAGTACAGCACACTTATGTTTCAGTATGTACTACAGTACATGACCTTACAGTAAAGTAGTTTTATGTTATAATTTTTGCATTGTATTACCGTACTTCACTATAAACAAAGAGTACAATTTGTTTAAACATATAACAAAACATACATGTTACTTGTTAACATATCCTTACGGTTCATATAGTATATAGCGATTTCCGACTTACGACCAATTCGACTTACGGCGGAGTCGTCGGAACGGAACCTCGTCGAAAGTCTAGTATTACCTACACTTTGTAGAAGCATGTTCTGTAAGTTACTGCTGTGTGAAGATGTGTATTCTCAGTTTTCTTCTACCTTGCTGATTCTTAATCTCTAAGTTACTGTATTTTGGACACCTTTAATACTCAAGCTGATTTACGATGCTGATTTATAATTTCCCAGCTATTGTAGAAATAAAATTTTTATCTGTATAGCCTACTGTACTTTTTAACTTCTAAGCTCCAAGCTATTATACTTTGCAGATGTAAAGTATTATAGTTACTTTGTCGTGTTAATCTCTAATCTCTAATGTGCTGTACTTGCTAGATGTATAAGTTACTTGACCTTGAAGATGTGTAATCATTTATTTCTTGTACCAGCAAGTAACCCGCCAAAACAGGGTGGACACTAATTATGTGGTGCTCGTCCTGCTGCATGTCCTGATGACGTCACTAATTCTCCTGTGCTCATTTCATTCCTTTACGTTTTCCTTCAGAAGTAAATCAATGATATGAAAAGAGTGGCACAAAAACATAGAAGCTTTCTTTATGATGAGCAGCGATGCTTCACTAGCTAAATATAAGATGGAAACACTTATTCATACTTATGCGAACGGCTTAATATACTAGAGGAAAATTAAATGAATTTATTAAAAAAAAAAAATAAACCCAAAGTTATGATTATTTCTAAAAACACCCACGCAGTGAAGAGATGGGAAAAAATGTGCGTTATTTCGATGGGTGTGCAGATTTAGTTTCCACACCGTAATGCGCACCTTTTCCGTAATTTCCCGAATATGTGTCATGAAAGAATTGCAAGTTGGTGGAAATTCGTTACAGACGAACGTAAAGGAACGTTTAAAAAGTTCGATATATATCGGGAATGTTCATCTGTTACAAACTATTACAATTTCTTGTTAGTTCATTCATATTACAGACTATTTATTAAATGTTCGTGTTAGTTCATTCATATTACACAGACTAAATATTACATTTTCTTGTTAGTGTGACGGGTTGCCTCCCCTTTTCTCTGCAGCGATGGTCCAACTAAGGCCAAAATCTAGAGTATCTAATGTGGGTCTTCAAAAGTCTACCTTTGCACAAGATTACTCTTGGCAGAGATACAGATAGAAGGATGATGATGCTTCTACCTCGAGGGAGTATTCACAAGATATTTTAGAAGTCAAGAACAATGCTGAATGTGTCTTAGCAATATTAACTTTTATCTGCCCGACAACGTTTATGAATACGTATTCTTTAATTTAGCTCGTGCAAGCCCCCAACTGAATTGACAGTAAAATTCTTCTTCTGATTATTATTATTATTATTAATGGCTATATAGGTGTGAATATACATATATATTAAAGATATGGATTCATACGTGTGGACTCATATCTATAATAACTGAATCAACTCGGACTTTGTAAAACAACATGTAACAAATTTAAAGATCAATTATTATGAAACATTTAAAAATAAGCAAGGTTATGTTTCGATGGGGTGCAGAAAGATTATGTTATCGTCATCGATACTTGATGGAAAGTAAATGTTCGTTGCTGTGGCGTGTTTAATAAGCACTTAGCTGAAAATCGGTAAGTACTGCTGCTGTTGTTCGTCAATTCATCTCTCTGTGATAAGGGGCACGTCCCGAGCGAATGGCGCAGGGGGTAACCTCTCCTTTTGTCATTGCTGAGTATCTTCACAGGCCCGTCAGATGTAGTCGTCTATTGTCGACAGTCAGTTTTCTGAATCACAGACTCGTAGCACGAATGGTCTTGTGGACTCGAACCACGAACTGGTATCGTACCATGAACTTTAGAGGAAATAAAAAGAACAAATGCTTCTGCTAAGTATATTGTGGTCGGAGAATTATTCAAGCTCCTTTTCCGCTGTTCGCCCACCAGTTTTTTCTCTCGGAAATTTTATTATCCCTGAGCATATACAGCACAACTCAGGGAATATGATGAGAAATTATCATTATTCTTTTAGTTAATTTAATGGGAAAAATGTGTCTGGACAGCGCGATTGCAGTGGCTTGTGCCTGGAGGAACATTATTAAGTTACATATATCTCACTAAATGCTAATATACACACTATGCACATGTGATGTAATCATCACTCACTCACTGCTCCATTTGGAGTCTTGGGTTACCACTGCTTTTGGTTCTCTGTAAGAACTAGCATGAAGCAATAACCAGCGCATGCTATGGTGGTTTATGAATATACTCTTTTCATATCCTGAGGTTGCCTGCCTCGTATGGACTTTTACAACCACTAGCAAGTACAAACATATCAAATTCAAAATATAAAATATATGTTACAACTCACCCCAACTAGTTGGGAACTCTGGATTTCTTGCTCAGTTTGAATAGTCTCGGCAACTTAATGCAGATGCCTCAAACACGTCTGTGGTATTATTTATAGCATAGAATCTCTCTGTGACTTTGAGAGTGGGCCCTGTAGGAGTCCGGTTTTCGTATTAAATTGTAGTGTGTCCTTGTGTTAATCAAAAGGTGCTGCAATACATGTTTTCAGTTCCTAATAGTTCAGGATCCTTACTCTGTTCTTTCCTGGCTTCAGTCCGAGCTGTCTCTTTGACGATTCTGGAATGCAGTGTCGTATATCTAAAATGTTGTACGTTATATCATAGTTCTCGGTCCACACTCACATGTTGCGTTTCCAACAAGACTTCAAATCACTGTGAATGTCAATTCACACCTTAGATGCCTGCCAATACATTCAAAAGTTCGCGTTATGATGACTTTCCTGATGGAATTTCCTGTATGACTCATACATTTGTAAAATTCAAACGGTCAATTTTCCGTATAAGGAGTTGCTATATCCGTCTATTCTTGGTAATGTTTACATTCGCAATCTTTTACATTCATCTTGCTTATAACAAGCTTGTCCGGATGTTTATTCAGGTGTGTCTGTAATATGCCACCAGATCGATAATTGACCGGCATTCCCCATGAAAAGAACCACTGGGCATCATTACTCGAAAATAACTTGTCGCCCATCTGGGTTTACATGTAACTCATCTCCTCGAGGAAAGGCAGGCACACATGACACGTATGAATGGAAGAAGTGTAAACATTGACACGAAAATACCAAACACTGTCAGAAGGTAGGAGAATAGAATGTGCCGACAATCGAATAGTGCACAAAATTAGTACGCACAATAAAGGTAGTTCAATGCTGCAGGAGAGGAAAAGAGAGCGAACCAAATTATGTGAGAGTTGGTTCATTCATATTACAAATTATTACATTTTCTTGTTAGTTCATTCATATTACAGACTGGGAGCCGCGCTAGCGTAGTGGTTACAACACCGCTCTGGCGACCGGGTGATACAGGATCAAACCCGGGCGACGGCATTTGAGGATTTTTCGTCGACCGGGATTTGGACTGGATTAACTCGAGACCTGGCGAGGACATTTGAAGGAGTGTCATCGACCAGGGACTGGCGGCTCCTGAGCCGACCCAGCTGCAATGGGTACCTCCGAAATCGGCGAGTATTTGCCTGAATGGCGAGGGACATTTGTCTCTGTACAAGAAATAAAGGGATACTCACGTAAAATCAATGTCAGGTTAGACATAAATAATAACCTGAGATTTCGCCTCGAGTATTAGCGGGCGAACGAAAAAAAAAAAAAAAAAAAAAAAAAAAAAAAAAAAAAAATATTACAGACTAAATATTACATTTTCTTATTAGTTCATTCATGTTACAAACTAATTATTACATTTCCTTGTTAGTTCATTCATATTTTCATTCGTGTTATTAACCAGCACAATTTTAGTTATTGAAAACAATAAACTGGCCAGTATCAATATCTTCTTCCTTGTTTGCTCTCATTAAATAAGTGACGTGTGTCAGACATTTTTTATCCATGTACATTTTCTATCGAGCGTCCGATTGGCAGAGTGGTTAGAGCACTAGTCTCTCGCTGCAAAGGGGCATGGTTCGAATCACAGCCTACCCAGCTGTAAATGGGTACCTGACTTTGTTCTTTGAGCCAGGGCAGGAAAATGCAGCGAGGAAGGGAACTGGTCACCCCACCTCTCAATGCCGGACCTAGTATGGTGAAGTCTCTAACACTTCCCTCCCCTACGACAGTATCTGATATGGGACTATCTTTGCCTGTTATTACATTTTGTATCAAAAGTAGACTGTGTAGATTATACTGTCAGTCGGGTTCTCTCATGGTTATGATATTCTTGAAGAACATGTTCAAATGTTCATATCGGCCTGGTGGGATGATTGGTTTGGTTGGATTTGGTTTTAAGGAATATCTTCATTGCACACGGACAACTCTATCAGTGCTCCGATCTCCGTCCTTAGATCGCACAATGAGGCTCTCAGCACAGTGCACGAACTCCATAGCACCGGCGACGAACTCAGCCGTTCATTACCTGACCTAGAAATCCCCCATATGCTGCTCTGTTTCCATGTCCTATGATATGGACGTTGATGGTCGCACTTTAAAGGCATGGCTCATATGTGTGTGGCTAGAACAAAACCACATTCATCATTATCATTTGTCCTTTTCGCTCATTGTGGATCATTGAGCCACTACTGTCGCTGGCCCCCTTGTAGAAAGCTCGCATAACTGTTTTTACGAACTAAACATCAATATTTTATGTGGTTATGCCCCTTGCCAGATTTGTTTGTCGCCGATTTATGGCTGGTAGAAAACAGGCGTGATGAAAACTGCAATTAAGGTGTAGTGGGTTAATTCTCTGCACAAGACAACAGGAGGCTGACACTTGGGAGTCATGACCCAAGCGAGCCCTCCCCCCTTAGAGTGTAAAGGACATTAAGGGGCCGAATCACTTGATCGACGGGAGGACTATTCTAATGATCAGCTTGCCTCCTGTTGTATCGCACTGTATAGAGTTTCCTGTCATTCATATGCTTTTCGCGAATATTCGTATTATACCGTACTTCGTAGACACAATATAATAAGAATAATAAGAAGAAATATAAAGACCTTATTTAGTATAATACAATCACGTTCGCATTGCTGATTTATTAGTAATAATTATTGAATATGACAAATTGTGAAAGGAAAGGCAGATTGAGCTGTTGTCAGCACACTGCAAACATTCTAGTGGCCAAACAATGGTTTAACCAGCGATGTTGTCTCCGTGTTGCACGTAAATTGTGTGACGTTTTGAAATAGCTCCACAAAACGGCATTTGAAATGAGGCTATTCGATGAACTGTTTGAAAAAAATACTTACTTAGTCGTTCTTGTTCCACCCTGGGGTGTAGAGGTTTGACATAGCGAGCGTCATACTGTCCTATCTGCTGTCGCCTCCTGGCCTGGTTCCAATCTACTCCTCAGTCCTTCAGATATTGTCTAATTTCTCCTCCCAGCGGACTCTGGGTTGTCCTGGAGGTCTGGATCCATTGCTCTTAGTTTCCCATATTTAAAAAAAAAAATACACCACAATTTAAATGAAGCACCAAATACATATGTAAACCTATAGTTAGTAACCACGTAGGTATAACTAATGGTGCCACAAAGCGTAGTAAAATGTTGTATTACCAATCAAGAATCAATACATAACAACTACCAGAGAAAATTAGAATGTTAAGGGTCAGCAAAAACATTTATACAATAATTTAAAAAAATATAAAAACTTTCAGAACGAGAAGTAAGTTAAAATAGAAAAAAGGTAAAGATAGTCTCATAGCAGATACTACTTTGCGGAGTGAAGTGTTAGAGACTTTAATATACTAAGTCCAGGTTCGAGAGGTACCATAGCCTTCCCTAACTCAAGATTTAAAAATTAGAAACCCATCCACCAAATATATTTATAGAATGTGTGATTCCTCAATACACACATTAGGATTCTCACCAAGTGCTACGGAGTTCGTGAACTGTGCTGAGATGCTCCTGGTGTGATCAAAGGGAGGAGATCGGAGCACTGATGGAGTTGTCCATGTGCAATAAAGATGGTCCTTAAAACCAAATTAAATTAAACTAAACTAAACCAAACCAAACCAAGAGCAAAGACAGGTACCCCTTTACTGCTGTAGACTGGAGCGTGACGCCACCATATTTTGCCACTAGAGGCCAGTGCTCTAACCACTGCTTATGGGAAGCCTGAAAAGCTAGACAAATAAACTTTAAAAAAAATACAAAACAGAAATAGAAAGATAGAAAAAGGTACATTAAACAAAAGTCGGCAAACCTCTCAAACGCAACAGGGTAAAGAGGGAAATGATAAAGAATGTGGAAGGTGATACACTATAGACATTAGGAAACCCCACAACAAATGCCAGAGAATTTGCATCATGGATGAACTAACAGAAGTAATATACTATATTGTCACATAACGTCCTATTATGTCGTCCATTTTCTTCTGTCCATCCTATGCTTTACTCCCATATGTCAGTAATTGCAGATAATACTTTTCGTGTCAGTTACGTTTTAGATAAACGTCAGCGTAAACCACTCTGGCATGTTTATCTTTCTAATCGTAAAAAGAACGCTTAGCCAGGCATGGAACAATAAGGTCAGGGATTAAAACACACTTTGTCAGACTTTTGTTTGCCGGTCTCTTGTTTACACAGCTGATATATTAATAATACTTTGCTGAATTACCTTCGGCTGGGGGCTCACTAAATACGAGTCAATGTTACATCATGACAAACTGCTTTTTTCACAGAAGTGTGCGGCGCGGGGGATACTAAATTTACAACAAACCTAGTAAAAGCAGTTGTTGTACTTGCCGTCCTAAAAACCCCGTGAGACTGCCTGAAAAAAGAACAGAATCCACCTATTTACAACATTGCAAAGAGTATTCTTGAGCGAAGGCTGCTACCTTTGGAAAACTCATTCTTGTACTCCACTGTTGGGCCAATCGTGGACCACTGCGGCAGACCAAGGGAGACAATCCGCGACACATATGGAATATAAAAAAAAACACTAGTACCCAAATTACGACCCATATGGGATTGAACCTGGTATTTCATGTACAGGATGAGCACGGACCAAAAATAAATGTGTAACACAACGCTATGAATTGGAAAAAAACACAGTGTTATTCTCTACACTTTTTTTTATCGTTCGACACTACTGTTTTTGTATGGGGACTATTTCCTTTCATGATGTCACGAAGAATCACGGGTTCAGGTCTTTGTAATGTCCTTACAGTTTGTATTCTTCTTTGTGTATAAAAATATGTGCCTTATGTAAGTATGCTGTTTTAATGTTTTAAGAACGTTTGTATCTAATAAATGTGCCCATAACAAACCCTTACAGAGACTGTTTCTTAAGTAAATTTATAGAAGCCTTTCTAGTAATTCATGGGTTGTTTCATATAACGGAAGGATAGACAATATGAAGTTAGTTGCAGCTACTGTTACGAACGCGCTAAAGTGGAAATCCGATAAAAATGCCTTACCTTATTCTCAACATTTACTAATCAAGGGTTTTTTTCTTCTTTCCCCCGCCACCTTTCAATTAGGCATCTGCCTCCTTTTGGTCAAGTACACCGCTTTCAATCTAGAAACAAAGATCGTCGGTTATATTTGGGTGCATGCAGTGGCGTAACTAAACTGTAAACCTTACATAACATGCTCAACAGCTTTAATCGAAATACAGCAAATGGGTATAAAAGATTAACTACTTACGTCATCATAATCGCCATCATTACACATTCACTTCCCTAAGGACCACAGGTCTTCAACAACTTTGTGCCAGATCCTTCTGTTCTATGCCATCCACTCAAGATCTTTCCATATTTTTGTTATCGCTTTCTGTCCCCAGAAACTGGGACATGCTATGACGCGTAAATACAGATACAAAAGGAGTTACAAGGACATATGTAAGTGTAGTAAAATCTGCGAGAATAATCGCTCATTTCAGTAAGATTTTAGTCATAAAATGATAATTAATAAACCCGCCCTATTGTGTCTGACGGTGATACTCTCACACGCCAGCATAGCGCTGAATTTTGTGCCATGGAAAGGCATAGAACCGCTCCCCCGTTTAAACCTACTCGCTTTCCTTGTGACGTACATTTTTAACATTTTGCCCGATCTGATAGAGACTGCGGCAAGACTTACAATTAACGATTTTGCGGAAGTCTGCCGCCAAACTACTGTCTGAATTAACGTAGTATTTTGACTTTAACGCTTGTAATTAGTAGTAATCTTTACAAATTTAGTAGTGTAACACGAGACAATCCAAATATTTAACGCCAATTATTAACCCGCCGCGCAAAACCCCTCTTCGCTTGACACGTTGTGCCATGCATATATACACGCTGGAGCAAAGCCAGCAGAGGCAAACACGCAGACAATTTTATTTCATCCTCGCGGTAGTAATTCTGACGTAACTAAAACAAGTTAATTATTTGAAAATACATGCTGGCGAGATGAAAGAGAGGGAAAGATGGCCGTCTTGTGTAAAAATTTTATTTGACGATTGACAGTGACAAAATAGGAAAATCTAAACCAATATGAAACTGACAATAAAAATCATATGGTAGTATAGCTTAGAGTCCACTGAGCAAGAATGTGTTTTAAATAATATGGTAGTCCAAGTATTAGCCAAGTTATTGAGAAAATACTAAATGTCTACGGACGCTCGACCAGACAGACTGTTGTTCCTGCTTGTTTTTTTCATAACGTTAGTGGGACGCCAGCTTAGAAAAGAGGCATTGAGGTACATTCAAATTCGAGTGGGAAACAAGAGTATAGGAGGGAAAGGGGAGCGGTAGGTAAATTGTTAACCAAAACGAAACATCTTTTTGTATTGGGCATAACTAAAGCAGGCTGGCCAATCGACTACCAGACGCAGAGTTTGTTTGGAATTATTTTTGTTTTTCAAAAACTACATTTGAAATTCTGGTGGACGCAAGCTTTCGATTGGCCAGTGCTACTAAATATTAGCAAAAAGCTTTCACTATTCATTGCCAGTTGAACAAAACTTTCCATTCAAATACGCTGAGATGAGCTGTGTTAAACTTAAAATTAAATAAAAAAGTATTCACAGTCTGGGCAGTGCAGAAGAAACTGAGACCATTTCTTTAGCAAGTCAGCGTCATTTGTTTATATTTCTTGAAATTTGTGGTAAGAATGCTTTATGAATTACTATGTTTATTCCAACTGCCAAAGTTAGATACTGCTATTGGGAAAAGTGAAGGACATGCCGGGAGCAGACATTGTTGAGTCCTCACATTGAAATGTATCTAACTGGTGTATGTTGTCATGATTTTGTTTGAATATTATTGCATTAGAATATTAGTAAGCCTCTGTGTTCTATGAACACTGTTAAACATGCCTGAAGCATTTATATTTAAAAAAAAAGAAAAGAAGAGAAAATCATACCAAAGGAAATGTGGTTACTCCACATTATTTTATTGAGGAAAACTATGTAAACGTACAGTGGCGTATCTGCCATAGGGACCTGAGGTGTGGTCACAGCAAGGTGTGAGTCATTTAAAATTAGGGGCGAGTGCACCTGTAATGCACGCGAGGCTGACCCCATACCTCCGTAGGAAAATAATAAATATAATAAGTGATCAGATATAAAAGGCCAGGGTGTCCTTTTGTTGCAGAGGTTTTATTTCCTGTTGCCAGCCGGTAACAGGAAACCTGCTGAGTCAGAATAACGCCATCAAGTCTCCGACCATTCGTTTATGCTGTCAAAAGAAAACGGGAGGAGCTTGGGCGCGTTGAAAGATCGAGATTTTCTGCAACTACACACTGTATTATCATTCTACAAGGAATCCCAGGTGATGTGTTAAGCATCTGGGTATATCTGACACTTTCGTTTAATAAACACTGGTATTTCAAATCATACTCAGGAAGTTTATGGGGTATGATGATACTACAGCCCCTCATACACAGTGACTCTCCCTCTTAGATGAATAAAGTGTAAGCTGTGAACATTCTAACAGGAAAGATATATAGTGACTTTATAGTTATTGGACTAAGAGTCCACACATAATTTTAGTTGATCTTTTATGTAAACTATCTTGTCCTCATTTTCAAAGACCTGTCCAAAAGATATGGCTGGACAGGCAAATTAAATTGTACAGAAAAAATATTCATTTTAAAGAAAAACTTAACCACTGGTTTTATTCACTTCCTCATGGAGAATTAAAGTGTTTTTGTGTATGTACCATCATTTCATTTCTCCCCTAGACACTAGGTACATCATACACCATACACTAGAGCCAGAATAGTGACCGTGTGAGATCTAGGGAGGTAGCGTTAGGTTCCCTGCAAATAATTCATCATCATCATCTTTTAGAGTCAGGGGCCTACATGTGCTTGACCTCACACGGTTAATGCAGACACCGATTTCATTCTTTTAGGATACCATCATAACCTCCCCAGCAAAATCAAACTTTGCTACAAAAATTGGTAGGCTTGTCCGGGCATTTGAAATTCTCCTAGTACTACATACATTGGGGTCTGGGGTTTAGCATTAACAACATTCTATTTTCCCAGGAAATCCCCATAAATATTATTGCCCAAGATTTGAGAAGTGAAGAAAGTGTCAGAACCCAGAATTAATTAAATAAATTTGTATTTAGTTAGAGATTTAGTTAGAACATTTTGTATTTATCAGATGGCAGATCTGGCCAAGTTTCGCTCTGCGGCTGTGCAGACTGCTAAAGAGATGGGCATGGATGGACCAGAACTGGTCTAATATGTAACTTCAGAGGTGGATAAATTTATTGCCCGGGAAGATAAAAGATTAGAGAAAGAAGCAGAAAGAAAGTTAGAGGCTGAAAAAGAGATTAATAGGTTGCAGATTGAGGCTGAGAAGGAGGCCAAGGCCTTAGAGGCTGATAGAAAGGCTGAGATCAAGAGGCTCCAATCTGAGGAGAAAAAATTGGAGGCAGAAGAAAAACGACTGCAAAGGGAGGCAGAAGAAAAACGACTGCAAAGGGAGGCAGAAGAAAAGAGATTGACTGCCGAAAGGGAGGCAGAAGAAAAGAGATTGACTGCCGAAAGGGAGGCAGAAGAAAAGAGATTGACTGCCGAAAGGGTAGCAGAAGATAAAAGATTACAGAGGGAGCATGAGTTGCGACTAAGAGAGTTAGAGTTGCAAGGCCTTGCTCCGGATAATGGTCACAGCCCCTCTACCTCTGATGCTACTGCTAGTCAGGGGGCCTCCAACTCAGCCATGGGGCTCCATCTAGACTATTTTGTTGAGAAAGACGATGACATAGAAGGGTATTTAAGTAGGTTTGAACTTTTAGCCACCACTTATGGGTTAGAAAGAGAAAGATGGGGGGTAAAGTTGTCTCAGTGTCTTCGGGGAACAGCTTATGAAGTGTTTTCCAAAATGAGCAGGGATGACCAAGACAACTATGACATGTTGAAGCAGGCTCTTCTGTTAAGATGCGAAAAGAACGGAGAGTTTTATAGAAAGAAATTTAGGAATGCCAGGCTACTGTCGGGTGAGACCTATCACCAGTTCTCCGCCCGGTTAGAAACATATATGGAGAAATGGGCTACTTTGGGGAAAACCCAATATCTCAAAGAGATGATACTCATAGAACAGATGAGAGAGTCCATGGCTCCAGACATGAGAAAGTTTCTCATGGAACAGGGCGCGGAGAGGCTGGGTGAGATAATTAATGTCGCTGAAAGGTATCAGGCAGCCCAGGCAGAGGTAGCTGGCACCAAGAAGAAACCAGTAGATCAGTATAAGGCTCCTCAAAACTATAATAAATTTGATAACAGAGGTAAGCAGAACTTTGATAGGCCTCGAAATGATTTTAAAAATAAAACCTCACATTTCAATGACAGAAAGAATGATGAAAGAAAACCTTTTCATAAAGGTAGATTGTATTGTAGACATTGTAAGATGGACAACCATAACACTGACAGTTGTAGAAGGAAACCTCCTAATTTCGCTGCAATGAAAACGGGGAGAAAGGGAGTAAAGGTCAACTCTACTGAACAGCAGGAACCTTACCACCCCCCAGTGTGTGAAGATGTGATATGTAATGGAGTCACCATAAGGTGTTTGTATGATACTGGATTAGATTTTGATTCAGTTGTGAGTTCTCACCTGGTGCAGGCAGATCAATACACCACAGAAACAGTAGAGATCCAAGCTGCAACCAAGGACGTAGCGACCATGACACTTCCCATCGCCAGGATAAATGTGAAGACGCGATATGTGGAAGGAGTAATCAATGCAGCAGTGTTAAATGAACCAATCTACCCTCTGATATTGGGGTGTAGATATGTCTTCTTGGGAAATCCCAAGAGACCTGTGATCATGGCAACAGTCCAGACCCGATCACAATCCAGAAAGGAAGAAGATGAACCCATAAATACTCATCCAGAGGAGATGAGAAAGGCACAGGCTGAAGATAGGTCACTGAAGCCGTGCTATAAGAAACTCCCAAAGAGCCATACTCCTCCTAATAAAGGAGAATTCTATATGAAGAATAAATTGTTATATAGGAAGGCCGGCACTGGTTCAGCTGGTCACGGACAGCTGGTCCTTCCCAGTTCATATAGGGAGAAAGTGATGGAGTTAGGTCATACTATCCCCTTCAGTGGTCACATGGGGATTAGCGCAACAGGACAGCGTATAGCTTGTCATTATTTCTGGCCAGGGATAACGGAAGAGATATGTAAAGGGACATAAAGAGATATGTAAAATCCTGTCCCGAATACCAGAGAGTAGCTCCAAAGCATTGGACTGCTCCAGCAACTCTAGGGGAAATGCCCATAGTGGGAACCCCTTTTGAGAAAGTTGCAGTGGATATTGTGGGACCTCTCACACGGACCAAGAGGAGGAACAGTTACATCCTTACTTTGGTAGACACTTGTTCTATGTGGGGAGAGGCCGTAGCCCTGTCGTCAATCGATTCAAAACATGTGGCAGAGGCATTACTTACGATATTCACAAGGTTAGGATTCCAGCATCAAATCTTGACTGATAATGGCTCTCAGTTCAAGGGGAAACTAACAGAAGAGGTTTTCAGGTTGTTTCAAGCCAAGCACTTTCATTGTAGTCCGTATCACCCCCAAGGGAACGGCCAGGTAGAGAGGTTCAATGGGACTCTCATTTCTATCCTGAGAAAGCTGGCACATGAGAAAACTGATACGTGAGACCAATACTTGCCCGCCGCGTTGTTTGCGTACCGGGAAGTTCCCCATAATTCAACCGGAATGGCACCCGCAACACTGTTATTTGGGAGGCCAATAAAAGGTCCTCTAGAAGCTTTGTTAAGGACCTGGACAGATGAGAAGGCAGAGGAGACTGTTACCTCATCATATCAATATGTGAACGAACTGACCACTCGTTTAAAAACTAGTTGGAAACTGGCAAATGATAATTTGAGACAAGCCAGGAAAAAGCATGCTGCTTATTATAATAAGAAAGCGAAGGATAGGGAGCTTGCTGTAGGGGAGAAGGTACTTCTTCTATTGCCCGGCAGCAACAATAAACTTCAGATCGGATGGCAAGGGCCATATACAGTTTTGGAAAAGGTATCCAGAACAAATTACAAGATAGACAAAAAGAGAAAGGAAAAAGTCTATCATGTGAACCTTTTGAAGAAGTATCTGGACAGACAAATCCAGGAAGGAACACATCTAATGGCCTTGTCTATCGCAACCGAAATGAAAAATGACCCTCTCCCCTCATTCGAATATCCACTGAAAACCAGTGAAACGTTTGCACAGGTGAAAATCAGTAATCACCTGACAAAAGGACAGAGGGAGAAGGTTCAACAGGTCCTTGAGAAACATACAGATGTGTTAACGGATAAACCGGGGCACACAAATTTGTTGGAATATGATATGAAACTACTAGACCCAGCACCTATCTGTATGAGGCCCTATTCTATTCCTTTCGCTAAGGAAAAAGCTTTGAAAGAGGAGATTGATTATTTGTTACAAGAAGGGATTATTTCTCACAGTGAGTTTCCTTATAGTTCCTGTGTGGTTTTGTTGCGGAAACCATCGGAAGAACATAGACTGTGCATAGATTACAGGAAACTGAATGCTGTCACAGAAGGTCAGGTGGATCCATTACCTGATACTACTCAACTATTTGCCAGGCTGAACAAGGCAAAATATTTTTCTAAGGTGGATCTTAGCAAAGGCTATTACCAAATTCCAGTAAAGCCTGAGGTTCGACCTTATTTAGCCTTTAGCACATCGAAAGGTCATTATGAGTTCAACATGTTACTGTTTGGGTTGAAAAATGCCCCGAGTGTGTTTTCTAGGATGATGCGAAAATTGCTGGATCCCCTGAAAAATCCATGTATTTCGAATTTTATGGATGATATCCTCATTGCTACGGAAACATTTGAGGAACACGTTACTGTTACTGTGTTTTTAGGGTCCTCTAATGTTGATGTGTAGTTGGCCAGGTATGCGTGTTGATGTCACCTGAACAGTGTAATGGTGCGGTGAAGATCTGGGTCACTCACGCTGACAGCATACATGGTTTTTGTACGATGATGATGAGAGACATGGGTGTGTAGTCGCGAATGCGTTTAGGCTCATATATATGTGACAGGGGCTAGGTGTGCCTCACACCCAAGACCCGTGCACTAAGAAAATTTATAAAGGATCGTTTGACAGGGGTTGCAATTATTGGTTGCTTGCAACCCTCTCAGCAGCAGACTTAACAATTCAAGCAACCCAAAGCCTTATGCAGATCACCATTTAATTCTACCGAACAGAACCGAACACCAAACAAACAATCAAACAAACACCCAGTCAGTGTTCATAGACTGTCTGAAAAACAATAAATAAAACAATGTCTAAGTGAAAATCAATAGCATGGATAATACCACTTACCATACAGAAAACATGCGCCCACCTGATATCATCAACTATCTCACACACTCATGCGTGTCGTCCAATGCGACTAGTATGGTGTTGTGCATGAGGCTGGCAATCGCACCGGGTAACATAGGTTGCTACCGAAACTACTACTGCTAGAGCATCTGAATGCTTCATGCTGAGACAAACCACACCTGTGGCCCCATGCTCCCTCAGGAGCGGAGAAGAGAAATATACATCTCCAAGTACGCCCACGTGCTCTCACAAACCATGTTCACATAACAATAATAATCAACTGGACATAAAATAATATTCTTCAATACATGTACAACAAATAATCTCAATAATGAGAATTAACTACTACCTCTCAACCGACCCACATCAATACTCGTCCCTGCACTCTGAACATGTCGTAAGTGACGACTGGTGCGCCTGGCCACAAGCGTTTCATATATGACCCCTGATGAGATTGGGAACTCATCACATGAAACCCATTATTACAGAAACAACCACTGTAATAGCATAAAAATGCTTCTGTTGACTTGTGGTGGACACCAGCCGCATTGGTGTTTCCATGCTCCCCCAGGAGCAAATAGAGAAACACCTGTCTCAACTTGCCTTACGCAACCAAGGAGTGGCTCTCATCTCACCAGAAATCTAAATGACTATTCTCCCTTCAAAGTAACCACTAAAGATAAACAGTAGAATAATCAATCATCGTGAAATACGCTCAATACTGTTACATTAAAGAAATAAAATATAATTATTCTCTACTTAAACCAAACTGGAACTAAATACATAGCGTGTCACCTGGCGTAACATTTACCACGCGGTGCGTGTTATTCCGACTCGCTGGCGTCGCTTTTTATCACCACGAGGCTGCTATCTTGCTATCGTTAATCTTATCTAAATTCCAGTGGAATAGCCTCACACTATACCTGCCTTTCTGAAGAATGAAATAATCGCTCTTAAACTTTCACATCTATCTATCTACCTATTTATCTCATTAAACATTAAAATAGCCACATCGATATAATTTCAGAATCCTAGAAAACTAATGCTAATTTAAATTAACTCACGTGCTCAAGGCATTTACAGCTTGGCTCTGTGTGTCTAACTTCGTCTGTTCTCTCTGGGCGGCTGTGGCAACATAGGCCCGCTTGCCGGCCGCTTTCTCTTTTATAAGCCCTAGCCTAATCACTCAAGTTACTGCGCGCTACGCGTATTAATCTGCGCCACACAGATAACACACGCGATTATTGCTCCAGAATGCATGAAAACACAGATTTACACAACTAGAGCAAAAACACAACTAATATGTAGGCTTTATTATGGCCTTGTAATAAATTTTCTTGAAGATAACGTGATGAAAAGGCACTAAACCACAGAGACAATATGACTGACCAGATGGGGCCAGCGCCGAGAACGACAAATCTCAAGATGGCGCTGTCACATATAGTTAAACAATGCACCCAGTCACACTCATACGGAAGCCAATGATGGTTGCCACTACTGGTAACAGTTCACACATTTAATCACAGGACTAATAGTAGTATCACAGGAACAGTCAATGTAAGCAGGATCATGTACATCATGTTAACTGAAATCGATTGGTACATATCAGGCATTCTAAGGCTGGAAAACATTCAAATATGTGGGCATGGTCAATAGTGGTATGTCCTTTAAAGTACAGTTCACAATGCCGCTTTGGTATCCCTGACTTAACGCGTCAGATACCTTAATAACTCCGTCATACAAAAGACGAGCTCCTAAATCATGTAATAATATTACCAGGGCCGTCGTTCAACTTGGCATAACACACCAGTTGCATCTTATCATGCTGTAGAGTATTGGCCGAAACACAGGGCCTCAATATGACGTCAGCTGTGTATTCTTCATAAGCAGGTTGCATAAACCCTGCTATAATGATTGTATAAATATACCGCCAACCTGCGGTTTCCACCATATATAACTTCGTCACTGGACTTCTGATCAAATGAAGACGAATAGTCTTAAATGGCTACCTCGAGCACAAAATATAGGTTCTGCATTATAGGAACTGTGATCTGTTCTCACAGGCTAGGTAAGCCTTTAACAAGTTCTGCAACCGAATGCGTAATAATGATAAAGTCGGTGTTACCTTGAACCGAATCCTCAGAACACAAGAAACAACACTGTCGTCATTCCTGACATACAGTAAATCACTGGGGAAAACTGACAACGCAGTCACTTCGAAGATTTTCCTTCCCCAAAATACAACGGACATTCACGTCCCACAGAAGCCAGTTCACCTCTCTACCTGACGGAAGTCTAACTCTTCGCGCTCAAAACGGCGCATGGGTACATAGCCCAGAACTATGTACCTTTGACCCTATCTCAATACTGGTCAAACACAATTAATGAACCAAAAGGGGAGATAACCCCTAATCAACCTGACACCGCAAAGTTAAGACATAGTTCCCTAACTTTGATCAGGGTGAAAAAAAATACGACAAATAAATTGACGTTTGAAACTCCGTCAAAAATGACCGCAACATATTACTGCACACCACCCCCCCCCTGTAAAAAAAAATGACACATTTTTTTTCAAATTAAATATAACCATGAGCAAGATAGCACAAGCATCAATTATGCGCCAATGAAAGGATGAACCTAATATCAGGTACAATGGACGCACAAATAAAGCGTCTGGGGAGAATAAAATCATCTCCCAACATAAGAGAAAATATTTCCTCTAGACAAAACAAACTCTGGAGGTACCATCAAAGAAATCTAAGTTGCTGGCAACCCCAAGATACATATCAAAAATTATGAAATACTATAATTATAGCAATATACAAATATCATGAATTACAAAGCTATACTATCAACATATCTAATGGATATATATCATGGATGGACATAACCAAATTTGTTAAAGTCATTATACATCATCCAAATAACGACACAATTGTGTTAATATATATTATGATATTAAGAACAGACAAAGTTTGGAAGTGTATCAGGAGATCTAGGACACAAGATTTAAATGGAATCATGTGGGCATCTAGACAATATGTCTGCCATCACATTATCCGAACGACGGATAGCTCGCACCGTGAAATGGAAAGGTTGAAGAGCAATTGCATAACGAGTAGATCTCGAGCTCTTCAAATCCTTACTTTGCATAGCTGTAAGAGCTTTTTGGTCGGTTTCCATAATGAAATGCGCGCCCAGAAGGAATCTTTGTAGCTTAAGAATGGACCAAACCATGGCCAACAATTCACGGTCTAAAACCGAGTAATTCCTTTCTGCCGCATTCAGCTTCCTAGAGATATACATTACAGGATGCAGGGTTCCTGAATACTCCTGCATTAGTGCCGCTCCAATCCCAGTGAAGAGGCATTACTACGAAGGACAAAAGTCTTATCAATCGTTGGTAGTCTTAAGATAGGATGAGATGAGAATAAATTCTTAACCTGATCCAATGACGATTGGCATTCTTGGGACCAACGCACCATATTAGGAGAACCTTTTTTTAATAACGTTGAAAGTGGTGCCATAATGGAGGATAGATTCTCAATGAATCTTCCATAGAATTGTATTAATCCCAAGAGACTTCGTACTTGCTTTTTTGTCTTCGGGACCGAGATATTTAATATCTTAGATATGTTTTGGTCCTCTGTCTTCAACAGACCATGACCAACCCGATGACCTAGGAAAAAAATTTCACTAAACCCAACAAAAGCTTTAGAGGGTTTTGCAGTCAAATTATGCTCACGTAGAGTAGATAGTAATTCATGTAAACCCAAATAGTGTTCTTCCCAAGTATCACTGAAAAGACAGATGTCGTCTAAATATGCGATGACATCTGTACGATATGATAGAATTCGTCGCATCATGCGTACGAAAGTTGCTGGGGCGTTCATAAGCCCGAAAGGCATAAAATTCCACTGAAATAAACCCCTAGGTGTTGAAAAAGCAGTGAGAGGTTTGGCGTGTTCCGTCAAAGGGACTTGCCAATAACCTTTCGACAAGTCTAGTTTAGTAAAAAATCTAGATTTAGAAAGTCTAATAAGTAGATCTTCTAATAAAGGCATAGGTTCAGCATCAAACTTCGTAACTTGATTTAATTTGTGATAATCAACGCAAAGACGTATGTTATTGTCTTTCTTTCGAACAATAACCATCGACGAAGAATAAGCTGAAGTGGATGGTTCAATTATTTTCAACTGAATCATTTCATTCAATTCTTTCTCGACTTGTGCTTGAAAATGAATAGGTATAGGGTATGGTCTTACTCTGATCGGATTACGATCAGTAAGTATGATGTCATGTTCAATGACATGTGTGTGTCCAGGAATGCCGGTAAGGACATCCTGAAATGATTGTAGCGTAGAAGATACTTGACGCTGTTCCTCAAAAGACAAATTCGAAGAAACGGTAACGTTTTTCCATGATTCCGCAGAATTAAGTGAAATCACAGGAAGAGGTAAGTTAACATCAGAAAAAGTAGTTTCCTCATCCTGTATAACAGACAGGGATGAGATATGACCATGTTGGACTGGAGAGTCGTCCGTCGCCTGGAAAATAGGCTGCAAATAGTCTGGTCGTTCAATAAATTCCGTCAGCATATTTATATGGAAGGTTTTATGCCTTCCATCAACATCGACAATATAGTCGACATCGGAAATTTTCGAGACTATAGTGTATGTACCTTTCCATGAAATGAGAAGTCTATTCTCCCCCGTGGGAAGTAAGACATACGCTTTGTCTCCAGGACAAAGTTGACGTAGGCGTCTTTTCTTATTAGCAAATCGCCTAGCCTTTTCTTTAGCAAATTCGGATGATGAAGTTGCTAGCCTGCATGATTCGATAATTTTTTCCCTAAGAGCAATGACATACTCATATGACGATTGCATATCATCGTCAATATTATCGGAAGTTATCAAATCGTGTAGCAAGGACATAGGACAGCGCGGTTGCGCGCCAAAGACAAGTTCAAAAGGAGAAAACCCTGTATGCTCGATGGGAACCTCTCTATAAGCAAAGAGAGCTGCAGGTAGAACCCTGTCCCAATCATCAGGATGATCCTCCGTTATCTTGCCAAGTAAGTTCTTTAGTGTCATGTTAAGACGTTCAACCAATCCATTGGACATTGGATGATAAATACTACTGAGAGATCTTTTAATGTCCAGAATGGCCATCACCTGAGACATAGTGTCCGATATTAATTGAGTGCCATGGTCTGACAGTATTTCTCCGGGGAATCCCAGACGAGAAAATATGAGCCAAAGAGCATCTGCGATATCGACAGTTGATATGCTCTTAAGAGGAATAGCCTCTGGCCAACGCGTGCACATGTCAACCAAGTAAGGATAAATTGATGTCCTCTGGCTGACTTAATCTTAAACGGGCCAATAATGTCTATTGCCATTTTCTGAAACGGCCGAATAGGAATATCTGCAGCCTGAATAGGTGCAGCATGTCTTGGACCTCTAGTCTTGACCTCTTGACAAATTTTGCAAGATCGGCAATAAATTCGTATGTCTTTGTCGTAGATTTTAGATAGGAGAATTAAGACTTGGGTTGGTCCCTTCTGAATAGGTTGGAATGAGTGAGAGCCCCAGTGTGAGTTAGTAAAGGAAATAGATTCCACGAGTGAGATGATAGAATAGTGATAGAGGCTGTCTCTGAGATGCGAGAAATCTTCTCTCTCTCTCTCACCTATCTTCTACGACAGATTTTAAGCAGTCAGACAGTCTACCACACATACATTAAATATATGTATATCAACAGATCTCTACCCACTCACGTGCACGCACATACAGTGACGACAGGTAGACACACAGACGTGGGGAAACTATAACAATGATTATATAGATAATTAGAACGAGCTGACCAACACGATTATTAAGTTCAAGAGAGATTTTAATTATCATTTAAAATCTTCTCACAACACCAAAGAAATACATCAAGGAAAAACATATACAAATAGTCATAAATTCAAGAAAATGCTACACGGATGATAGCCCGTTAGAATCTTACTCTAGGTTTAGCCCACAGCCCCGTTAAGAGAACAGATGATGGCCCAAAGAGTTATAGATACATAGGGTTGAGTCTAAGAGGTTTCTTTCTTTCTCGTAAATGTATGAACAGAGTTGGATAATCTGATTTAGCCTAAGAAAAAGAAACTCTAGCAGTTGTAACAAATTCTGCAGATTAAAAAGTTAAGACAGCAAATGGGTGACAATATACACCGGTAAAATAACACTCTGACCTGCGTACACTCATTCATTCAGCCATGGCCATGTGCTCACAGTTATACTTACAGATTTGCTCGCTGCCTCTGGGAACATAATAAATTCTAGGACCTTCACACAGACCCGTAAAAGCAGTTCTCGACCAAGAAATCCCCAGTTCCAACAGGACGTACTGAATTTCTCTGTCTCAGGGAACGATTCCTTGGGTGTTCTTATTTTTCGGATGTCTGTTAAGTCACATAAAATTTGTCCAGGCACGAAAGTTAGCAGAGCACAATGTCATTAGCTTTGGTTTCTAGAATTTAAGGAATGTCAGATCGGTGTCTACTTTCAGGAAGGTACTATATTTGGTCACCACAATACTAGTCAAAAACTCTGTCGGAATGTTAATGTTATTCTTGTAACTATTCTCGCCGCCAGGCAGCATGTACATTTAAATTTGTGGAGCACTATGAACTGGCTCAAAAGCCCAATATATATTTCTAGTCTTTAGAAACCGTTAGTGGGAGTCGTATTACTGTCTCTCTCTGATGGCATATGCACTGTCAGACCGGTGTTACTTGAAAATAAAACCTACGTGGTTAAAGATAGGAAATGTCTATGCTTCTCACAAATATGTCTCTCATGCTACTAAACGCTGGCCAGTTGGGATCACCCCAATAATCACTGAATGAAGAAAAACAACATATAATATAATATACAGAATATGTACTCGTTATAACTTACATTTTAAACAGCAAGCCTACAACTTGACTTATTATTTAAAACTTCCCGTGAAGTAAGTAATATAAAAATCGATCATCAGGAATTAGGAATATCTGCGTATTCCGTCAATATTCACTGATGTCGCATTTAGCATTTATCAGTTAGTTTAGAAAAAAGATACTCGACTGAGTAGTTAGCAGTTAACTAAATTCATTATAGTTACATGTTTGTTAAGCTAGAAATATAATTTATTCTGCTTTCCACTGTATGCGTCACTAGAAAAATAATACAAACTATAAATTAGTTGCTCTGCACAAATCTAACTAGGGAAATAGCTAAGCGATTATACACTTTAAACCCTACACACAATACTAGATATATAATATTAATATACCTCGACACAGAATTACTAAGAACTAAACCACTTCGACCAAACTAAAGGCCATCTCTATTAACAGAGATATTTAGAAATCGAACCAAGGCTTGTTCTAGTCTAACTGCGAATTACTGAGTGCCGGAAATCAGGTTTGCAACTCTAGTTATATCTATCAAACGGACAAAGAATCCCACTGTTTCGAAACCACGAAACAGCGCCCGTCTCTCCCCTTCTCTAACACCCTACGTCAGCTTCCCTCATGTCGTAACAGCCATCAGTGACCAAGAGCGCGCGTGGGTTGCAAATCTCAGACAGCCTGTCTGCGGTGTGGAGCGATTTTTCTCGCTACGCCGGGTTATTCTGACGACGACTCTGAACTGACACTCATACTACTTCGCACCTCACGCTGACCGGGGCCCACAATGAGCCGTGTCAGCTGGGATTTCCAGACCAATGTCTGAAACTGCGACTCTAAGGCGTAAATATTCGCTCCTGCTTAAGCGTTTGGCCGATGCAACTCGTTGTTGACCGGTGAAAAATGCAGACGGATGTCGGCTCTCTCATAGCCTTCTCACGCGTTTACATCGAGAATCTAACTCAAGAGTGTCGTGTCATCTGAAGGTGCAGACCCAAGTCGGCTCGATGTCTGAGATAGCTGCAACTTAATTGCCCTTCTCGTCTGACTGACATCTAAGTAATAGAATTACGTATCCCAGTATGAGAAAAACACAAGGTAAAGTTTGAGAATACTGAAGAAAATATTTTTCGCAAACGAATGATGCGAAAAATACAGGAAAAACAAGTAAGGAAAGATAATAAAATAAAGGATGCGGGTGAGAGAATAGGAAGAAGATGTAGGCAATTTAATGATATAAAGACCTACGTGACAGTCTTTGTTCACGAATGGCCAAAAAAAAAAGACGCAAGGACTCTAGTCTTAGTTCTGGAAAAACCCATGTGTCCAGCACACTGAGAATCGTGTGCATGTTGAAGAATTAAGGCTCTCATACACTTAGGCACAAGAATTTGCGAATGCATAGACTTGTCTGAGTGTTGTACCATTCGTACCAGTATACCATTCTTCATAGTGATATACGATCTGTGATTCGTATTCTGATTAAGATCACCTTTCTTTGCGAGAAGGAAGAATTTCTTTAAAGAAGGATCTTCTTCTTGTCGTTTAACAAACGAGTCATGCGAAATCATCAAGTGATCGTCTTGTCTATCAACTCCATTACTATCATCAGATGAAGTTGGAGGAATAAGAGCTTGGGCTCTTGTTACCACTGCATTGACCGTTTGGATGTTTTGTTCCTCCCAAATAGAAATTTGTTGCGGGGTGCATTCCTTAACCCCATGAATACGACCGATTATAAGATCCGCAATAGGATTAGGAAGAAGACACGCGTGGACATCTCCTGTGAAGAAGGGAGTGTCAATGCTAATGATAGCAGTAGGATATTTTTCCATGGTACCACCAAATGTAACACATTTGACCACCTTTCCCGTGTAACAGAGCTTATCTATGAGAGACTGTCTAACCCCGACAGTAATACATCCAGAATAAAAAAGCACTGAGGCTAGACTATCATTGACAAGACCGTTATGCAAGATGAGAGATCCTCTCCCATCATGCGCAACTGTAGCAGGAAAAGCAGGAAGAGGGTGACCACAAATTAAGGTAGATACAGTCGATGGCTCGAACAATGTTAAGCATTGGGGGCATTCAGTTGCTCTCCCAAAATCGAAAGCACAACCACTGATAGCATTAGAGTTCCCACTATCATTTACTTGATTACAGGCTCCATTAAACTCTTGTTGTGCAGAGTTTGCCTGTTGGTAAGATTTTCTTTTGTTATGTCTAGGTCATCCGCGATTATCATTTCCCCTGTAATTGTTATCATACTGCCTATTGTAATCATCATTCCGGTTTGAATCCCTGTTTCCATAACCACCATCGTCATATTCTTGACGTCGAGAATGATTATCTCGAGAAGAAAAGCTCGGATAGTTTTTATTGTGATAACCTTTGCGATAGTGTCTATAATTATTACCACCAAAATTACGAGAACTACCATCTCGTCTCCAGTTCTTAGAAGAAGAACCATTATATGTTGGGTTACTCTGATTCTGAGTGTAATTCTGATTACGTTTCCTATTCCAGTTTTGTTGAGCACCCTGAAATTTCTTATTGAAATTATGGCCATATGGTGCTGCCGAAGCAACTGGCAACCCTTCTTTCACTTTAGAATTGCTAACTGTAGCATGGGGATGTGCGGTGGCATACTGGCAACAGTATTCCTCCATGTCTTTTAAGTTTCTAGGTTTACGCTCATGAAGAAATGCAAGGAAAGAATCATTAACAGATGACAAAACTTTGTCTCGAAGCAATAAGTCCATTAGGCCTTCATATGTTTTCTCAGTTTGAGACAACTCAATCCATCGTGTAAATGTACGACGTATCTTTGTAATAAAATCAGAGAAATCTACTCCATTTTCTGGCAACATTGTCCTAAAACGAAGACGATAATCTTCTTCTTTTAGTTGATATTTTTTTTAGTAATGCTGCTCTGACAACATCATAATTAGTCCTGTCATGCCCCTCTATTGTCATAAGAGTAGTCACTGTTTCACCTGTAAAAAATTCCATCAGTTGTTCGACATATTTTTCCTTTTTTATCTTATGCTTATCGCATAAAAATGGGAATCTATCCAGATAATCCGCTATGTCGTCCTTTAAAGGATTGAAATGAGGTAATTTGATCTTACTAGCAAACTCCTTTGTCGTACCCGAACTTGCTTGATGAGCACCCATATTTGTCACTTTCAACTTCTCTAATTCCAAAGTTGCGAGTCTTTCCTCATGTTCCATTTTCTGTTTCTCTTTCCTTTCCTCGGCTTCCCTATCCAATCTTCTATTTTCAGCCTCTGCCTGAAGTTTTCTCTCCTCAGCAGCAGCTTGAAATTTTCTCTCCTCTGCAGCAGCTTGCAGTTTTTTCTCTTCAGCAGCAGCTTCTCTTTGAAACCTTTTCTCTTCAAGTTCTAATCTTCTATTCTCAGCTTCTATTTTCTGTCTCTTCTCTTCTGATTTAAATGCCTTGGCATATTGAGCATTTGCATATTCTTCCAATATATCACCAGACTTACCAAGGGTTAACCCTTGCTGGATGAAGAAATCCAATGTAGACATTCTGTCTGATACTTATGTATTAGTACCTGAATAATAATAAACTTATCCTAATTCAATGGGAGACAAGTCTGTAATGCTAGACTTGTATACTCACTATACTTTATTCCAATCTCTTTGAGAGACAAGTCTTAATCAAAGACCTTGTATGGTTACCTTGATTCTTTATAATAATATTCTATCAATAATCTCTATGTGAAGAGTGTACCATATTAATAATAATAATAATACATGACCAAGTATATATATCTAGACTGTGTATGACAACAATGTATTACAATAATAAATACAAAGACAAAGATACAGAACAACAACCGAAAACGTTCGCAGAAGTCAAATAAACAATACGGCGAAACTAAGGAAAATATCACAAAGCATGTGACGATAACTGCGAAAATGAACAAAACCAATGACACCACAGTGTATAAACATAAAGTTGTATAAAACTAAACAATAGGAAAGGAAGACCTACAAATACAAACAAATCAAAACAAACTAAAGACCAGAAAAAATATAACGAAAACAACGAAAAGGTACACTTCGTCACACCTAAACGTAAATAGCAACGAATATTGCTAACAATTTCCAATTACGGAAAATCGCTCAGTCCCTAAAGACACGCTCTCAGTAGATACCTCTGTCACGTGGTATTATCTACAGGAGTCACCTTTCCCAACCAACCCGCAGAAATATACACAACAATATCACAAATAACATAAACAGCATATAATGGAATGTGTTGCAAAACAAAGCTCAGTTACACATGATACTAAAGTAACTTTCTTGCTCCTTGTCAACACGGAAGTACAATGTCAAGCGCGCAATGATTGTTAGATCCACTGTACGACGATAATATGTAGTGGTCTTCAGGAACATAAAGTCACTATGACCTTCTCGACAACTTGAGACTTGATGATCGAATGTTGAAGAGTTCGTAGACGGTACTGTTTACGAAAAGAACTTGCCCTCAAACTACGTGACTTGATTGCTCAGACGTTGGAGAGTCTGTTGACTGTAACGGTAAACAACCAGCGGTACTGTTTACAAAGAGGACTTGACTTGTGTGCAGCTGTAACGTGTAAACAACCAGCGGTACTGTTTACAATAAGGAATCGACTTGTGTGCAGCTGTGGTCCACGTAGCAATATTGCATATATGCTAACTCCAGTACTTGTACCAACTGTGGTTCATGTAGCATTATAACACAGATGCTAACACTGTTTATGTGGGTCAACAGTCGATGACCTATTTTACTGTCCTGTGTTATTTATAAGCTGTCAACCTTGATCATTCCAATATGTAGTGGAAACCAAAATTGTAGCCGAAAAGCCCACGGAACTGGTCCGCCAGAAATGTTACTGTGTTTTTAGGGTCCTCTAATGTTGATGTGTAGTTGGCCAGGTATGCGTGTTGATGTCACCTGAACAGTGTAATGGTGCGGTGAAGATCTGGGTCACTCACGCTGACAGCATACATGGTTTTTGTACGATGATGATGAGAGACATGGGTGTGTAGTCGCGAATGCGTTTAGGCTCATATATAGTTAAACAATGCACCCAGTCACACTCATACGGAAGCCAATGATGGTTGCCACTACTGGTAACAGTTCACACATTTAATCACAGGACTAACAGTAGTATCACAGGAACAGTCAATGTAAGCAGGATCATGTACATCATGTTAACTGAAATCAATTGGTACATATCAGGCATTCTAAGGCTGGAAAACATTCAAATATGTGGGCATGGTCAATAGTGGTATGTCCTTTAAAGTACAGTTCACAATGCCGCTTTGGTATCCCTGACTTAACGCGTCAGATACCTTAATAACTCCGTCATACAAAAGACGAGCTCCTAAATCAAGTAATAATATTACCAGGGCCGTCGTTCAACTTGGCATAACACGCCAGTTGCATCTTATCATGTGTAGAGTATTGGCCGAAACACAGGGCCTCAATATGACGTCAGCTGTGTATTCTTCATAAGCAGGTTGTATAAACCCTGCAATAATGATTGTATAAATATACCGCCAACCTGCGGTTTCCACCATATATAACTTCGTCACTGGACTTCTGATCAAATGAAGACGAATAGTCTTAAATGGCTACCTCGAGCACAAAATATAGGTTCTGCATTATAGGAACTGTGAGCTGTTCTCACAGGCTAGGTAAGCCTTTAACAAGTTCTGCAACCGAATGCGTAATAATGATAAAGTCGGTGTTACCTTGAACCGAATCCTCAGAACACAAGAAACAACACTGTCGTCATTCCTGACATACAGTAAATCACTGGGAAAAACTGACAACGCAGTCACTTCGAAGATTTTCCTTCCCCAAAATACAACCTACATTCACGTCCCACAGAAGCCAGTTCACCTCTCTACCTGACGGAAGTCTAACTCTTCGCGCTCAAAACGGCGCATGGGTACATAGCCCAGAACTATGTACCTTTGACCCTATCTCAATACTGGTCAAACACAATGAATGAACCAAAAGGGGAGATAACCCTTAATCAACCTGACACCGCAAAGTTAAGACATAGTTCCCTAACTTTGACCAGGGTGAAAAAAAATACGACAAATAAATTGACGTTTGAAACTCCGTCAAAAATGACCGCAACAGTTACCTCTTTGAATATGCAGTTTGATAGACTCAGAGAGGATAACGTAACCGCTAGGCCAACAAAATGTTGTATTGGTTGTAAAGAGTTGGAATTCTTGGGACATACGGTACATCAGGGTGGCATGACCCCTGATCCCAAGAATCTGGAAAAATTGAAAAGAGCACCTAGACCACAAACAAAGAAAGATGTGCGATCTTTCGTGTCGTTGTGTGGTTTCTACCAAAAGTACATTAAACATTTTAACTCTATATGTGCTCTTCTGACGGATTTAACTCGCAAAGGTCAACCTGATACAATAAATTGGTCAGCACAGTGTGAATTGGCTTACCAGGAGTTAAAAGAAAAACTCACAAGCAGGCCAGTATTGCAATTGCCTGACTTGAATCAAGAATTTATCGTGAGAAGTGACGCAAGCAATGTGAGCCTAGGCGCTACATTGTTGCAAAGGTCCTCCTCACAAGATGGAGAATTGAATCCAGTCGCTGATGCAAGCCGCAAGTTGAACAAGGCGGAAAAAAATTATTCAACTAGTGAAAAGGAATGTCTAACTTTGATATGGGTGATAAAAAAATTCCAGATTTATTTATATGGCAGGACATTTGTGGTCCAAACGGATCATTCACCTCTCGTGTTCTTGTCACAGGCCAAGCATGAAAATTCCAGATTATTGAGATGGTCTTTATTATTGCAGCCATACTCATTTCTGATAGAATATATTCCCGGCCCTCAGAACGTAGGTGCAGACTTTTTGAGTAGACATCCTTATGATGAAGATCAGAAAAACGCGTAAGACTTCATTGAGCTAAGTTATCTCGCAGATTATAACCTGCAAATCAATGCATGTTTTTAAGATGGGAGGTGTGTAGTAAAATCTGCGAGAATAATCGCTCATTTCAGTAAGATTTTAGTCATAAAATGATAATTAATAAACCCGCCCTATTGTGTCCGACGGTGATACTCTCACACGCCAGCATAGCGCTGAATTTTGTGCCATGGAAAGGCATAGAACCGCTCCCCCGTTTAAACTTACTCGCTTTCCTTGTGACGTACATTTTTAACATTTTGCCCGATCTGATAGAGACTGCGGCAAGACTTACAATTAACGATTTTGCGGAAGTGTGCCGCCAAACTACTGTCTGAATTAACGTAGTATTTTGACTTTAACGCTTGTAATTAGTAGTAATCCTTACAAATTTAGTAGTGTAACACGAGACAATCCAAATATTTAACGACAATTCTTAACCCGCCGCGCAAAACCCCTCTTCGCTTGACACGTTGTGCCATGCATATATACACGCTGGAGCAAAGCCAGCAGAGGCAAACACGCAGACAATTTTATTTCATCCTCGCGGTAGTATTTCTGACGTAACTAAAACAAGTTAGTTATTTGAAAATACATGCTGGCGAGATGAAAGAGAGGGAAAGATGGCCGTCTTGTGTAAAAATTTTATTTGACGATTGACAGTGACAAAATAGGAAAATCTAAACCAATATGAAACTGACAATAAAAATCATATGGTAGTATAGCTTAGAGTCCACTGAGCAAGAATGTGTTTTAAATAATATGGTAGTCCAAGTATTAGCCAAGTTATTGAGAAAATACTAAATGTCTACGGACGCTCGACCAGACAGACTGTTGTTCCTGCTTGTTTTTTTCATAACGTTAGTGGGGACGCCAGCGTAGAATAGAGGCATTGAGGTACATTCAAATTCGATTGGGAAACAAGAGTATAGGAGGGAAAGGGGAGCGGTAGGTAAATTGTTAACCAAAACGAAACATCTTTTTGTATTGGGCATAACTAAAGCAGGCTGGCCAATCGACTACCAGACGCAGAGTTTGTTTGGAATTATTTTTGTTTTTCAAAAACTACATTTGAAATTCTGGTGGACGCAAGCTTTCGATTGGCCAGTGCTACTAAATATTAGCAAAAAGCTTTCACTATTCATTGCCAGTTGAACAAAACTTTCCATTCAAATACGCTGAGATGAGCTGTGTTAAATTTAAAATTAAATAAAGAAATATTCACAGTCTGAGCAGTGCAGAAGAAACTGAGGCCATTTCTTTAGCAAGTCAGCGTCATTTGTTTATATTTCTTGAAATTTGTGGTAAGAATGCTTTATGAATTACTATGTTTATTCCAACTGCCAAAGTTAGATACTGCTATTGGGAAAAGTGAAGGACATGCCGGGAGCAGACATTGTTGAGTCCTCACATTGAAATGTATCTAACTGGTGTAAGTTGTCATGATTTTGTTTGAATATTATTGTATTAGAATATTAGTAAGCCTCTGTGTTCTATGAACACTGTTAAACATGCCTGAAGCATTTATATTTAAAAAAGAAAAGAAGAGAAAATCATACCAAAGGAAATGTGGTTACTCCACATTATTTTATTGAGGAAAACTATGTAAACGTACAGTGGCGTATCTGCCATAGGGACCTGAGGTGTGGTCACAGCAAGGTGTGAGTCATGTAAAATTAGGGGCGAGTGCACCTGTAATGCACGCGAGGCTGACCCCATACCTCCGTAGGAAAATAATAAATATAATAAGTGATCAGATATAAAAGGCCAGGGTGTCCTTTTGTTGCAGAGGTTTTATTTCCTGTTGCCAGCCGGTAACAGGAAACCTGCTGAGTCAGAATAACGCCATCAAGTCTCCGACCATTCGTTTATGCTGTCAAAAGAAAACGGGAGGAGCTTGGGCACGTTGAAAGATCGAGATTTTCTGCAACTACACACTGTATTACACTGACAAACAACATTTTTCTTTCTTATATAAGAATAAGTGTTCTTAGGTCAGTTTCTTGCGCTGATTTCAAATCTGAAATCCGTTTATCTCTATCACGTCGGGTTCTTAAGATATTTGTGAATAAATATATTTTTGGGAAACCGTTATTTGCTCCGTTTCATTTTTACTATATAACTTATTAAAAATTAATAAAAAGCAACATAATTCTACTTTTTATACTGCTAAAAGATGCATGTCGTATGTTACGCGATTTTTCAAATAGTTACTGTATTTTGAAATAATTCTGAGCAAAATATGGCTTCTAGAAGTTGTAGAAATTCGGCTGATCTGTTCTGTTACGTGTGCGGATATTTTACCGATCGTGTTGACCAGAAAAACTTTACACCATTACTAAAGAAAGCATATGAACTTTATTTCGATTCGAAAGTTGATGATGCAAATAAATCTTGGAAGCCAAATGCAGTTTGTTCGATACATTGGCAGGTTGGTTACGAAAATCGCCGAAGCATAAGTCGATGCCTTTTGGAGTGCCAGTAATATGGCGTGAACATACAAATCACACTACTGATTGTTACTTCTGCTTGACAAATATCCATGGTTTCACTTTTAAAACTAGAAAGTCTGTGGTTTATTCAAATATTGAATTGGTTTCGAAACCAGTGCCTCATGATCCAATCACGTGTCCGATCCAAGTACCACCAGAAACATAATCCGTTGGACGTGAATGAACCATCAGAAAGTGATAGTTTACCTGCTTTAGAAACTAATTCTGACTCCGATTACATACCGGTGAATGATTCTTCTTCTTCCGTCCTTAGCCACCGACCGTCAACGCAGTCAGTGGCCATTACGCCTAGTGGCGTCTTAGGGCAACAGCAGATAGGTTTTCTTTGCCATTGTTTCCCATCACGCCTATTGGCGTCTTTAGGGCAACGGCAAATCAATCCATTTGCTGTTGTTTCCGTAATCGAAGTGACTGGCAAACGGGTGATCAGCCCGTTGGTAGGTGAATGATGGTGTTTACTTAATTAACCATTCAGGACTTTCAGATCTAATACGTGATCTCGCTCTTACCAAAGGACAAGCGGAATTACTCGGTTCGCGACTCAAAGAATGGAATCTTTTAGCGCCCAATACTCCGATATCTAAATTTCGTCATAGACACAGAGAACTTGTTCAAAACTTTGAGATGGATGATGACATTTGCTATTGCAAAGATGTAAACGGTCATGAGCACATAGTCAACGAATGGCGATTTTTCATCCATTCTTCCAAGACTAGTCTAAAAGCCGTGTTATTGCATAACAGAAATTTATTTTCATCAATTCCAGTCGCCTACTCTGTTCATATGAAAGAAACTTATGACAATATGGCTATACGTTTGGAAAAAATAAAGTACAATGACTACCAATGGCGGATTTGTGGAGACCTAAGGTCATTGCAATTCTCACGGGCATGCAGACTGGGTATACTAAATTTTGTTGCTTCCGATGTGAATGGGACAGCCGCAACAGACAGGAACATTATGCAAGAAAGGTGTGGCCTATCAGGGATCGTATGCAGCTCGGGTATAAAAATGTAATACACGAGCCATTATTTAACAAAGACAGCTTCATTTTACCACTGTTACATATAAAGTTGGGGCTCATGAAGAATTTTGTAAAAGCGTTAGATAAAACGAGCAAAGCTTTCACTTATCTTCGAGAAAAGTTTCCGCAAGTTAGCGATGCAAAGATAAAGGAAGGTATCTTTGTAGGACCTCAGATTAGGAAAGTTATTGCAGACAAACAATTCGAGAACTTGTTACATGGTAGTGAACTTCGCGCATGGATGGCATTCAAATCGATCGTCGATAACTTTCTGGGAAATCACAAATCTGTTGACTATGTTGCATATTGTTAAGCAGTGCATAGATGCATACAGAATTATAGGCTGTAACATGTCCCTCAAAATCCATTTGCTCGATTCGCATCTTGACTTTTTCCCTGACAACCTTGGCGAAGTCAGCGATGAACATGGAGAACGATTCCATCAAGATATCGCCGTAATGGAGTCACGTTTTCAAGGACGGTGGAGTGTGACCATGCTTGCCGATTATTGTTGGATGCTTCATCGCGATGTACCACATGCCATTCACCGACGAAAGTCGACTGCAAAGAAATTCAAGCCTACATAACTGTTATACTTCTTGTACGAATGATGTTGTAATACTGTATGCGTTGTTAAAAAACTTCAATTGCGTTTTTCTAGAGATCCCGACCTGATAGAGAAAAACGGTTTGCAGATTTAAAAACAGCGCATTAAAATTGACCAGAAAAACATAGAAATGTTAGAGAAAGAAAAAAAAAGTTTTTTTTTGTTAGTCAGTGTTATCATTCTACAAGGAATCCCAGGTGATGTGTTAAGCATCTGGGTATATCTGACACTTTCGTTTAATAAACACTGGTATTTCAAATCATACTCAGGAAGTTTATGGGGTATGATGATACTACAGCCCCTCATACACAGTGACTCTCCCTCTTAGATGAATAAAGTGTAAGCTGTGAACATTCTAACAGGAAAGATATATAGTGACTTTATAGTTATTGGACTAAGAGTCCACACATAATTTTAGTTGATCTTTTATGTAAACTATCTTGTCCTCATTTTCAAAGACCTGTCCAAAAGATATGGCTGGACAGGCAAATTAAATTGTACAGAAAAAATATTCATTTTAAAGAAAAACTTAACCACTGGTTTTATTCACTTCCTCATAGAGAATTAAAGTGTTTTTGTGTATGTACCATCATTTCATTTCTCCCCTAGACACTAGGTACATCATACACCATACACTAGAGCCAGAATAGTGACCGTGTGAGATCTAGGGAGGTAGCGTTAGGTTCCCTGCAATAATTCATCATCATCATCTTTTAGAGTCAGGGGCCTACATGTGCTTGACCTCACACGGTGAATGCAGACACCGATTTCATTCTTTTAGGATACCATCATAACCTCCCCAGCAAAATCAAACTTTGCTACAGTAAGTGCACGAGTCCCTTACGACTTTACCTTCCCGAGGCCCACTAGGTGCTGGAACAGGATTTGTCACGCCACTGGGTTATATCTAGAGAAATGGTATATACGTTTACTCAAATCTTAAAAGGGCGTGTTCGTTTTAACATGCTTGGACATCAAACGATATAAACTAATGAAAGAATATAGTTTTTATTGCTGAGAATCTCAGACGTCGAGTGGATATTTCACAAACGCGTAAACAGACGAAGGTATCTTTTGGATAAAAGGGCAAGGGAAACAGAAAGAACAGGATTACTGCTCCTGCATGCATGTCGTAGGATGCTACTAATATCACATGCATTTTAAACAAATTTTGTGTGTTTATATATATATATATATATATATATATATATATATATATATATATATATATATATATATATATATATATATATATATTACTGAATAGGAGAATAATTCGTGTGGTATTTGGGACAAGTGGCCCTTCCTCCACTCCCAGCCTGCGTCTTTCTATTTCATCAGGAAGGTAAACCTGGACATGTATATCAAAAGCCATATTGTAAAGTTTCGTGATCACAAAATAAGGTTAAGCGAGTCTGACAACTGAAGAACCTGAAAGGGCGTTGCTCCGTGGATTATGAATGTAAAACTGGTGTGTGGTGCTTGTAGGTTAAATACAGCAGTGTCAAAATATTCTTAACGACGTCACCAAAGGAAGATCTCTAAGTTTTTGCTGTAAGATTTATCGAGTTGGTCCTGGCTTCCTCCTACAGAGTTCTATTGTTAGTCTAAGAGTGATGACCGCAAAACCAAAATATTAACACGGTTAACATTCAACAAATGGAGGCCTGCTTCGACGGGGTGGTAATATATTTAGTTATTCTTTTTATTTCTTTTATAATGTCTTTTACTTAGCTTTCTCTTTCTTTACTTTTCCTAACCAACGACTTATGGCAAGTAACGTAGGCATTTTTCTTTATCTGTCTTCCAAGTAAGACGCATTACTTGTCCCCAAAATTTTGATAAAATAAACCCACCCTTCACCACGTATTACTGCAGCCACCCTAAACTTCTTAAACAGGGTTTAGGGTGATTATACTGTCACCAGATTTCGGCCGGTCATCGATGTTTGCCAGTACACAAAAGTCGGCCACACTAACTGCTCAAGCTAGATATATATGGTCGAAGCACTCTTGATCTATGAACGACATCTTTATACGGATTAAGAAAGTGCACAAGAGAGATAACTTGCACTATTTCTGAGTTCTGGCACTTGTGTTAGCTGCCAATATAACAAAGTTGTCCTTTAGACCAACGCCACTGACTTTAGTTTTTGCGTTAACTTGACAGAATTTTTTGTTTAACATTTCGTCATTCATTTGTTGTTGTTTGTGTTTTCTTCTCTGCCACTGAAGTTAAGAGCTTTGGGGGATTTTGTATATTTTTAAGCAAATCAGGTTGTCTAAAACTGTTGTCAATAATTTTTGAATTTTAATTTCAAACTGTAACCTTTTAATGTACGGAGTGGCGCATAAATGCGTATACATTTTCTTGACATTAATTTATTCGTTATTACAAACTAATTAATACATACTATATAAAATAAGTTCGTATATAGAAAAAGCATATTAAATTATTAAAAACAGATTAACATTAAACCTTAAGGTGCTCAAACAGGGCCCCGTCATTGTCCACAGCTTCTTGAAGTTTACCTACCCCACCGAGACACACTTTGTTACAAAGTTCTCTGTGTTAAACTATTTCATTAAATGACTCAGTGAAAAAAAAATAAAAAATAAAACTCCAAACTGATAACAACTGTAAGTTTAAAAAATATGAAATACATATTATAAAGTGTATACAAACATGCTAATAAAATACCAATAAACATTTCAATAATGATAATATTAAAGTGTACACCTTCATTGCACCTCCTTGTGCAGTATATCGTCGCGCAATTCGAGTGGTGTTTTTTCTAATGATTTTTGTATGCAACAAAGTGCCAAATGATTTATTCGTGTGCTTTTGATAATATAATTCGATATATGAATTGTAACTTCATCATGTAACAACAGTTGTTACAGAAACCATGGGCGCAAGAGCACTTGAAATGATGCAACTCATTCAATCATCAATCAATCAATCAATCAATCAATCAATCAATGCCCTTTAACTCTCCAAAGAGCATAGTCATACAACAAACACATGCCTAGTCTTTCTGCCACGTGCTGTAACTTAAGGTCCCCCCCCAGCCCTCCTCATCACCTCTACCTCCAACTCCATCTCTCCCCCCTCCCCATGTGTTCTCCGGCCTACCTCCGCTTCTTCTTTCCCTGGGGACACCAGAACAAGGACTGTCAGCTGGTTCTATCGGCGTCTTCTTCTAATCTCTTGTTCCACTGGCATCTGTCCGGTTTGTCCGGTTCTTGTCATTAGTTCCACATTAGTGACCTTGTCAAACCATGATGCGACTCATTCGGGGCGTAAAAAGGGAATGATGATGATAATTGTGACTGTGAAATATGACTGAATTTTGTTAATATTAAAAGTTAATTTTTTAAATGTTTATTTTCTGGGCTTGTTGTTTAATTCTCAGTTTTAAAAGTGTAATGTTTGTGCTTATCCAAGTTTAAAAAAAAAAAATCATAGCACAGTTAGAAAGGAATGATTAATTACACTGACAAACAACATTTTTCTTTCTTATATAAGAATATGTGTTCTTAGGTCAGTTTCTTGCGCTGATTTCAAATCTGAAATCCGTTTATCTCTATCACATCGGGTTCTTAAGATATTTGTGAATAAATATATTTTTGGGAAACCGTTATTTGCTCCGTTTCATTTTTACTATATAACATTAAAAATTAATAAAATGCAAAATAATTCTACTTTTTATACTGCTAAAAGATGCATGACATATGTTACGCTATTTTTCAAATAGTTACTGTATTTTGAAATAATTCTGAGCGAAATATGGCTTCTAGAAGTTGTAGAAATTCGGCTGATCTGTTCTGTTACGTGTGCGGATATTTTACCGATCGTGTTCACCAGAAAAACTTTATACCATTACTAAAGAAAGCATATGAACTTTATTTCGATTCGAAAGTTGATGATGCAAATAAATCTTGGAAGCCAAATGCAGGTTGTTCGGCTTGTGCAAATACATTGGCAGGTTGGTTACGAAAATCGCCGAAGCATAAGTCGATGCCTTTTGGAGTGCCAGTAATATGGCGTGAACCGACAAATCACGCTACTGATTTTTGCTTCTGCTTGAGAAATATCCATGGTTTCACTTTTAAAACTAGAAAGTCTGTGGTTTATCCAAATATTGAATCGGTTTCGAAACCAGTGCCTCATGATCCAATCACGTGTCCGATCCCAATTCCACCAGAACAATATCCGTTGGACGTGAATGAACCATCAGAAAGTGATAGTTTACCTGCTTTTGAAACTAATTCTGACTTGGATTATATACCGGTGAATGATGGTGTTCACTTAATTAACCATTCAGAACTTTCAGATCTAATACGTGATCTCGCTCTTATCAAGCGGAATTACTCGTTCGCGACTCAAAGAATGGAATCTTTTAGCGCCCAATACTCCGATATCTAAATTTCGTCATAGACACAGAGAACTTGTTCAATACTTTGAGATGGATGATGACATTTGCTATTGCAAAGATGTAAACGGTCTAATGGTGCAGCTCGGTCATGAGCACATAGTCAACGAATGGCGACTTTTCATCGACTCTTCCAAGACTAGTCTAAAAGCCGTGTTATTGCATAACGGAAATTTATTTTCATCAATTCCAGTCGCCTACTCTGTTCATATGAAAGAAACTTATGACAATATGGCTATACTTTTGGCAAAAATAAAGTACAATGACTACCAATGGCGGATTTGTGGAGACCTAAAGGTCATTGTAATTCTCACGGGCATGCAGACTGGGTATACTAAATTTTGTTGCTTCCTATGTGAATGAGACAGCCGCAACAGACAGGAACATTATGCAAGAAAGGTGTGGCCCTATCAGGGATCGTATGCAGCTCGGGCATAAAAATGTAATACACGAGCCATTAGTTAACAAAGACAGCATCATTTTACCACCGTTACATATAAAGTTGGGGCTCATGAAGAATTTCGTAAAAGCATTAGATAAAACGAGCAAAGCTTTCACTTATCTTCGAAAAAAGTTTCCGCAAATTAGCGATGCAAAGACAAAGGAACTTATCTTTGTAGGACCTCAGATTAGGAAAGTTATTGCAGACAAACAATTCGAGAACTTGTTACATGGTAGTGAACTTCACGCATGGATGGCATTCAAATCGATCGTCGATAACTTTCTGGGAAATCACAAATCTGTCGACTATGTGCATACTGTTAAGCAGTGCATAGATGCATACAGAATTATGGGCTGTAACATGCCCCTCAAAATCCATTTGCTCGATTCGCATCTTGACTTTTTCCCTGACAACCTTGGCGAAGTCAGCGATGAACATGGAGAACAATTCCATCAAGATATCGCCGTAATGGAGTCACGTTATCAAGGACGGTGGAGTGTGACCATGCTTGCCGATTATTGTTGGATGCTTCATCGCGATGTACCACATGCCATTCACCGACGAAAGTCGACTGCAGAGAAATTCAAGCCTACATAACTGTTATACTTCTTGTACGAATGATGTTGTAATACTGTATGTGTAGTTAAAAAACTTCAATTGCGTATTTCTAGAGATTCCGACCTGATAGAGAAAAACGGTTTGCAGATTTAAAAACAGCGCATTAAAATTGACCAGAAAAACATAGAAATGTTAGAGAAAGAAATAAAAACTTTTTTTTTGTTAGCCAGTGTTATTTGCTCTATTGTAGCCTATGAGATAATGTCCCAAAGCGGTGTTAATTGATAATTGACAATACAAAAAATAAAAATGAATATGGTATTTGTGTTCGTTTTACAAATGAACAAAACTTTAGAAACACGAGCGTTTCGGAATAAACCTTCGGCAGCTACTGTCATAAATAATAAACCAACATGAGGCATATAACAGGGTTATAAGAAAACAACAAATTCCATGCAGACATATAAACAAAATTAATTAATTAAACAATAAAAATTATAAACAACAAAGAAATATCAGCGCACATATCAACAGCAATAAAACAGCAAAGAATATTAAATGACAAAAAATTAATGAAAAGAATGGCTTCATTCAAAAGTAATGTTCTACATCATCATCATCATCGCTCCTTTTCGTTCCCCGTGGAACATAGGGCAGAAACAGCTGCTCTCCATCGATTTATATTCTGGGATGTCTTTTTCAGCTGTGCCCAAGACATTCCAATTTCCCTAGCCTCCTCTTCCACAGTTCTTCTCCAAGTTTTCTTTGATCTCCCCACTCTTCTTTTCCCGTGTGGGCACCCCTGGCTATGCTTGATTGTTCTCGACAGTGAACCAATATCGTTGTAAAGTTCTTCACTGTAAAGAGTTGTTGTAAAGTCATCTGTAAACCATCTGTGTAAATTGGGGTGTATGGTGTTACTGAGATCAGGCATGCTCCAGTCTACCCAGCTGTAAATGGGTAACTTACCCTAGTCCTGAGTTAGGGAAGGCAAATGCACTGTAAACAGTAATTTCCCTCTAAGGCTCCAGGGGAAGCAGGCCCTAAACGTGGTCATTTCAACCGACGCAGGATGGTGTAGATATGGAGTAGAAGTGTAGAGTGTGATTAACGCGAATGGTGTACTGTTCGTGTTCTGACCAATCTAATCACTCATACACTTGTGTCTACAAGGCACCAATGCAGACTGCTGGAATCTTTGTTTACACAGTTTATTTAGACGCACACACTGGGACATAACGAGTAAATCATGGGTACAGGTTGACACATCAATTTGCAGGCATACATAGTAGATCCCATGTCATGACACATTCATAAATAATAGGTAGTACATCAATAGTTTCCAATGTCATGATACATAATGGTCGCATCCCCTATCTGACTAAGCGCGTCAGTGAAGGCGGATCGGTAAGTAACTAAAGTTGCTTTATGTTCACAGTTTATATCATCTTATGAAACCATGGAAGGGGTTTCTATCAAAATTGAGATCTCCTTGCCACTGTCCGAATAATAAGATACATGCCCCGTTCTTTGGACAGTGATTCAAAAATACGATGACAGGAATGTAACATGGCCGCCTTCCTGAGTCGTCGCTCACTCACTCACAGGAGGGTATATCTAAGCCAAAGTTAATTTGAAATGTATAAGAATAATTTCTTAAAGTTCCTCCATACAGATCTACAGTAAACCAGTTACTTCACATAGACATAATTACTGTATGGAAGCCCGTCATCTTCGTCGATACAAATGTGACCCTAGCGTTGCGAAGCACAAAATTCCAGCTAGGTCTAACCGACGTGAGATCATCAAAAATAGGGTCTGGAATTACCTGGAGTCCGAATCATACATGGTACCGTACATTAGGAGAGTCTCTAACACAAGCTCTAGTAAAGACACAATCTCCTACAGAAGAAAAACCACTTCGTAAATAATTTTTACTGAAGAATCTACCAGCCCTGAAAAAATGCGTAACCGCCATGTAAACAGTACCTCGGAACTCATCACGACTTGTCAAGACAACTCATACTTCCGCTAGAGCGGCATAACAGAATATAGTCCTGCTTACCCATCAAAAATATACAATATAGGACTGATTCTACTTGTACTAATAATATGTAATACATATGAATTCAGGCCATAAACATAATAAGCAAATTAATATATCTTCTGACCCTAACAAATAAATACGGACATAAGTGTCATATCCATGCGCCGAATCAATATCAAGAACGATTACTCCTATGATCGAAAGTGTAAATCAATCATGAGTTATCTCGCTTTACCATAGACAGCATTTTCATACACAAATGAATGAATGTCTATATCTTTTCCATATTAAATAGCCATATCGATTTTTTTGTAATATGTGCGTCAAAATATGCACGCAACAGATTACCACACCCCTCGGGAAAAAAAATGATACATTTTTTTTGAAATACATCTAGGAGCAACATACAATAGGCTCACAACGCACCAATAACAATGCGCAGATGATAAGCTTAAGTTTTCTGACCTTAGAGAAAGTACTTCTCTAAGTATAAATATTTCCAGAGAGGTGTCACCAACGCATACTACAATATTAGCAATGACACAATTTCTACATTAGTTTATACATAAATTTCATCTAAGATATCTTAACATCATGATCATCAAAGACGAAAAAAACATTGAAAGATCAGCGGTGAATAAATATCAATGAACCGCTAAGTAGTGTTACAATCAATATATGATATTACATATGTGTACACATTTCAACATAGGAACAACTGTATCAAAGTTGTATAACAGTTATGAATCATGTGGGCATCTAGACAAAATATCTGCCATCACATTTTCTGACCCACGGATAGCTCGCACCGAAAAATGAAATGGCTGCAGAGCAATTGCGTAACACGTTGATCTCGCGCTCTTCAGATTTTTACTCTGAATAGCCGTAAGAGCTTTCTGGTCAGTTTCCACGATGAAATGCGCGCCAAGAAGAAATCTTTGCAGTTTAAGGATTGACCAAACCATAGCCAATAATTCACGGTCTAGGACCGAGTAGTTCTTCTCTGCGGCATTTAATTTACGAGAAATATACATCACAGGATGCAGAGTTCCAGAGTACTCTTGCATTAGTGCTGCTCCAATCCCGGTGGATGAAGCGTCACTACGAAGAATAAATGTCTTATCCTTAGAAGGCAATACTAGGATAGGTAAAATAGAAAACATAGTTTTAACCTTATCCAAAGAGGATTGACATTCTTGAGTCCAATGGACTACATTAGGAGACCCTTTCTTTAGCAAGGAAGAAAGAGGTGACATAATGGAGGACAGATTCGGAATGAATCGTCCATAAAATTGTATTAGACCTAAGAGACTTCGCACTTGCTTTTTAGTCTTAGGAATAGAAATGTTAAGTATCTTACTTGTATTATGGTCTTCTGTTTTTAGGAACCCATGACCAACACGGTGTCCTAAGAAAGATATTTCGCTAAAACCAATACATGCTTTCGATGGTTTCGCTGTCAGGTTATGCTCGCGTAAGATAGACAATAGTTCATTTATCCCATTATAGTGATCGTTCCAAGTATCACTGAAGAGGCAGATGTCATCAAGATACGCAATGACATCTGAGCGATGAGATAGGATTCGACGCATCATGCGTACGAATGTTGCAGGGGCGTTCATAAGACCGAAAGGCATGAAATTCCATTGGAATAGACCCCTAGGCGTCGAAAAAGCAGTAAACGGTTTGGCGTGTTCGGATAATGGAACTTGCCAATATCCCTTAGACAAATCGAGTTTAGTAAAGAAATGAGAATTCGATAGTCTCGTAAGTAGCTCTTCTAGTAAAGGCATAGGTTCAGCATCAAATTTCGTCACTTGGTTCAATTTGCGATAATCCACGCAAAGACATATGTTATTGTCTTTTTTTCATACAATAACCATCGGCGAAGAATATGCTGATGTGGATGGTTCAATAATTTTTAACTCTATCATCTCATCCAACTCTTTCTCTACCTGTGCTTGAAAATGTATCGGGATAGGATACGGTCTGACTCTTATAGGACTATGGTCAGTAAGAATAATGTCATGTTGAATGACATCAGTTTGACCAGGAATGTCAGTAAGGATATCCTGAAATTGTTCTAACATAGTAGAAACTTGTTTCTGCTCTCCTGGAGATAATTCGGGAGAAATTACAACATCTTTCCATGATTCATTAGAGTGAAGAGGAATCATTGGAAAAGGTAGATTTACATCCGAGAAACTCGTTTCCTCATCCTGTATTACTGACAGAGATGAGTACTGTCCATGTTGGACTAGAAAATCGTCCGTTGCCTGGAAAACAGGTTGTAAATAATCCGGACGTTCATGGAATTCCGTGAGCATGTTGATGTGGAAGGTTTTACGCTTCCCGTCAATATCGACGATATAGTCAACATCGGAAACTTTTGATATTATATCGTACGGACCTTTCCAAGAAATAAGAAGTCTATTTTCCCTACAAGGTAGCAAGACAAATGCTTTGTCACCTGGACAAAGTTGTCGCAAGCATCTCTTTTTATTGGCAAATTCCCTTGCCTTCTGTTTCGCAAATTCAGAAGAAGCAGTTGCCAATTTGCATGCTTCAATAATCTTGTGTCTAAGTGCGATGACATATTCATAAGAGGATTTTGTGTCATCGACAATATTATCAGCAGTTATAAGATCATGAAGTAAGGACATAGGACCTCGCGGTTTCGCGCCAAAGACAAGTTCAAAGGGAGAAAATCCTGTATGTTCGTTGGCGACCTCTCTATATGCAAAGAGAGCCGCGGGTAAAACCCTATCCCAATCCTGTGGATGATCTTCTGTTATCTTACCAAGTAGGTTTTTCAGAGTTCTATTCAGACGTTCCACCATCCCATTGGACATAGGATGATAAATACTACTCAGCGATCTCTCTATCTTAAGAGTCGACATTACTTGAGACATGGTATCCGATATGAGTTGGGTACCATGGTCGGATAATATTTCTGCTGGAAATCCCAGACGAGAAAATATTAACCAAAGAGCATCTGCGACATCAGCAGTAGTTATGCTCTTTAGAGGAACAGCCTCCGGCCAACGTGTGCACATATCAACACACGTCAAAATAAATTGGTGTCCTCTAGCAGACTTTATCTTAAATGGACCAATGATGTCTATCGCCATTTTTTGAAATGGTCGAATGGGAATGTCTGCAGCCTGAATAGGTGCATCATGGCGTGGACCTCTGGATTTAATCTCTTGACATACTTTACAAGATCGACAATAGATTCGTATGTCCTTATTCACAGCAGGCCAAAAGAAAGATTGAAGAACTCTAGCTTTAGTACGGGAAAAACCCATATGTCCAGCACACTGCGAATCATGAGCGTGCTGTAAGATTTTAACTCTCATATTTTTAGGCACAAGGATTTGAGAATAAATGGACTTAGCGGAGTCTTGTACCATACGTACAAGTACGCCATTCTTCATCGTAACCCAAGATTTACGATTTGTATCCTTATTCGGATCACCTTTTGTTGCCAGAGTAAAGAATTTCTTTAGAGTAGGATCATCTTCCTGCTGTTTTATAAAATAATCATGGGAAATCTCCAAGGGATCATCTTGGATCTGCGCATCATTATCTTCAGAATGTGAAGATTGTGGCATATTAAGAGCTTGAGCCCTAGTGATTACTGCATTGGCAGATTGCATATTAACATTTTCCCAATTAGAAATTTGCTGTGGAGTGCATTCTTTCACTCCATGAATGCGACCGATGATAAGATCAGCGATCGGATTCGGCAAGAGACATGCTTGCACCTCTCCTGTAAAGAAAGGCGTAGCAATATTGATAATGGCAGTGGAGTACTTCTCCAATGTGCCACCAAATGTTACACATTTGACTACATCGCCTGTAGCTCGAGAAGGATTTACGAGTGATTGCCTCACTCCGATGGTAGTGCACCCCGAATCGAAAAGAATTGATACTGGAGTACCGTCTATTAGGCCTCTATTGAAGACGAGAGCACCCCTTCCATTATGTGCGATTGACGCAGGGAGAGCGGGAAGCGGGTGACCGCAGATTAAAGTAGAAACTGTGGTTGGATCGAATAATGTTTTGCATTGCGAACACTCAGATGCTCTAGCAAAATCGAAAGCGGAATTTGCTACACTATTGGAGTCTTTTTTATCATTATTCTGATTACCGGTATCGTGGAACTCCTGTTGTGCAGAGTTAGCCTGGTAATAAGATTTACCATGCCTTTTGTGTTGTGATCTACCTCGGTTATAATTGTCTCTATAATTATTATTTCCCCTTTTATAACCCCTATTTGGGTTTGAATCATAATATTCATGATCATAATCATCACGCTCATTATACTGAGTATCCCTGTAATATTGGTTCTTTTCTCTCCATGAAGCACTTGGGTAGTTCCTATAGCTACTCCCCTTTCGAGAATGTCTAAAATTATGGTACCCCTCGCGTGTCGAGGACTATCAGCCCGATTCCAGTTCTTCGAAGAAGAACCCTGATTTGAGTGGTTATCTTGGTTTTGATACTTATTCCAATTAACCTTTTTATCAAATTTATTTTTAGCTCCTTGGAATTTGTGTGAGTAATTCTGATTATATTCTGTTGCCGAAGCAACTGGCATACTCTCTTTAATATTAGAGTTACTAAGAATCATGTCAGGGTGTGCCGTGGCATACTGGTCACAATATTCTTCCATTTGCTTTGATGTACTAGGTTTACGCTCATGTAAGAACTCTAGGAATGGTTTATTTACCGAAGACATGACCTTGTCTCTTAGCAATAAATCCGTAAGACCATCAAATGTTTTATCTATTTTGGATAATTCAATCCATCGTGAGAGTGTAAGTCGTGCTTTTGAAATGAAATCTGAGAATTCTAAACCTACCTCAGGTCTCATTGTTTTAAACAAAAGACGATAACCTTCTTCTGACAGCTGATATCTCTTTATCAAAGCTGCCCTAATAGCATCATAATTATCCTTGTCGGCCTCTTCAACCAAAGATAACTTAGTCAGAGACTCCCCTTTTAAATTTTCAGACAACTGATGCACATACTGTGATTTGTCAACATTATGAGCTCGACAAGCACGTTCAAATCTATCAAGCCAGAATGTTATATCATCACTGGCAGAGTTGAACGCTGGCACCTTGACCTTATAATTAAAAGGTTTACCATTACCACCAGATGCCTGATTAATATTACTCATACTAGTCAATCTTAATTTCTCTAATTCAAACTCATGTTCTCTTATTGCTTTTCTCTCTTCAGCTTCTCTATCTAATCTTTTCTGTTCAGCTGCAGTAGCAGCTTCTAATTTTTTCTGTTCAGCTGCAGAAGCAGCTTCTAATTTTTTTCTGTTCAGCTGCCGTAGCAGCTTCTAATTTTTTCTGTTCTGCTGCAACTTCTAATTTTTTCTGTTCTGCATCAAATCTCCTTTCCTCCACTTGCATCTGCAATTTCTTTAGTTCAGCAGCAGTATCAGCTTCTTTTTCTAATCTTTTTTCTTCAGCCAGAGCTTTTCTCTCTTCTGCAGCAGCTTTTTTCTCTTCAGCAGCAGCGGCAGCTTCTAATTTTTTTTCTTCTATTTGAAGTTTTCTCTCCTCAGCCGCAGCTTTTCTTTCCTCAGCTTGCATCTGCAATCTGAAATTCTCAGCATCTATCTTCTTTTGTTCAACTTCTGCTTTCAGTACTTCTGACTTTAATGCAATAGCAAATTGAGCAGTTTCCCATTCTTCTAACTCTTTTCCAGTCTTATCAAGAGATTTTCCTTGTGCAATAAAGTAATCTAATGTAGACATCTTGTCTTCTTAAATCAGAAACCTGAAAAAGTAAATAAATTACCTTATTTCACTTTAATGGGAGACAAGTCTATACCATAGACTTAGTCTTAGTGAAACACTTGTATGGTTATTTTGTTTATCATATAACCAATGATAACTTGAGTACCTGTGGAAAACAATAACTGTATATCTCAAATACTGTGGGAGACAAGCCTTATAAAGGTCTTGTATACCTTAATGTAATCAATGATCACTTGAGTACCTGTGGAAAATAATATTTCCTATGCCAATCACCTTGGGAGACAAGCCTTACACAGGTCTTGTATACTTTGTTTTATAACAATAATAATCATAAAGTACTGATCTGTACTAATATAAGTGTATTCAACTATACCTCCTATGTCATATGTCAACTAAAGACATTACAAAGGACAAACAAGAAAAGACAATCTGAAAACATTTGCAGAGATCAAATTAAATTAAATAGGAGAAATGAAAAAAAATGATCACAGAAACCGTGATGATAACTGCAATAAGATAACAAGACAAATAACGCCACAGTGTATAAACATAAGGGTGTAAAGAACTGAAATGAAAGGAAAGATGAGACCTACAATTATACAAACAAATCAAACAAAAATAAAGAACAGAAAAATGTTACAAATACAAATATGAAACAGTCGTCACAACTAACCAAATATTTGCAAACTATGTTGCATGCAAATTTCAATTAAGAAATTGCTCCCTATAGAACGCCAGAACAAGACCAATATCACTTGGTATTTCCTGTTCTAGTCACCTCCCATCCAGGCCCGCAAACACATAACAATCACACATATAAACAAATAATATATAAACATAAATATATATAAATCATCAATGTGTGTATCATATAATGGAATGTGTTGTAGTTGTAATGTATTGTACTGTATGCTCAGTTTTAACAAATTAGACTACCACTTTATTAAGTAATAGCTTTGCTTTCTAACTATTACACTGTCCAATTTTTTTTTTGGAGCAGATTAGAAGATCCACCGATGAAATTTGCACTTTATGTTCATTGCTCTTCTATTACAGCAGGATAAACAATCCTAGTTTAGAATCCTGACTGTACTGTGTCAAATGTCAACAAGTGCTGACCCAGATATTGCTACACTTGTCAGAACAGGTCAAGCTGACATTGATTGTATAGCTGTCCTACTGGTGTTCATGTGGTCAAACAAATGTTCTTGAAAATGTAAAATGTGATTCTCAACACAACAAAACTGCGTAGGCTGGACCCAGGAATCGGGCTCACCACTGTAAAGTTCTTCACTGTAAAGAGTTGTTGTAAAGTCATCTGTAAACCATCTGTGTAAATTGGGGTGTATGGTGTTACTGAGATCAGGCACGCTCCAGTCTACCCAGCTGTAAATGGGTAACTTACCCTAGTCCTGAGTTAGGGAAGGCAAAGGCACTGTAAACAGTAATTTCCCTCTAAGGCTCCAGGGGAAGCAGGCCCTAAACTTGGTCACTTCAACCGACGCAGGATGGTGTAGATATGGAGTAGAAGTGTAGAGTGTGATTAACGCGAATGGTGTACTGTTCGTGTTCTGACCAATCTAATCACTCATACACTTGTGTCTACAAGGCACCAATGCAGACTGCTGGAATCTTTGTTTACACAGTTTATTTAGACGCACACACTGGGACATAACGAGTAAATCATGGGTACAGGTTGACACATCAATTTGCAGGCATACATAGTAGATCCCATGTCATGACACATTCATAAATAATAGGTAGTACATCAATAGTTTCCAATGTCATGATACATAATGGCCGCATCCCCTATCTGACTAAGCGCGTCAGTGAAGGCGGATCGGTAAGTAACTAAAGTTGCTTTATGTTCACAGTTTATATCATCTTATGAAACCATGGAAGGGGTTTCTATCAAAATTGAGATCTCCTTGCCACTGTCCGAATAATAAGATACATGCCCCGTTCTTTGGACAGTGATTCAAAAATACGATGACAGGAATGTAACATGGCCGCCTTCCTGAGTCGTCGCTCACTCACTCACAGGAGGGTATATCTAAGCCAAAGTTAATTTGAAATGTATAAGAATAATTTCTTAAAGTTCCTCCATACAGATCTACAGTAAACCAGTTACTTCACATAGACATAATTACTGTATGGAAGCCCGTCATCTTCGTCGATACAAATGTGACCCTAGCGTTGCGAAGCACAAAATTCCAGCTAGGTCTAACCGACGTGAGATCATCAAAAATAGGGTCTGGAATTACCTGGAGTCCGAATCATACATGGTACCGTACATTAGGAGAGTCTCTAACACAAGCTCTAGTAGAGACACAATCTCCTACAGAAGAAAAACCACTTCGTAAATAATTTTTACTGAAGAATCTACCAGCCCTGAAAAAATGCGTAACCGCCATGTAAACAGTACCTCGGAACTCATCACGACTTGTCAAGACAACTCATACTTCCGCTAGAGCGGCATAACAGAATATAGTCCTGCTTACCCATCAAAAATATACAATATAGGACTGATTCTACTTGTACTAATAATATGTAATACATATGAATTCAGGCCATAAACATAATAAGCAAATTAATATATCTTCTGGCCCTAACAAATAAATACGGACATGGGTGTCATATCCATGCGCCGAATCAATATCAAGAACGATTACTCCTATGATCGAAAGTGTAAATCAATCATGAGTTATCTCGCTTTACCATAGACAGCATTTTCATACACAAATGAATGAATGTCTATATCTTTTCCATATTAAATAGCCATATCGATTTTTTTGTAATATGTGCGTCAAAATATGCACGCAACAATCGTCTCAAAATATTGTAACATTACTGCGGAGCAGATAAGAGACAGTGTGTAGTCCTGATCAATGAATGCGGAGGTAGTCCATATACTACGACACGCAATTTTGAATCCTCCCCCCCACGCACCCGCCCCATTTTGTCACACTTCGTCAAAAACCCCAGATTCCCCCTCCTATGTGACGTCACAAATATCATAACCACCCCGCCCCTTTTCCATTTGTTTTAACTACTGAAAAGAAAGAATGTAATCTTATGTAAATTATTTAAATAATGCAGACCAAATAACAATCTTTTAAGTCAAGTTATGTTTAATTAATCAGGTTTTTACAATAACTGTTTTGCTTATTTCTAAATGTTTTGTATATCGCTCGTTTTGATTTAATTAAATAAAAAAAAAAAAAAGAAATACAAAGTAAATACAGCAACAACTTGAGTTGTTACTTATCTGAAAGTTTTATAAAATAATGTTAAACTTGTGAGAAAATCCACAAAAATTCAAGGGTTTAAAAACTGAAGTTGTTATCAGTGAATGATTTCTCTTGGTTATCATTATTCCACGGCTAAGTAAGATAACTCCTCCATTGAACAAACTATAAATCTGTTATATTACAGATCAACGTGGTTTATGGGAAAGGTGTCTATTCTTCTTCTTCTTTATTCTTGTCTGACCTAACCGAGCATGGGGCCAGCATTGCTATATGTCCACAGGAAGTCTGCACTAAGCATTGCAGTGTTGGTTTCTGTGGCAATCAGTTTTATATGATGAGTTTGCCAGAACAAACAAGACCTCGTAATAATAGGTTCCTCTCGCACTGAGCAGGATAACCAGTAACTTGTCATCAGTAGGATCAAACTAACCTGTCTCATAATGGGACTGTAACAACTTTAATAAACGCTGTTCGAGATCAAAAGTTTTAACTGTAAATAACTGAGTGTGACGTACGTATTAGTATGAGAAGTGAAGGCCCTGAAGTGTTAGATGATATGGTACGACCCTTCGTAACGACCCTTTGGATAACATCAGTACCCCCGAATATTGTGGTAATTTTATCGGCAACGAGAATTCTTCAACCTGGGCTCATTAGCTATGCACAACAGAAACGTGGAACTCCACCTGGGCTCATTAATATGTGTCAGAGCTGAGTGGACTCGCCACCACGTTGGTTAATTAATACGGAGACAGTTTATCTTCTGTACATTCAGCAGAGCGCATTGTCTTACGGAGAGGCTAAACCACACCCACGGCTATCTCTAGAGCAATCTAGAGCAGTTAATTCATTACCTTGGTCAGTACGCCGGCCCAGTGGGGCGTTGCCTAAATCAACCGAGTTAAGCGGGACACGATCAAAGGCAGTAGTGGTTCCCCCAAGACAGACGAAGCAGCGTCTCAGCGGCATTTCACATCTCTGTGCCAACCAGAAAACCGCTCGAAAGACGGAGCGAACGGGAAAGACCAAGTGGCCAGAGAATTGAGTAATCGGACGAGGAACGGGCGGCTAGAATCTCGATTTTACCCTGAGTTCAAGAAAGGTGTTAGATTCTAACATGTCCCACTAATGTTACATTCCATTTTATATATGGGAGCCGCGCTAGCGTAGTGGTTACCACACCACTCTGGCGACCGGGTGATCCAGGATCAAACCCGGGTGACGGCATTTGAGGATTTTTCGTCGACCGGGAATTGAACTGGATTAACTCGAGACCTGGCGAGTACATTTGAAGAAGTGTCGTCGACCAGGGACTGGCGGCTCCTGAGCCGACCCAGCTGTAATGGGTACCTCCGAAATCGGAGAGTATTTGCCTGAATGGCGAGGGACACCTGTCTCTGTACAAGAAAAAAGGGATACTCACGTAAAATCAATGTCAGGTTAAACATTAATAATAACCTGAGATTTCGCCTCGAGTATTAGCGGGCGTATGCAAAAAAAAAATATATATATATATATATATATATACAGACCATGTAGAATGCCATTTTATCACTCGTTTGCCAGACATCTATAGAAGCACTACCTATAGTAAAATCTTGTTAGATTTCCCCTGGATTGTGGGCTATATTTTGCAGTGAATTCTATTCTGTGCTAAACGGTATAATATATTTGTTCTAAAGTGATCAGTGGTCTAGTTCATTCATTTTTATTTCACTGGATTTTGCGTTGATTTAAAATCTATTAAATTAAACCTATCTCAAAAGTTCCAGCTGTAAATTTAATGATATATCTATTATATTATTTCCAAAGATAATAGATGCTTAAATGCTTTAATTAACTTTTAAAGTCGCGAAGGAATTTATAACTAATTAATTAAGTCAAGTTCTATATATATATATATATATATATATATATATATATATATATTGTTGAAGGCGATCTTCTCTGTTGTTCTGGAACATTCAATTTGACAACAATGTACCATATAATGTCAATAAAGTGGTTATAAATTCTGGCCATGTTAGTTGAGTTCTTATATGGTTTCATTCAAGATTTTCATCGTGTCAATTGGTGTTGCTTTACGCGAATGCGGGGTGGGGTAGAAAAACGTGTGAGCAAACATTTGAAAGTTGCAATTATATTGAACTTGTAATTCCATTGACGTGATAAGTCGGTTCATTGAGTCCATACATTTATTCACAGTGATACATACATGATGATCAATTCCAATAGGAGTAGAACCTAAGTCCATATAAGTAATGCATAAATTAATCAACAACGTAGACTGCTGGTTATGTGTCAATGTCCGTTATGAGGATACAATGCAGTATTGTCGTCAGAACGTCACAGCTATATGCACGAGCAGATAGACATGGCTACCTGCCGACAGTGAGACTGCGAGTCTGAATATATTCATACGAATTTGACGATTATTCTTCTCCTTCTGAGAATTCTAGTTAAATACTAACCTCCATATATTTCCCTCTCATATTGAGTTCTAGGACTGACCCTGGTCCATCAAAAATACACATATAAATGGCTATATCATGCCATTGAACTGGAAGGTTAGAAAAAACGCAGCTATTCAGCTTGGCGGTCAAGTAACAAAGGGTAGCGTTTCTTAGTTACCGACTGTGTCCTAAACAACGCTATACACGTCATAATCGATCGTGTATGAAGCGTTCAGTAATTGAAACATCTATCGCAATATATTAAATGTCTTAACCTTTACAATTGCACGTCTGGTAACCTTTAGCAGACGGCGTTAATATCATATACCGTAACAATTCCCTGTACACCGGGGAAAAAAAAATCGATAGATTTTTTTCAATATCTATCCGACTTAACAATTTTTCAAAAAAATTTAACACAATTGTGACATATGGCCGACGATGTTCTGAGTAGAACCGTGTTGCGGTCGTGTCAACTAACTATTTGTCATAGTCATCTAACATAAATCACATTATATATCAATATTATACATATTATTATATCAACTAAATAAATGTCCAATGTTAATAGTGAATGATAAAATTAAATTAAAGTAAGGTCTGTCGTATTAGTATGTCATATAGGAATTAATTTGACTAATTAAAATTAAATTAATTAATTAAATTAAGAGTTAAATTATTAAGGTTCTAATGTAACGCGATGTTATGAGAGAAGAAAAAGACAAAATAAGTGAGAAGAAATAGAAAGAAATTCGAATATAAGTTTTAACTTAATTGTGTGTGTTAAGTGTTAGTGAATAATAACTATCTAATTTAACTAACTAAATAATGTATAGGTACATTAAAAAAAAATTATTAATCTAATACTTGTGTGAGATTTATTTTCTCTTTTCATAATTTCTTCTTTTAGTATTTCGTTCTCTTTTTTGTTCTTTCATTTCATTTTTTTTTCTCACATTTCATTTTATTGATAATAATTCAATTAAGAAGTTAAGTTAACTAATTAATTAGTATAGGATATGATGATCCATCCGTAGTCTTGATCCTGATGAATTCTTTTAGGCAAAAATGTTCAAACGTTTACGTTGGAAAGAAATGTCATTTATCCCAGCATCCAAGAATTAAGTGCACCTAGGATAATAAGTTCGACTTGTCGTCAGATATTGTTCCATGATTGATCAATGATATTCGTATATCGTGTATGGACATTAGACGAAGTTCGAATGTCAGTATATATACCTTGATTGTCTTGTAGTTCAATTCTGTGATGCATATAGTGTATATAAAGTTTAAATTGAAGGCAAGGTTAGTTCCTTTATAGTTGATACTTCGTTCAATCCAATGTAGTGCTGATTGAAATAGTTTAAGAGTGTCAATGTTGATTATTCGTCGTCAATAGGATTACGTGACAATGCATCTGCCACACAATTTTCAGTGCCAGGTATGTGTTCAATGGAGAACTCGAATGGCTGTAGGATGATTGAATATCTGGCAAGTTTCTGGCTTGTATGATTCGATCGACGCAAGGATGCTACAGCACGTTGGTCCGTCTGTATGGTGAAGGGAGCACCAAGCAAGAACTTTTCAAGTTTGGTTATTGCCCAGATCACAGATAAAAGTTCCTTGTCGACTGTTGAATACTTTGTTTCTGCCGGCTTCAGCTTTCTTGAAATGTATAACGTAGGATGTAGAATGCCATCATGGTTCTGGAGCAGGCATGCACCAATGCCGTAGTTACTAGCATCTGTTCGTAAGAAAAATCTTTTGGAAGCATCGGGAAGTCTTAAAATTGGTTCATGCGAGAACAAATTTATAATTTTGTTGAAAGTTTCATTGCATGTACCAGTCCATGTCACCTTCACCGGCATATCTTTTTTTAACAATGAAGACAATACAGCCGTGATGGATGACAAGTTTGGTATGAATCTACTGTAATATTGAACAAGTCCTAACAAACTCCTGACCTGTTTCTTCGTCTGAGGAACTGCTATGTTTAGAATTTTGGAGACTGTACTAGGTAACGTTCGGATATATCCCGATCCAATGATATGTCCCAAAAAGGTTATCTCATTACACGCGATTTGCACCTTTGTAGGTTTAGCAGTTAGATGATAATTCCTTAGAGTGTCAAAAACATATCTAAGTCCCGAAACATGTTCCTCAAACGACGAACTAAACAAGCATATGTCGTCAATATATGTAATAACGTCTGGTCTACCTGATAAAATTTGTCGCATCAGGCGAATGAAGGTAGCTGGCGCATTAACAAGCCCAAAAGGCATCACATTCCACTGGTATAGACCTTGTGGAGTGGAAAATGCGGTGTAGTACTTAGCCTTTTCGGTCAGTGGTATCTGCCAATAACCTTTAGTTAAGTCTATCTTACTAAATATAGTTGCGTTGGATAGACGTGGCAGTAAGTCGTCGATAAGTGGATGTGGTTCGCTGTCAACTATAGTCTTAGCATTTAATTTTCTATAATCAACACATAGTCTGATGTTATTGTCCTTCTTCCGGACAATCACTAATGGAGAAGAGAATGGCGAATTACTAGTCTCAATGATTCCCAGAGACAACATCTGTTCAAGTTCCTTAGTAGTTTTAGCAAGGAAATGTAAAGGAACAGAATAGGGATGTACACGAATAGGTGTATCATCATTGAGAGTAATGTCATGACTGATAGCCGATGTGCGACCCGGGACGTCGGTCAACACATCTGGATAAGATTGTAATAGATTAGCAATCTGTAGACGCTGTTGCGGTGTAACCGTTGAAGAGATGGTTACATCCCGCCAAGATTCAGTAGGTTGAACTACTGGTACCGGTAACGGTAACTGTACCTCAGGAAAAGAAGATTCTTCTTCCTGGATGACAGATAAGTTAGAATAATGACAAGTGGATACTGTGTTGTCATCTAGTTCATGAAAAATTGACTGTAAGTGTTCAGGACGTGTATGAAATTGCTTGAGCATGTTAATATGAAATATCTTTTTGTGTCCCTTGATATCTAAGACGTAATCAACGTCGGAAATTTTATCAATGACTTTGTAAGGACCATTCCAAGATATCAGTAATTTATTGTTATTGTGAGGAAGTAACACATAAGCTTCGTCGCCTGGGAATAATTGGCGTAATCGTCGAGACCTATTTTGTAGAGATCGAGCCTTAGCTTTTGCAGCCTCAGAAGAAGCTGTTGCCAACTGGCAAGACTCAATAATGTTCTTCCGAAGATTAATCACATATTCGTAAGATGACTGAGTGTCCTGAGTCATCTCCTCGTCAATTAATAAGTTTTTTATTAGTCCCATAGGACCTCTTGGGGGAGCACCAAAAACTAATTCAAAGGGAGAGAAGCCAGTTTGTTCATGCGGTACCTCCCGATAAGCAAATAGAACAGCTGGGAGTGCTCTGTCCCAGTCATGAGGGTGCTTAGCAGTAACCTTATGTAGTAGTTGTTTAAGTGTACGGTTAAGTCTTTCAACCGCACCATTACTCATCGGATGATAAATACTACTTAAATTCCTATCAATGTCCCAAGTTTTCATGACTTCCTTCATGGTGTCAGATATAAACTGTGACCCATGGTCTGATAAAAGTTTTCTAGGAAACCCTATTCTAGAAAAGATGAGATGTAGTGCATCAGCTACATCTGTGGTAGTGGTGGTCTTTAATGGGATAGCTTCTGGCCATCGTGTGCACAAATCAATGCACGTAAGGACGAATCTATGTCCTCTGGCCGATGGTAGCAATGGACCAATAATGTCTATTGCCATCTTGTCAAAAGGTCTCACTGAGATATCGCAAGCCTGAATAGGCGCCGTGTGAAAAGCTCCACGTGCTTTCACTTCTTGGCATGTAGTACAGGAACGTACATACTGCGAAATATCTCTTGACACCCCTGGCCAAAAGAATGAAGACAGTACTCGAGATCGTGTTCGAGTATATCCCATATGTCCAGCACAATGTGAGTCATGTGCATGTTGAAGAATGTACCGTCTAAAAGTATATGGGACCATAACTTGTTGTTTCATTTGTGATTTGTCATTAAAACATCTAATCAATATGTCATTTTTAATAACAAAACAATGTTTGTTATTATTACCTGAGGATAGATTGTCAACTTTATCAACCAACTTAAAAATTTTTTTTAAAGATTTATCCTCTTTTTGTTTGGTTGCAAATGTTTCCCTGTCAATAGGTGAATTGACTACAAATTCCTCTTGGTTGTCTGCATCCATTTTATTATCATCAACTTTCTCCATGAGTTGAGTCTGCGCTCTAGTCGTCACGGCGTTTCCAGTGCATAGGTTATGTTTCTCCCATTCTATAATCTCATCTGGAGTACAATCTTTACTGCCGTGTATACGACCAACCATCAAATCAGCTATAGGCTTTTTTAGCATACATACTTTTACTTTCCCTGTGAAAAAAGGAGAGTTAACATGAATAATAGCTGTGGGGTAAAACTCTATTGTTCCACCAAAAGTCATGCAACGGACATATTCCCCCGTTGCACAGCTAGGATGTACCAGCGACTGTCGTACACCAATCGTTGTGGATCCCGAATCCCTCAACACTGAGACGACGGATCCATTAACTAATCCTCTGTTAAAAATTAATAGGCCTGTTCCATCGTTGACTGCAAGACCTACCTGTGGTATAATATGTCCGCAGTTAAGCACTGTTTCTTTCGCCTTCTGAAAAATAAGATTGCATTGCTGGCAACTATTTGCCACATTATAATTAATAGCAAAACATGCAGCAGAAGACTGTGTTGTATTATTGTCAAGTGGGACCTGAGCTATAGGGGTAGTATTATTTGTAACTGCCGCCCCTGTATTATGGTTGTAATGAGATGATCCCCGAGAATGAGATCGATTCCGAGTATAATTGTTAAAATTATCTCGTCGCCCTCTATAGTAACTATTATCTCGATGTCTCGAGCCATGATTATTACCATTCCAGTTATTATTATTATTGGGAGTATGTGATCGATTATAATGAGTGTTATGTTGACCATTGTGGTAGTTTGTTTGAGGTGAATAATTTCTATCTCGTGATCTACCTCTGTTGAACTCATTTTTATTGTTGAAATCATTATTATGTCCCTTCTGAAAGTTAACATTGTGATTTCTTTGGAACCTGCTTCTGTCTACACTGTGATGTCTTTGTTTGTTATTGTGATTGTAGGCCATATTAGACGCCACAGGTAGAGGTTCTCTTAATGAGGAGTTAGAAATGGTTGCATTCGGGTGTGCCGAACAGTAGTTTAAAGAAATTTTTTCTAACTCGTCCATGGTACCTGGTTTACGCTCCTGCAAATATGCAAAAAATGGCTGGCTAACCGAAGATAATACCTTATCCCGCAGTAGTAAATCAACTAATTTGTCGTATGATTTGTTGACTTCTGCCAGTTCAACCCATCTATTAAACGTATTGCGTATGTTCGCAATGAATCCTGCAAAATCTTTTGGAGATTCAGGTAAAATTCCCTTAAATTTCAACCTACAGTGTTCCTCGTCCAGGTGAAACCTTCGTAAAAGCAAGGACTTAATAGCACCGTAGTTATTTGCTATTGATGGGTCAGCATTTTGAGAAGCTGTCAATGGTTCTCCAACCAAGAATTCATTTAACTTGAGTACCCATGACTCTTCAGGCAAATGGTTTGTTTTGCAAGTCTGTTCAAAACGTGACAGGAACGATGAAAGGTCGTCCACGTTCAAGTTGAGAGTGGGTAATTTAAAGTTGTAGAAATGTTTAGGTTGGCTGGATGATGATCCATTTTGTGCGTTATTATTCTGGTTTGCATCAGCACTTTGTGCTTGTAATCTTGCTGTCTCCAATTTAATACGCGCCAATTCCATTTCTTGTTGTAAAATAATTTCCTCTCGTTTCAATTTATTCTCTTCTTCCTGTCTGGCGATTGTTCTTTGCTCTTCTCTTTCACGTTGAGCAATCTCTCTCAATCTATTTTCCTTGTCAATTTGCTTCATCTCACGTTCTGCTTCCTCTTTCTTTAATGCGGCCTTTTGTTCCTCTTCCTCTTTCTTTAATGCAGCTTTTTTCTCTTCTTCTTTTCTTTCATATTTTTCCAGTTCTGATTCAGCAAACTGACGAAGTTCTTGAGATTTATAACCATATTCCCGACCAATTTTAACGAAATGGTCTATAGTAAGCATTTTGACTTTTATCTGTAAGTAATTATTGATAATTACTGATTAAAATAGTCAATAGTAGCTTCAGAGTAATTATTATACTTACTCAACTTAGAAATATTCAATATAAGTAATCACAATAGTACTGAACTTAATGTCTAAGTTCAACTAATAGACAATATTTTGTAACAATATTGTATCTAAATAATACTATATCATAAATAGTTATGATATCTGTTAAATATAATGTAATTATATCACACAATTAATCTCAATATCCAATAATGTTGGGTATAATTCCTAGTAATTATATTGTTCAATGTACTAAGTCACTCTCTTAGTACCAGAAAAGTATATTAAATAATATACAATGGGTCTATTACCTCAAAGGTAGCTATAAGATTATTTTATTTTGTCAATATATATATTATATTATTATGCCCTAGGCATCTATTATAAATTGTAGTGCTACTTTCTTGGACTATCACTGCATAATTATGCAATGTCCCATATTAACCTTAATTATCAGAAAAAATTAATTAAATTAAATTACAAGTGTATTATTGCCTATAATATCATATTATTAATGTAATATTTAATATATATTATGAGGACAAACAAAACAATGATGCAACTAAAGGGTACAAACAATGTTAAGACGCAAACAAGACATTTTCACAATTAAAAAATGAATTTATGAACTAAATAAAACAAGCGGAAATGTCACAGACCAAATGAAGGGTCAAGGTCTGACCCGAGGTCAACTGAATATTCAAAGTACACACACAAAAAATGACTGCGAAAAATGATGACGTCACAGGACTCATAACGGACGAAAATTTAACAATCATAAAATAAATGATAGTAAGAGGAGAATGGACGAATAGTAACGAACATGGTACAGAACTGAATAAAATTATTAACTGAGTACGAATAAAATACACCAATTATCTACGGGACAGTACAGCTAACGCAAATCGTCAAACGATAGCAGATTTGGACAACAAGTCCAATGTCAAACCTCAATGGGGTTTCCAAAGGTGCAATCGTTTAACTGCCCTAAGAACCGACCGAAATCAATTCAGGCATCGTGAGAGCCGCAGAATTTAATTTCAGTTCATCCTCCCTACCTCCCACAATTAGTAACAAATACATACGATGGAAAACAAATTTAACATATATACATGAAAATACATAGACATGCCTGATCAAAGCAAAATGGACTCAGCACTGTTATTTATCGACCGACAAAGGTCACACTTAAATGACTTATCTTTTGTGCTCAGTTCGGACTCCTGTCGATGACGGTATGCACCAACGGTGTAGAAGTATGTCTGACTGTTTGCTCTTGATGCATATACAGGGTTTATTCGTTGACTTTGTTATTTTTTTCCTCCGTAGAAACTAGGCTTGCTGCTGTCAACTTGTATGGCATGTACACGAACTTTGGTGACGTCACGTTGTTAGGGATTATACTGAGTACTGCGTCATAGGTCATAATTCAGCACATCATGTGATCGTCCTTCAAATGTAAACAATTGTTAATTTCCGAATTTTTTTTTTTTTCGATCCCCAATCAATGGACACCATCTGTTGAAGGCGATCTTCTCTGTTGTTCTGGAACATTCAATTTGACAACACTGTTCCATATAATGTCAATAAAGTGGTTATAAATTCTGGCCATGTTAGTTGAGTTCTTATATGGTTTCATTCAAGATTTTCATCGTGTCAATTGGTGTTGCTTTACGCGAATGCGGGGTGGGGTAGAAAAACGTGTGAGCAAACATTTGAAAGTTGCAATTATATTGAACTTGTAATTCCATTGACGTGATAATAAGTCGGTTCATTGAGTCCATACATTTATTCACAGTGATACATACATGATGATCAATTCCAATAGGAGTAGAACCTAAGTCCATATAAGTAATGCATAAATTAATCAACAACGTAGACTGCTGGTTATGTGTCAATGTCCGTTATGAGGATACAATGCAGTATTGTCGTCAGAACCTCACAGCTATATGCACGAGCAGATAGACATGGCTACCTGCCGACAGTGAGACTGCGAGTCTGAATATATTCATACGAATTTGACGATTATTCTTCTCCTTCTGAGAATTCTAGTTAAATACTAACCTCCATATATTTCCCTCTCATATAGAGTTCTAGGACTGACCCTGGCCCATCAAAAATACACATATAAATGGCTATATCATGCCATTGAACTGGAAGGTTAGAAAAACGCAGCTATTCAGCTTGGCGGTCAAGTAACAAAGGGTAGCGTTTCTTAGTTACCGACTGTGTCCTAAACAACGCTATACACGTCATAATCGATCGTGTATGAAGCGTTCAGTAATTGAAACATCTATCGCAATATATTAAATGTCTTAACCTTTACAATTGCACGTCTGGTAACCTTTAGCAGACGGCGTTAATATCATATACCGTAACATATCTATCTATATATATATATATATATATATATATATATATATATATATATATATATATATATATATATATAGATGTGTGTTTTAACCATTAAACTCGCGAAGTGTGTTCTTAAAATATATAATTAAATACGCGAGTGTATATAATAGTCTTAACGGTAAATTTATCGCGCTTTAGAATGTGATTTGATTTTCGGTATGAATTACATGTTTTCTATCTTTCATATAGGGTGATCAGAACCTTTGATCCCAGCAAAAACATTGTATAGAGTCCTACCGACTCGGATTTGAAAACCTCCAGGATTTGATGAGACTGTTAAATTTTAGTCTGTCTTGTCTTGTGGCGATCCTCTGTTGGGATTCCGCTATCTAAATTTTTGCCAGAAAGAAAGAAACCCCAAGTACGAATTAACCACATCATCAATTAAATTAAATTTAACTGGAGAAGAACAGTGCCAGAGCTAGATTATTTTACTGCTCTACTGCGAAGGAAAATAGAAATCTTCCGAACACTGACTATGCATATTTTCTTCACTGGATTTTAAACACTTGAAGTAAACCATACCTCACAGGTCAGTTGTTGTCCTCATGCATTAAGAAGTTTACCATCAGCGGCGAAATCAATGAGACCACACCCCATTTTCACCACCTGGATCTGAAACTGTGCCATCCCAATAGAACTTTCCTTTAACATAACAAAACCAAAGAACACTTATGTTCACCGTCCAGCGATTACGGGACTGTACTACCGTGTGCACCTGATAATCTGGGGCTGGACACTGAAGAAAGACACTACCTGTGTCAAGTGTTTCATTGATGTTTGCGTATAATTCTATGGAGTGCCAGATTCTACGATCGGTAAGTGTGTGTGAGCAAATGAGTGTTGGCCATCACGAGCGTGCATGAATGACATGAGATTTATTTTGGAACCATTTGTTTAATTTGCCTACCCGGTAAATACTTTACCGTATTCTCTGTATCGTTTCTGTAAGTGAGATTTTATAACTCTGTTTATTACCCCCCACCTCACACCCCCCTTACATTTTCTTAGTAAAGGGAAAAACAGTTGAGAATAACAGGACTTTTTCTACCACCCATACTTAGTATTGTAACACCTCTTTTTTTTAGAGTAATTGAATTTACTGTTGGGTTACATTATCTATTTTCTGATAACTGCCTATCTTTAGACTGGGTTTATCTTTGTCTATTTCAAGAGGGAAGGGCATATAGGATACCACTCTTCATACCCCCCCCCCCCCCCCCAACCTTGTCATTTGTATTTTCTGTACCTATGAGTTTTGCCTGTAAAAATTGATAAGTTGTGACTGATTTTAATGATAAATAAACACGTAAACTTTTTATCACTGTGTTGGAAGGCCCAAGCCCAAATTACCCCTATTTGTTTAACATAGTTGTATTCACGTACGTTCGTGTGTTTGAAGCACCAAATTGGTGTGAGCGCATGTGTGTTTGGAAACTGGCAAATAATTGTTTGTCCAGGAGAGTTTTAAGGAGTAGATTGAGAAAAAAGATTGTCGTAAAAGAGTCTGTCCTTACTCTCCCCAGCACTCTGTGAATCAACTATTTACTCTAAACCCCTTACTATCACAGAGCCTTCACCATCATTCTTCACTCTGAACGGGACCACTATCTCTAAGACTTTTCTCAAAATAAATTTACGACAATAAATGGCTGGCTCGCCGGGATATTTTTGAGTCTGATTTAAGTCTGGGTGTGTCTAGATAGAGAGTGATCTGTCTTTGTGAATTAGGGAATAAATAAAAATAATTGCACCCCCTAGACAACGCCTTTAGTATTTGGGTATTCCACACAACATATTTACAGGATTTGTTCTTTCCACAGCAGTAGAAAGTTACGGAAAACAAATATTCGTTACTTTTTTTATTCTCTGGCAGAGAAAATTGAATATTTTTTTTAAGATTTGCTGGGATCGCGTGATTGGTTTACAGTCACAACAGGTTTTTTTGAAGTTAAAAGAGTTGAGCTAAGCTAAAGACGTTTTGTTCTGATTTTTTTAAGTCTAGTTAACAACGTCTCTTCTCATAACTGACTTCAGGCGGACGGAGTTTTGTTGTCGGAGAATAAAATTTTGGGGGAAATTTTTTTCCCTTAAATTATTTTAATATAAATTTTTCTCTACTGTTAGCAAAAGAAGATTTTTTCCTAGTGTTTAACTTACCATTTAACGTGGCATAGTCGCCTGCATTAAGAGTCTTAAGTGACAGATAATAGCAGCGATAAGTTGGCACATTTCATGGTAGGAGGTAACATAAGTAAATTTATACTTTGTGTTTTTTCTCGTAGCTGCTTTGAGTTTTTTTCCTCCCTGTGTTTCTCTTACTATTCTCTAGTCTTAGTAGCATCCAGTTCTTTAACATGACAGAAAGGGTTCAGTTGAGATCCATGTTGAGACTGGAGGCCAGGGAGACAGGATTAGAGGGAGAAGCCGCGAACGCGTTTGTCGACAGGGAACTTGAAAGATATGATGCGGAGCAAGAAAGAGAGAAGGCTGAGAAGAAAGAAGATAAAGAGAGAGCAGAGAGGAAAGAAGCACAGGATAAAGCAGAGAAGAAGGAAGCAGAAGAGAGGCAGAAGCTAGGAAGAAAGAAGCGGACGAGCGTCAATTGGAACAGAAGAAAATTGAGGCAGAGATGGAAGCTCGCAGGGAAAGAGAGAAGGAAAGACAACGTGAGGAGAGAGAGAGGGAGAGACAGCACGAACTGGCGCTTAAGGCTTTAGAGAGGCTGGGCGCTTCTACTTCAAATAACGGAGAGCCGTCTTCGCCCCAGTCTGAGTCAATGGATCTCTCCAGCACTCAATCTGCCCAATTAACTGCGATGTCTTTTACTTTAGAGTCTTTTCCCAGCCCCAATGAGAACATTGACACCTTCCTAGAAAAATTCGAGAGGCTCGCAAATCTGTATGGGTTAGAGAGTTCCCGTTGGAGTCTTAAACTCTCAGCTGCGTTGAAAGGTAATGCTTATGACGTGTACACAAAGCTGGGAACCAACCAACATGATTACGACATGCTGAAGAAGGCCTTGCTAGAGCGGTTTTAGATGACCGCCCGAACATTTCTGCAAATGTTCAGAAACAGCCGGAAAGAGAGCACGGAAACATTTCCGCAGTTCTCTTTACGTCTCACGGGCTATTTGACAAAGTGCATTGAATTATCAGAATTACCTCTTACATATGAGGGACTTCTTGAACTTGTTCTTGTGGAACAGATAAAGTCAACTTTGTCAAACGAAACCCGTAGATTTTTGGCTGAACAGAGCGCAGTCAGGCTTGAGGACATCCTCAATAAGGCAGAATGCTATACCAATGCAATGGCCGAACTTCCCAGCACTAAACGTAAACCCACAGATGAGCCATCTCGAAAACAAAATCTAGAGCAGTCATCATATTCTTCCAATTCCTCTCAACATTATAACAAACGAGAAAATAATAACCAGAGACCTCCCCAGGAAAAATCGAAATTCTACAAAACCCGATATTCCCCAAACAACAATTCTGATCAACCCACCAAGCCTGCGTGGCAGCGCGGCCACCGAGATCAAGGAAAAGGGAAGACCCCTACACCAGGGACGTTGAATCAGGGCAAACAGACCGGGCCCAACCGCATCGGATGTTTGCATACAGCCTCGAAAGGAAGAGTCAATGTCAGTGATTCTCAACCTGAGGGGGACCGACCCTCAACGCGAGGAACTGTAATTTTGAATGGTACCTCAACTACTTGTCTCTTTGACACTTGATTAAGTTTTTTGTCAGAGGTGTTATTAAAGCGGCCATAATGGATGATCCTATCTACACAGTTATCCTGGGATGTAGATACGTGTTTATTGGGAGACTTAAGAAGCCGATTGTGGCAGCGGTAACCACAAGAGGGCAAACTAAGAAGGAGAGGGAGCCTGCGCCAAATTTGTTGCCGAATGAACTTAAGGAGACGCAACAAAAAGACCCTACTCTGGAGCCCTGCTTTAGAAAACTGCCCATGGCTAAGGACCCCAAACACCACGGAGACATCTTTTCTAAGGATGGCGTATTGTATCGTAGAACGGGCGACCCTGATTCAGGGAATAACCAGCTCCTAGTACCGACACAGTACAGAAGCCAGATCTTAGAAATGGGGCACTCTCTTCCCTTTATCGGACATATGGGACAAAACGCCACTATTCAGCGAATAAAAAACCACTATTGGTGGCCAGGAATGAACTCTGAAATTATCAGGTACGTGAAATCCTGCGCCCAGTGCCAACGTGTAGCACCCAAACACTTGACACCCCCAGTACCTATGGGGCAAATGCCAATAGTAGGTACTCCATTTGAACGGGTTGCTGTCGACATCATTGGACCACTGGAAAGGACCAAAAGAAGGAACAGGTTCATCCTGACCTTAGTCGAGACTTGCACAATGTGGGCCGAAGCTATACCGCTAACATGCACAGATTCCAAGCATGTCGCAGAAGCCCTCGTGCAAATTTTTACACGGCTGGGATTCCCTCAACAAGTTTTGACGGACAATGGATCCCAATTCCGTAGCCTGTTAATGGAGGAGATCTTTAAGATCTTGAGGGCTAAACATATCCACACAAGTCCCTACCATCCGGCCGGAAATGGGCTCGTGGAACGTTTTAATGGCAGCCTCACCATGATGTTACGTAAGCTGGGTCAGGAGAAACCGGAAGACTGGGACCTATATATATCTGCTGCTTTATTCGCCTACAGAGAAGTTCCCCAAGCGTCTACGGGATTCGCGCCAGCTACACTTTTATTTGGCAGACCTATTAAGGGGCCACTAGAAGCGTTACTTCGGTCCCTGACAGACCAAAAGGCTGACGAGACAGTCGTCTCTGCAAGCAAGTATGTATCTGAGCTCAAGAAAAGGCTAAAGTTAGGATGGGATCTAGCTACAACCAACTTTAAGAAAGCCCACGCTAAACATGCTAAAAGATACAACAAAGCTGCAAAAGAGAGAGAACTCCAACCAGGGGAGAAAGTTTTGTTGCTACTTCCAACCGGAAGCAATAAACTTTGCATCGGATGACAAGGGCCGTTCACCGTCCTTAAAAAGATCTCACGCACCAATTACAAGATCTCCATTAAAGGAAAGGAGAAGGTCTTTCACATAAATCTCCTTAAGAAATATTTGGAAAGACCAGTGCCGTCCTCCGAGCATCTCCTGGCTGTCGCCATAGCAACAGAAGACGAGGAAGATGATGGTGGTTGCATGGAGTACCCATTGCAACCCACAGAATCCTTTAAAGATGTCAAATTCGGCGACAATCTCTCACAAGAACAACAAACAGAAACCAGGGCGCTACTAAAACAGTACAGTGCAGTCTTAACGGATGTACCTGGCCGAACAAATCTCATCGAATTTGATATGAAATTAACAAACGAGACCCCTGTTCGAACCAGAGTTTATCCCATCCCGTACGCTAAAGCTGATGCACTTCGCGGAGAAATAGACAAGCTGCGTCAGGCAGGAATTATCAGTGAGTCGACATCTCCTTACAGTTCGAGTGTAATTCTGTTGCAGAAGCCCAACAAGGAAGTTCGGCTGTGTATAGATTACCGGTTGCTAAACGCTGTAACGGAATTCCAGCCCGAACCTCTACAGACTGTTTCTGAGTTGTTCACCAAGCTTAGCAAAGCAAGAATTTTCTCCAAGATTGACCTCAGTAAAGGTTATTATCAAATACCAGTCAAGGAGGAAGTTAAACCTTTGTTAGCTTTCAGCACTAGTGAAGGACATTACACATTTAATGTGATGCCGTTCGAATTGCATAACGCACCAGGAGTGTTCACCAGGATGATGAGGAAGCTTCTAGAACCTTTGCAAAGTCCCCATATCCTTAATTTCATGGATGACATATTCATTGCATCGGAGACCTACGACGAACATATTGCTACGGTTGCTATGCTCCTCAGGAGATTACAGGAAACTGGTCTCACAGCCAGACCTAGCAAATGTCTCATCGGGTTTGAAAAGCTAGACTTCCTGGGGCATACTATTTCCCACGGCTGTAGTTGGCCTGTTCAGAAGAACGTGGAGAAAATAGGAGCAGCAAAAAGACCCTGAACGAAGAAAGACACTCGTTCCTTTTTATCACTATGTGCATATTATCAAAAATACATCCAGAACTTCAACGGACTAACGGCACCTCTGACTGACCTCACAAAGAAAGGCCGTCCTGATAAGGTCATCTGGGATCAAAAGTGCGAACACATTTACAGCACTTTAAAAGGACAGCTGTCTGCATACCCCATTTTGAGGTTGCCTGACCTCAAGAAACCTTTTGTATTGCGGGTCGACGCTTCAGGTCAGGGCATCGGGTCAACACTGCTGCAAGCAGAGGACAGTGACCCGAATATGCTATTTCCAGTTGCTTACGGCAGTCGAAAATTAAAAACGGCTAAACGCAACTACAGCGTAGTTGAAAGAGAATGCCTCGCCCTGATTGACGGCATCAAACGTCATCATGAGTTTCTTTACGGTACATCTTTCACGGTGCAAACAGACCACGCTCCACTAGCTTTTCTTGGTGCCAATAAAGAATTTAACGCAAGAATCATGCGTTGGACCCTCCTTTTAAGCGTTTACTCTTTCAAAGTGGAATACATTCCGGGAAGACAGAATGTCGGGGCTGATTTCCTGAGTAGAAACTGGACTACGAAGGAAGACGAGGAAATCGAAGATACCATTCATCCAAAAGTTACCGATCAGGGCAGCTTCATTGTCATAAATCAAACATGAAAAATGGTTTCATGTCTAAAAGTGGGGACGATATTGTGACGTACGTATTAGTATGAGAAGTGAAGGCCCTGAAGTGTTAGATGATATGGTACGACCCTTCGGATAACATCAGTACCCCCGAATATTGTGGTAATTTTATCGGCAACGAGAATTCTTCCACCTGGGCTCATTAGTTTTATCTTATGTACATTCCAACATTGTCTTAAAACGTTAAACTCCACCCACGGCTATCTCTAGGCTCATTAATATGTGTCAGTACGCAGGCTGAGTGGACTCGCCTAAATCCACGAGTTAAGCGCGGACACGATCAAAGGCAGTAGTGGTTCCGCCAAGACAGCTCAGCGGCATTTCACATATGGAGACAGTTTATCTTCTGTACATTCGGAGCAGAGCGCATTGTCTTAAGTGGAGAGAATTAAATCCACGACCCACGGCGGCTAGAATCTCGATTTTACCCTGTCTCAAGAAAGGTGTTAGATTCTAAATTCATGTTACCATTTTATATCAGTACAGCCGGCCACTCGTGCCAGGCGTTGCCTAAATGGTAAAACGTTAGATTTTGGAATATTTTGCAGTGAATTCTATTCTGTGACACGGTATAATATCAAAGGCAGTAGTGGTTCATTCATTTTTATTTCCGCCAAGACAATAACGAAGCAGCGCCAAACACGGCGGCATTTCACATCAGGTTGTTCTGTGCCAACCAGCTCTTGCACAAACCGCTCGAAATTGACTGAGCGAACGGGAAAGACCAAGTGAGGCCAGAGAATCTGTTGTTTTGCAATCGACATGACGATATAGGAACTTATATAGGCGGACTAGAATCTTCGATTTGTTTAGTCCTGTGTTCAAGAAAGGTGTTAGATGTTCTAACATATCAGCCACTAATGTTACCTTCCAGCCGTTTTATATACTGTACAGACCATTTGAAGTAGAATGCGAAGCTTGGTATTTATCACTCGATAATCTTTGCCAGACATATGGATTTTCAGAACCATCATTACCTATGGTGAAAAATCTTGTAGATTTCCCCGTTCAAGATGATATCAAATTGTGGGCTAGCTTTATTTTGCAGTGAATTCTATTTGTGACCAATTTTTAAACGGTACACAAAATTTATTGCCTTCTTATTTGTTCTAAAGTGATCAGTGGTCTAGTTCATTCATTTTTATTTCACTGGATTTTGCGTTGATTTAAAATCTATTAAATTAAACCTATCTCAAAAGTTCCAGCTGTAAATTTAATGATATATCTATTATATTATTTCCAAAGATAATAGATGCTTAAATGCTTTAATTAACTTTTAAAGTCGCGAAGGAATTTATAACTAATTAATTAAGTTAAGTTCTATATATATATATATATATATAGATGTGTGTTTTAACCATTAAACTCGCGAAGTGTGTTCTTAAAATATATAATTAAATACGCGAGTGTATATAATAGTCTTAACGGTAAATTTATCGCGCTTTAGAATGTGATTTGATTTTCGGTATGAATTACATGTTTTCTATCTTTCATATAGGGTGATCAGAACCTTTGATCCCAGCAAAAACATTGTATAGAGTCCTACCAACTCGGATTTGAAAACCTCCAGGATTTGATGAGACTGTTAAATTTTAGTCTGTCTTGTCTTGTGGCGATCCTCTGTTGGGATTCCGCTATCTAAATTTTTGCCAGAAAGAAAGAAACCCCAAGTACGAATTAACCACATCATCAATTAAATTAAATTTAACTGGAGAAGAACAGTGCCAGAGCTAGATTATTTTACTGCTCTACTGCGAAGGAAAATAGAAATCTTCCGAACACTGACTGTGCATATTTTCTTCACTGGATTTTAAACACTTGAAGTAAACCATACCTCACAGGTCAGTTGTTGTCCTCATGCATTAAGAAGTTTACCATCAGCGGCGAAATCAATGAGACCACACCCCATTTTCACCACCTGGATCTGAAACTGTGCCATCCCAATAGAACTTTCCTTTAACATAACAAAACCAAAGAACACTTAGGTTCACCGTCCAGCGATTACGGGACTGTACTACCGTGTACACCTGATAATCTGGGGCTGGACCCTGAAGAAAGACACTACCTGTGTCAAGTGTTTCATTGATGTTTGCGTATAATTCTATGGAGTGCCAGATTCTACGATCGGTAAGTGTGTGTGAGCAAATGAGTGTTGGCCATCACGAGCGTGCACGAATGACATGAGATTTATTTTGGAACCATTTGTTTAATTTGCCTACCCGGTAAATACTTTACCGTATTCTCTGTATCGTTTCTGTAAGTGAGATTTTATAACTCTGTTTATTATCCCCCCCCCCCCTTACATTTTCTTAGTAAAGGGAAAAACAGTTGAGAATAACAGGACTTTTTCTACCACCCATACTTAGTATTGTAACACCTCTTTTTTTCAGAGTAATTGAATTTACTGTTGGGTTACATTATCTATTTTCTGATAACTACCTATCTTTAGACTGGGTTTATCTTTGTCTATTTCAAGAGGGAAGGGCATATTGGATACCATTCTTCCTCCCCCCCCCCCCCCCCTTGTTATTTGTATTTTCTGTACCTATGAGTTTTGCCTGTAAAAATTGATAAGTTGTGACTGATTTTAATGATAAATAAACACGTAAACTTTTTATCACTGTGTTGGAAGGCCCAAGCCCAAATTACCCCTATTTGTTTAACATAGTTGTATTCACGTACGTCCGTGTGTTTGAAGCACCAAATTGGTGTGAGCGCATGTGTGTTTGGAAACTGGCAAATAATTGTTTGTCCAGAAGAGTTTTAAGGAGTAGATTGAGAAAAAAGATTGTCGTAAAAGAGTCTGTCCATACTCTCCCCAGCACTCTGTGAATCAACTATTTACTCTAAACCCCTTACTATCACAGAGCCTTCACCATCATTCTTCACTCTGAACGGGACCACTATCTCTAAGACTTTTCTCAAAATAAATTTACGACACTGAGCTTCAACTTTGTAACCGCAACAATTTTAATATACGCTATTGAAGCTGGAATTACCGTGGCTGCTGGCACCAGACTTGCCCTCCAGTAGATCCTCGTTAATGGGTTTAAAGTGAACTCATACTAATTACGGGGCTTCTAACGAGTCCGCCATAGAGCTGGAGTTAACGCGATGTGTGCATTACATTATATTAAACAAAGGAAATGTATAATTTAAAAAGAACTGTTAACAGTTAGAGGTTATTACAATTATCTGAGATTTCAGCTGAAATTATAATATTAATATACGGAGTCCACGATTGATTTATTAACTATTGCTAAAAGTAGATTTTGAGGATTTGAATTACAATATTTATTTTATTCGACATCATTTACGAAAGACGCAAACCTCTTTCGAATTTGTGTGACATAACATTTGTGCATATCCCGCTTCTGCCTAGCGTCACGCTTCGTCTCAAAATTTTAGACCGCCCTCACTGCGTGACGATACATGTGGACGACCCTTAACCTAAAGATACGGAAACAAAACTGAACACATCAGAGATGTGGTTAGGATGAAACAGAAGCTTTGAACAGCCATAAAATCTAATAAGGAAGTTCTCAGATAAACAGAAGAAAACTGTCAATGAAATTAACATGATATTGATAAGGCGCAGACAGTCAATGTCAATGTCCTTAGAACGCGCCGTAAGAACAGAACAAAATGCCTCGCGGAGCATTGGTTCTATTTCTTCTGAACCTCCTGAGAGAACCCCGGGAACTGCATTAGACTAACCGGACATTAGACTAACCGGACATTAGACTAACCGGACATTCAACATGATCATTATTTTCCTTGTCCGTATAGAGCATAAAGTCACTACCCCCAGGTGGTTCCATTGCCAGGAAATCTGCACCTAGCAACCATATGCTCTCGTAGTGGTGGTTCTTGTGTCTATATGTTTTATATGATGAGGTTGCCTGCCCTTTATACAACCTCAGTGTTTTCTGTGTCTATATGTTTTATATGTTGAGGTTGCCTGCCCTATATACAACCTCACGTTAGTCGCCTGTTACAACAGAAGAAAAAAAGAGAGAAAAGGCCTTGACAAACCGACACAATCGCAAGGGAATAGATTGAAGAGAAAACTGGTACAAGACACTGGGTACTGTAGGAAATGCAGAGACATGATCCTCTGTGGCTTTTTTAGGACAAGTCTGGTGGGAGCAATTGTCCTATGTGCCGTTGTGTTATTGGAATACCTGGGAATAACACGATATTTGTACCTGTAGTATGTAGGTAAAATAGAAAGTAGGACAGAATAACACGCACACGAGGGCAGATAATAAAATGATGAAACCTGGCAATATAATACTAAGATGACGTCATCATTGTTGTGCGGGTGGCCAAACGAAAAAACATTAAATAATTATTGCCTTCCATAGTATGAATGCACAACGGGCTGATCACCCGTTGCCAGTCACTTCGATTACGGAAACAACAGCAAATGGGTTGATTTGCCGTTGCCCTAAAGACGCCACTAGGCGTGATGGGAAACAATGGCAAAGAAAACCTATCTGCTGTTGCCCTAAGACGCCACTAGGCGTGGTGGCCACTGACTGCTTTGACGGTCTGTGGCTAAGGACAGAAGAAGAAAAGGAAGATAGTATGAATGAGTCTGTCATAAATTTATTCAAAGGACACTTTTTTAGACTAGACCAACTTACGTCAGACGTAAAGACTAAACTCATTGTAATTATATGTTCAAGGATAGGAGAATGTATGACAGGTGCCTTTAAATTTTTATTGCTGTTTTATAACTAGGACTGCACCAGAGTTAAGGAAATAAAATAAACTGAGTTTCATTCTTTATTACCCCTTGAGGCTGTCAGACAGTCAAACGTTACAATAATCTTCTATTATTTTGTAAGAAGTCGCGGTGAAATAACTATCACTGAATATCGATCAGTGCAATATATCATGGCATAGCACCAAAACACGTCTGCAAATCAGAGCCAGCTCGACGTCTGCGAGTGACCGACTTAAACCAGCTCGCAGACGACCGTGGTTTCTAGCACGCCACGTGACCATTGTGAAACCAGATCTCGGAGCAAATTTCTGACGTGAAAAAAAGAAGAAATCTGGAAGCATCTGTATATAAATCTGTGCGGACAGCGGTATTGTCAACATAATCGGCTGAGTTTGTGAATGTGCTGATGAAGTTATTCTTCATGGTCATCTTTGAAAAGAAACTCCGGGAACTATCTGCCTACAACTGTAGTTCAACCAAATAAGGACTTATAATCACTCTTAGCCTGGCTCTTATTTCACTGAACTATAAAACATTTAGAATAAATTATTCGAACTTAAACCCGTTCGCAATGGCACCAACAGTTGATGTAGATACCATGACGCCACCATCATCCTCGGTTGTAATCTGTCGAGGAAGTGCATCGTGCCCGTCTGAAGCTAATCAAATGCGATTTCACAATGGCTCATTGTGTTCATCATCATCACAAGACCACGACAACAACAACTGTGAGACTCATATCTGCAGTCGAGACATCACACCATCGCAAAGATACGTTATACCAGAGGCATCTCCAGCTTTTAGGGTGAGTACAATATACATTCTACAGTCTTGCAGTTAACCAAACCACCTTTTCAGATTATGTTTTGAATCAATTAGAATGTTTTGGTTTCAATACAATAAAAAAATATTTCAAAAATAAATTAAGTGGAGAAAATAGAATACATAATAAAATGAATCCATGCGCATATACCACATATACCGTAGTATCATTGCATAAATAAAAACTAAGATTCAAATGAAATAAAAATGTGATGAACGGACGGACAGCATTTGATGCGTTCTTACAAATAAGACAACATTAAACTAGATCTTTGTGTTTTTGTGCTGTACGAATAGCATACTTACTTTTATATTTGATTTCTTTCCTGTCATAAAATTTATAAAATAAATGGGAAGAAGGAAAAACAAAGAAATACGCCTATAACTTGAGAATATCACAGTCATGTTCCTTGTTGGTTCCCTCTGGAGCATACAGCCACAACTGCAGCTGGACTCTCCCATGAAGCCTGCGTCAAAGTATTCGTGCGCTCATGCAGCAGTGATTTCAAGAGCAATTTGGTTTGCATGATGAAGTTGCAAGTGCCCATACACAACGCCATATTAGTTGCCTCATACGACATGCCTGAGAAACAAAAAAATATTCCTATTCTTTCTTTGTCTCCTGAAAGACCCCAACAACAACAACAACAACAACAACATGAATAAATAATTGTAACTCGCAAAAATGCACACAGTAAAATATTGGCTTTACTTGGTGTGGGCTATACATGCAGCAAGGCATGGCGGGACAGATGGTTTGAACGGCGAGTAGTTTGTAGATCTGTCGTATAGATGGACTCGAGAACCAGACGACGAATGTTTCCGTGAAGCAGATTAAAGTTAGGCAACACATGAAAACAAGAGAAATAGTCAGAAAGCCAAAGATAACAAAATAGAATTATTTAAAAAAATAAAACTATGTGGAAGCCGTTAAAAACTAACCCAGATTATGAACATGTTGCCAGATGCATCTTCTGTATCAGTTTTAAGTCTTCCTCCTATGTAAAAATTTCACTTCTTATCTCGCCGTTTTCACTCAGTCTTCTATTACTGTTGTCAATCCTTGCTCTCCTTTGTTAATTTTCACTCCTCCTATCTCCATTTTCATTCATTCTTTCTTCTCCGTTTTTATTCCTTCTGTTTTCTTCTGTCTCCCTTTAAGATGTATAAGCCCACCATTGCAGTTGAACACCTCCTCCCCAAATCGCGCCCTTCTTGCAGGAAATCTGGACTGAAGCATTACATATGCACTTACAGTGGTGATTTCTGAAAGTCTTTTTATATGATGAGGTTGCCAGCAACAAACAGAACCTCATATTAATTACTTGTTACGACGAGCCTGAGAGAACAACAATTTTGTTCTTTCTGTTGTTCTTGTCTTCACAGAGACACCATCAACCCCGTGGTGTGCTCCAAGCATGGTCACATCCGATTATTTTCAATATAAGGGCAATTCCTATACGCTTTCCGTAACGTGTTTTCTTTTGTTATATTCTAAATATTGAGCTTGTTTGTTTGAAGTTTTGCTATCTAGATGATTTTTAAAAAAACCCGATATTTAATTGTTTTTCTTTCTTTTATCAAATACAGGAGACAATGGGCACGATGAAATCCGAGCTAACACAGAACGTTTGCAGCAACACGAATACTAGTGTAGATAAACCAACACATGTGTCAACATGGTCTTCAAATTCATCCTCATTACTGAATAAGCTGAAATCTGCATTTAAGTCGTCGTCATCAGCCTCATCACAAAACTCTTCCAATCACTCTGGGAAGTCACAGTCAACACCATCCAGCTCCAGCAAAACCGGAAATTCCCGTAGACCAGCATCGTTTGGTGGAGCAGACGTGATCAAACCGTGGACGGGTCGGCGGGCCAGTCAGTACGAGAAGCGGGTTTCCTGGGCAGACGAACGTGGCCCGGCCCAAGCGTTGTTCTCAGTAAGATTAATCAAGCCTCGTTTGACCATGGACACAAAACGTGCTAGGCAGAGTACGCCTGGACATTCCATCCTTAGGAACACTGGACTTCACTAGACAGTCCCCCACTCAACGGAAGCCTGTTGTTTTCACCATACAGCCTTACGAACTCAAACTGACTCCATACAACGCTTGGGTACTTCTCTTGAAGTAATTCAACAACGCGGGATCACTCCTCTTGAAGTAACTCAAAAACTATAAATGGATGGTGCCTGCAGACAATGTTCTTTTTGCCGTGTCCGCCATCTTAAATAATGTGGCTTACAGTTGCGTTGTCTTCTTTGACATGTTTCTTCCGCATATTTTTAGCGGTAAACTTTTTAAAGAAATAAACAAAAATGCTGATGTATTGTGTGTGCATATGTGTGTGTGCTTGTTTGTGCATGTGTGTGTATCATAAGTGGCACGTGAAGACAGACCGTGCCTCCTTTTTTCCATGATATTTTAACTCTGTCAGCATGTCGTTCTATCAGTCCACAAGTAGTATAAACTTGTTCACTCCATGCGCTATGTGGAAACATTGCCAATGTCATGCAGGTCAAAGGTAGAGTCATATCAAATACTGACGCAGGGAAGGGAAGTGTTAAAGACTTCACTATACTAGGTCAAGCATTATGAGGTGGGACGATCATTTCCCTTCCTCGCTGACTTTGCCTTTCCTAACTCAAGAGCAGAGCCAAGTACCCACCAGAATGCTGGTTAAACTGGAGCTTGACATTACCAGGTTTTGAATCCGAAATCAGGTAGCTTTGCCGCGAAAGGCAAGCGCTCTAACAACTGTGCGAACTGGACGCTCGAAAGTCAGGCATTTTTAAAACTAAAAAACCGAAGAACATAACAACAGACATTTAACGAATGAATTAACCTGAAAGACACACAAAGCTAATTCAATATGGCTGTTAATTGATCCCATCCTGTTTCTTTCAGAGATAAATTCATGTTATCATTTCGAACATGAAAGAGGCAAAATTCATGGGAGTGTTCAAACATAGATTACCGTATCTCCACAGGGGACTGGATTCCTGGTTACAGCGAGACGCCAAAACACGCCATCTTGATAGTGAAAGAATTTAAAACTAAGGCAGATGCAAATTTTTAAAAAAAATTTAAATTTTGCCCCGTTTTGGCGAAGCATGTCCCGTTCAGCCTAGTCGGTTATATTAGGGCACATGTCCAAATATAAATTGTTGTAACATATTGAAGTCTGTTTAGCTATAGCCGTATGGAGTCTGATGACTTTTGTTGCCTTGTGTTTGTTTTTGATGCAACGACAAAAATGCGAACACATGCGAAAGAGTGTAAGATTGTAATGAGCTTTAAGATAGAGGCAGTATCATTTAGGTACTCTGTTTTTTATGCATTGTCTACGATTAGTGATATTACTATCTTATGTATGATTATTATCAAACTATCTGATTTGTATTAATGAGAGCTTGTAGTGCTAATGACAAGAATTAGTTAAGAGAATATACTGGTAGTGCCAAGAATTTTTACGAGAATGTATAGGAATTGACAAGAATTTGTAGAAGAATGTACCAGTTATGTCAAGAGTTTAAAAGATAATGTACTAGTAATGGCAAGAATTTATAAGAGTATTTACAGGGATTGACAAGAATTTGTAGGATATTGAGCTGATAATGACGATAATGTCTTAGAGAATGTAATGGAATTGACAAGAATTAGTAACAGAATGTAAGGTAATAAGAATGTGCTTTACAATGGGCTGATCACCCGTTTGCCAGTCACTTCGATTACGGAAACAATAGCAAATGGATTGATTTGCCGTTGCCCTAAAGACGCCATTAGGCATGATGGGAAACAATGGCAAAGAAAACCAATCTGCTGTTGCCCTAAGACGCCACTAGGCGTAATGGCCACTGACTGCTTTGACGGTCTGTGGCTAAGGACGGAAGAAGAAGAAGAAGAATGTGCTGGTAATGAGATAAATTTCCAAGAAAGTGTTGCAGCAAAAGACATAGTTCTAAGGGAATGTAACTGCTAAGAGAATGTAGTCGTAAAGACACGACTTTCTAAAAGAATGTAATGGTAAAACCACGTATTTTGATGATAATGTAGCGGTAATGACACGAATTTCTCAGAGAATGTAATGTCAGATTATAACATTTTCAAAGTCTATGCTCTGCCAGTTAAAAAAAAAAAAGTAATGAAACAAGTATTGGATCTGTACGAACCCGAACGAGAAAATGGAGGATATGTCAGAAATAGATCGGCATTACATATACGTGGCTTCGCAGAAATTGTGGACGAAGACATGAAGGGATGAGGGGAGGGGGGGGATGGGTACTGCGACGGTGAAGAAAAATGAGGTTATGATAATGCTAGTTGCAGAAGTGATAGTGAATATGGTGGTAATGTTATGTTTACAATCAGTGGCATATTTATATATTTATGGTTTTTTTCCTGATGGGCTATTTAGAGCTGCTCAATCTTGGAAAGGCGCCCCAGCTTTTCGTTACACTACGTTCTAAACGATAATGAGTATATGTATTAGAAGGTGAATAAACATAATTCAAAAATAACCATATAACGTATTGTTTATTAGCGTAACAAAAATAAAAATAAAATGTGGGTCCCCATCGGTAAGGAGGTATTTGGGGGAGGGCTAAAACCTGGAAGCTGCTTCTCTAAACACGCCACTGGTAATACTACAGAGGTAGAAATCCTAGTAGCAGCATCAGCAACAGTTGAATTATCTAGTGAAATACAGGTACTAATAATGGTTGTTGTAAAGAACGCTTTTCCTTGTGTTAAAGTGGTACTAATTATTATTCATTGTGACAACAGGATAGAATGAACGAAACAGATACAGGGGAATGACAGAGAGCCAAGATACTGGGCAGTTTAACGTCGTGGCATCGAAAAAAGATGCATATTTTCATGAATGGATGCTTGTGTAAAATGGAAGGATTGGAGTTGTATGAAAAGATGACTAATGTGGAACTGATGACAAGAACTAGACATGCGCCAGTAGAGCAAAAGATGACTAATGTGGAACTGATGACAAGAACTAAACATGCGCCAGTAGTGCAAAAGATGACTAATGTGGAACTGATGACAAGAACTAAACATGCGCCAGTAGAGCAAAAGATGACTAATGTGGAACTGATGACAAGAACTAAACATGCGCCAGTAGAGCAAAAGATGACTAATGTGGAACTGATGACAAGAACTAGACATGCGCCAGTAGTGCAAAAGATGACTAATGTGGAACTGATGACAAGAACTAGACATGCGCCAGTAGTGCAAAAGATGACTAATGTGGAACTGATGACAAGAACTAGACATGCGCCAGTAGAGCAAAAGATGACTAATGTGGAACTGATGACAAGAACTAGACATGCGCTAGTAGAAAAAAAAATGAGAAGAGGACGATGGAGATCGATAGGACACATACTGACGAGACCCGCTACTAGCATTACCAGGCATTTCTTATTCTGGAATTCCCAGGGAAAGATTGGCAGAGGAAGACAATAGAACACATGGCGAAGTGAACTTGAGTCAAATATGAAGGGAATGAAGAAGACACGAAAACACCTTTAGCTGATGGCACGTGACAGGAAGACTTACCTTAAGTTTATTGAAAGCCTATGCTCCTTGGGGAGTTGATAGGTAATGAATGAATGAATGAATGAATGAATGAATGAATGGAACATAAGTCAACAACAGAATTAATAAACATCACCAAAGACAAGAAGTTGTGGAAAGGCATGATCACCTACCTAGCTGGCAGAGAACTTTCATGACTGATTACCCCATCTTCGTTTTTCTGCTTAAAAAAAAATCTCTGCTTGAAGACAGTTACATACATCGACCACAGCAACTTGTCATCTCGCAGGACGCCTCTACCAAAGTGCTTAATGCGGTCTTGCAGTGGTGCGTTCTACAACAATAGTTTATATGTTGAGGCTGCCAGCCTCTTGCACAGCCTGACACTAGTCGTGTCTTTCTACTCGTACAGTACATGCTTAAAGCAGTAGTGGTCCAGTACTTTCCACTTTTACCATTATATATTTTCACTCATCGTTACTCTTACTTTCATTCTCTCTGTCCTACCTCATTCTTTCCTCTTCACCTTCATTGCTCCTTTTTTACCACTGCGTCGTGTCCTTCCTCGTCGCATCTTTTCAAAATGTTAAATATTTCTCTACTTTTTCCTCACTTTTTTCATCTCCCTTACTATTAGTTCTTTCTCTTAACCATCTTCCTCTTTGAACTCACAAATTATCCTCCCTATCATCATTGCTATTATATTTCTTCATTCATTAAGATCATTAATTCCTTATCACTCTCTTATTATCTGCCTCCATCGTCCCTCTCATCGTCTCTAATTTTAATTGAAAATGCATTTGTTTATATTCTTTGTACACCTTTGATTACTCTTCTTCTTTGTACACCTTTGCTTACCCTTACTTTCATATCAACACAGATTGTGATGGTAATCATACAAAGGCAAATATTGTGCCATAGTGGGAGCCGCGCTGGTGTAATGGCTACAACGTTGTACTGGCGACCAGGTTTTCATTGTTCAAACCCGGGCGTCAGCGTTTGAAGGAATGTTTACGACCGGAAATTTGACTGAATAACCTGAACGGCTCCTGCACATAAATCCCGTGTGCATGGGAAGGAGCGAACCTCCTGATCGGGTTGGAAGGAAAGTCCACTGACCCCCCAGCCTCGCAATGACATGTCATTTGGCCAAAAGAGCTGGAAAGCTCGAGTGCCGCTGGTTAGAGAAAAAAAAAATTGTGCCATAGTACATACTGACGTAGGGGAGAGAAGTCATATACATATATATACTAGGTCCAGCTTTATGAGGTGGCGTGGCCACTTCCTTTCCTAGCTACGTTTACCTTCCATAACTCCAGCACTATCAGGTGCCCATTTATAGCCTGGTGGACTAGAGTGTGAAGTTATCAGGTTTTGAACCCAGTAGTTCTGCCTCGAGAAGCAAGCACTTTAACCACTCCACCGCCTGACGCAGTGGTAATGACACCATATTTTAGTTGAGTCACCACTCCTACTTATTTGTACTTGCTCAAAAAAAATCATTAATCTTATTCTTAAGGGGGCGCAGGTCTATTTCAGATAGATGATAAATGTACTGGCGGGTAGCTATATATAGACAGACATTAACTGTGGCTTCTTAGTTAACTAATGTAAACAGACAAAATGTAGTACCACAGCAGATACTCTCGCAGAGGAATGAAGTGTTAGAGGCTTCACTATACTAGATCCAGCTTCCAGAGAGGGGAGGGGAAGTTCCCATTATCGCTGCCTTTGCCTTCTCTAACTCAAGGTACCCATTTACAGCTGGGTAGACTGAAGCGTGACGGCACTGTGTTTCGAACCTATATATGCCGGACAATCTACTTATTGTTATTCCAAAAAAGAGCGATGCTGCAGGCACATGTAAATGATATTCAACTTCACTTCAAAGAAAAGATGGCGTTCCTATTTTATGTAGTTTACGAATGCAGGACATTTTAGTTAGCTAGCTGTTGGGTGTTCCCTGGAAACACCAGAAAAAGTGCCTTTAAACCTGGGGGTACACATACTTTGAATGTCGGCGGGAGACGGTTACTCCAAAATCCTTGTAACTTACAAATGTTGTATTGTTTCCACCTTTGTCACCTAAAGATCTACCATATCATCTCATGAGATCTACAGGTAGATCTCGAGTTGTCGACCCCTATGTAAACAATCAATATTGGACACAATGACAAGTACTCACATTTGACGTGAAGAAGAGAAACGTAGTTGCTGAATAAACAGAACAAGGATGTAGGGAACAGAACAAGGATGTAGGGAACAGAACAAGGATGTAGGAAACAGATCCTTTTCTTCTTCTTCTGTTCCTCGACAACTGAAGTGAATGATTGTGTCTGTGCACATTTTAAAGTCCATAACTTCATGACCATAATGCTATTTTACACTTCACTTCTTGACATTTATCCATAGCACGATGCTAAACTAAATATTTATATCTTTGTTGTATAAACATTTATAACACATAAGGAAGGGAAACCCGAGGCCTGTAAACAGTAAATACATATTAGACAAACATAAAGGTATGTTTTCAGGCACTCGTAAGAAATAAAGAAGTAGAAAACTAGACGACAGAAAAACAACAGACATGAGTTGCTTACCCAGGATTCGAACCCTGGACCTTCCGCGCGACAACCCCGCCTAGCTATGCAAGCGAATCACACTATCCTCCCTGCCATCTAGGCATCACCAAAAATGATGCTTCGATGACAGGTCATTAGTGCGACCCGCAACACATAACACCGGAAATTTACCATGGGCAGTCCAGCCTATTAATGACGCAATCACTTCTGTTGTTCCCCTATCATACAGTATAGGTCAGACTACACAAGACAAAGACCTTAATACTGTGTCTAGTAAATGATAGAAAACAAAGAACAGTAAGTACAGGACAGGGGGGGTTGTCGCACGGAAGGTCCTGGGTTCGAGTCCTGGGTAAACCACTCACGTCTGTTGTTTTTCTGTTGTCTAGTTTTCTACTTCTTTATTTCTTACGAGTGCCTGAAAACATACCTTTATGTTTGTCTAATATTTATTTAACATTGTTGTGCTCTATCTCCTTTTCCGCCAGTTTTGCCTGCTATCACAATGTATTAAAACATTTCTATTTTTGTAACACTAGCTGTGATACCTGTCGTTGGTCTCTTTGAAAAGTCATGGTTTTCCGCGAATTAATAAAGATAGACACACACAGTTAGCTTAACAGTTCTGTATTCTTCATCAATGCGTAGTTTAGTGTTCAGAGCTGCGCACAATCATTGAATATTTCGGGTTTTCCCGATGGAGGGTTCCTTCAATTATCGTTGCGCAGGTTTTACAAAAAAAGTGAAATACGTTGTGAAGGATGCCGTCAAAGTGAAAGTGTGACGTCAGAGGGAGACTAATCGTTGGTCGGGCCGGTGGAAGGAGAAGGTGCCTATGTGATGTGTACATTATTCATATCGTGCAAGTTGTGTGGAATTCCGAGGCAGGTTGACCTCTCATGTATCCGTGGAGATAATTAGTTAAATCACAGACAGTGATATTGTATCTGCAATTTAAGTTAATCTGGGCCCGACAGTATAAATATATGTAGCACAAATGACATGGGTCATGTCAGAATGTACTGGGCATGGGTTGTCAGGAAATAAAACCTCAAATGATCTGTAAACAGTTTGTTCTGTTGCATTTATTATATGGATTAAACCTTGGATCGTCCTGGCCTGGTTTGTTCCTTCAATCCATGTTATGTCAATCCGTACGTCGAGCCCATCGTGAAATAATCCTGAAACATAAACTGCCAGCACAACAGTTAGAGATTCTCAGAAAGATACATCCACATAATTAGGAATGATTAGCATTGTTACTGAGCACCTCTGTATACAAAATGTAGCGCGTGTTTTCAGGAGAGCATTAAAAGACTATGTGGACTTCCAACTCTTGAATAGCCTACATACAATTGTCCCTGGAAAAATCTGGACTCCTTCAGTTGTAAGCTAGCAACAGTTAATGTTTGTCCTTGAGACTTGCCAATCGAGAGGGCAAAATTCAAGCGAACATGGAATTGTATTCTCTTAAATCTAAAATGCATGCCAGATGATATGAGGGGTATACGTGGTATAAAAATATCTTTTCCCTTGCCACAGACAGTAACAATAGTAACCTCGATTATATAAGCCATTAGTTTTTTGTTTGTTTTTTAACCACAAGTTTTGTGCCACTCCAAAGTTGAGGCTTATGTAAGTTGGGTAGAAGCATGATTGGGGTTCCTATGTTTAGCTAAAGTCAATGAAGAGGTAAAGCTAGTGGTTCTAATGAATTTAGCAATTCTGTATGATAACTGACAACTTATGTGGATCCATAATAGCGTCAACTGATTTGTAGATATGGGAGTTTGCAGGTATTGCACCCACAAATGGATTTTTTTCCTTCTCCAAGCTGTAATACCTTTTGTGTGAACTGGTCAGATAGTTGATCTCCAAAAAAGATGTACGCTCATGTTTGTAGAAAGATTCATTCTTTTGACATGGCGCCACAAAGAAGAAAGGCAAGCTTAGATTTCATCTGCTTTTGCTCCATTTGGAATGACTGGTAGAGTTTGCTCAAAGTCACTAGACAACACAGCAGTTACTCCTCCCACTGGTGCATTAAAATTCCATATATTGTGCAATGTTCTGTCAATTTGTACTTGCCGTTTTAAAATCCCTGTGACACTCCCTAAAATAGGAACAAAAAACCCTCTATTTCAAATCTGTCAAGGGTAATCTTGAGCAAAGGTTGTTATCTTGGGAAACTCATCCTTTTACTCCAATTTTGGCCATTTGTGGACCACTACTGCAGAACAATGAATACAACCAGCAATACTGTCCTAGAAGAAGACACAGGCGTGATGGTCAAAGACTGCTCTGTCAATCAGCGGCTAAGAATCCAAGAACAAGACACAGGCGTGATGGTCAAAGACTGCTCTGTCAGTCAGCGGCTAAGAATCCAAGAAGAAGACACATGCGTGATGGTCAAAGACTGCTCTGTCAGTCAGCGGCTAAGAATCCAAGAAGAAGACACAGGCGTGATGGTCAAAGACTGCTCTGTCAGTCAGCGGCTAAGAATCCAAGAAGAAGACACAGGCGTGATGGTCAAAGACTGCTCTGTCAGTCAGCGGCTAAGAATCCAAGAAGAAGACACAGGCGTGATGGTCAAAGACTGCTCTGTCAGTCAGCGGCTAAGAATCCAAGAAGAAGAATGTGTGCAAATAAAACAAATAAATTCTCATCAGCAGGAATGTCATTGGTATCTCACCTTCCTAGTTATATTTTTGGTAGTACCTATATTGTAAAATTGTATCAATAATTGTAAAAATATAAATAATCTTTTTTGACCAAAATTAAGTGATATTCAACACATTAAAAAAAAAAAATTAATTTATTGTAAATAATGAGAGTAGTACCAAAGACTCGCATGAGCCACGCTATGGCTACCCTGGATATTTCATATAAATTATTCCCCTTTACTTGCATTTTTCACACATTTATTTATGACTTCTTTCATGACTACTTACATGACTACTTACATGACTACTATTCCTATCTCCCTGCACATATTTTTACATGTTTCCTAGTTTGGATAGGCGCACATTAGCTATTTGTGTTCACCCCACGGTTTTTGTTTTGTTTGAAATACTAATACTTATATCTTGAAAAGAAGCTGTGGCTATGCTCCTGAACTGCTGTACCTGAAATGTCTATTTCTGATACTTTTGCACCCGAATTTTGTTTTAATTTAATGTGAAAGTTTCCCATATTGAAAGATTTAGCACGCGGAAGTTCCACATTTAGAAAGGAAAAACACGCCGTTTCCCACTTTCTATTTGTAAAGTTAGGTTATTTAGTTCTACGTGTACAAAATCAATGGCACCAACCCATAATTTGCAGTAAATGTCAGCAATGTTTTAAATTGATGTGTTTGATTTGAATCTATAATTTTCTTGTGGGTTTGTCCGCGCGACGACATGCTCTGTAGTATCAGGGAAAACTCCACGACTAAGATAGCTGACTTTGCTTTTGTCTGTCTATGTGTACAGTATTGACTTTTTATTTGTTTCTTATTATCAATCTAAACAGAAATAAATTAAACATTATGAGGAGAAACAGTCATTGTTCTTGCGCAAGCTGTCTTCCCTTGGTTAGCATCATACCAAGTTTCTACAAGATTTTTGTAATATTGTCTAGTGTCCTTTCTCCCGTCACCACTTTGCCACGTGATCTGATCTTCTGCTGTTGGCAGCTTGTGATGGCTTTGTTAATTCCAATATGGTGTTCAGCTATACATCATGTTTTTTTTCTGCATGTCTTTGTAGCTGATGCGTGGTATTGTTACTATCAATTTCCTTATTACATCCTGTTTTAATACACTGGTCTTAGAGAAATAGAGAAGGAATCTAACTCGTATCATACATTAAAAATTAAAAGAGGTAAAGGCTGTCTCATAGCAGATTATGCCTAGGGGAGTGATCTGTTTGAGACTTCACTATACCAGGTCCAGCATCGTGAAATATATTCATTCAGATGGCATCAATGAAGAGTTCATGTTTTGTAGTGCGCTTGAAACTACTACAAAAGGTGAAGATATTATGGAGAAGATAAATACCTTTTTTGAAACTGGAGGACTACAGTGGAAACACGTCTGTGGGGTTTGTACAGATGGAGCACCAGCTATGCTAGGGTCAAAGTCGGGCTTTCAGACAAAAGTGAAAGAACTTGCTCCCCAAGCAAAAGGCATTCACTGCATGATTCACCGATATGCTCTTGTCACTAAGACTCTTCCAGCTCCTCGGCAAGAGGTACTTGATTCTCTGATCAAAATTGTGAATTACATCAAATCTGGAGCCCTCCAACACCCGTCTGTTTAAAGAACTCTGTAAAGACATTAATTCTGATCACGAGGTTCTTCTTTTCTACACTGCTGTACGCTGGTTGTCGAAAGGAAATGTTGTCAATCGTGTCTTTGAGTTGAAAAATAAAATCAAGTTGTTCCTGGAAGTGCAAAGGAAACATGACCTTGTGGCTTACTTTAATGATGAAGCTTGGAAGAAAAGAGTTGTTTACTTAGCAAACATTTTAGACCAGTTAAATAAGCTGAACCTGAAACTTCAGGGAAAGGAAACACACATTATCCAGTTTCAAGACAGTCTTCAGGCATTTGTATCCAAGCTGCAAAACTGGCGTCGGAAAGTAAATCTGGGAAACATTGCCATGTTTGAAAAACTCTGCAGTGTGGTAGAGGAATCTCAAGGTGAACTGGATGAGAATCTGAAGGAGGAGATTACTGGGTACCTTGAATCCCTTGAAAAGGAATTTCAACGGTACTTCCCTGAGCTTACAGAAGAAGAAGCTGCACTGGTACGAAACCCATTCTCTGCTTCCCTGAATGTAGCCGGCATTCCCGATGAAGTACAGGATGAATTCTTGGATCTGCGGAACGATTCCTCGGCACGTAATTTGTTTTATGAAAAATTGCTGATTCAGTTCTGGTGGGCTATGTATCAGTCATATCCAAATGTCACCATGCTTGCCTTTCGAGTTTTATTTCCATTTGCCTCTACATATCTCTGCGAGAGTGGATTTTCAACGCTATTAAAAAGGCCTTTGTATGCAAATGTGGCTGGGAGTCGTTGGTTACTGAGTTATTATAAAAGGGGGTCGTGACTCGAATAAGGTTGGGAAACACTGCTTTAGTGAGACTCTTGAAAAAAACTTTGCCTGGCTCTGGGATAACCTTAATGGCCATGGAATGAAGAGAAGTAGAATTATACACTATATAGACAACAATATATTCAATAGTTCTCAAGCGTCTCGGAAGAGACAAAGAAAATTTAGCAGTACTGGTCCCTCAGGTATGTAGTTAAAAAGCACTTAATATGAGTTTATGTATTTAGCTGACAACCTCATCATGTAAAATGAATAGTCATAGAAAGCACTGCTGGAAGAGTATGTGAAAGTTTCGTGAAGGCTTCCTACAAGGGGACCAGCTGTAGTGGTTCCCCATGCTCCATAAGGAGTATAAATGATGATGATATACAATACCTAAGATACCATGCTGCACTCTACGACATCATATCAGATTATAATGATTGAATTGCCAGTGCAATTTGAATCCACACTGGGTGAGCAGCATGTTTCAAAAAAGACAAAAGTAATGATCTGGTCACGGACTTGAAACACGTGGTGTTCAAAGCAAACATTATGGCTACAGAAGTAAGCATAAGAGGATAACTGGCTTCCACGGTGCATGATCTCATGAAAGGATGGTCTAGGACAAGATCACCTAAAAGAATTGGCAAAAATTCAGAAAAAAGGGTTTGGTGCTGGCTGTGGAACATCCACAACGGAAAATGGAATTCAGTACAGTAAGTTTATGTACAACACAATCTTTTCTTTCATTACTACCTCAGACTGGTAGAATGGAAACACCAAGAGTGATGGATCCGTTTAGTAATTGCGTACACGATGGAGTGGGTTCAATTCCCAGTGCAGGTTTTGCAGAAAAACAATAGAATGATGACACTTGTGAGCCATGGCTCAAGTGGAAACTTCTGCTCTCCCCCCCCCCCCCTCCCTTTCCACACCCATCAGAAGGTCAAGGAGATATAAAAGCCGAAAGACCTGTCTAATAGGGGGGGGGGGGGGACTTCTGATAATAACTTTGTATATCTTTGTGATGGTCTGTTGAGATGTCTATTATGTTAGTTTCAGAACCACCTCAGATAACTGTCTATAAAGCTGATAATTAAATAGAGGAAATGGAGATTGATAGGACCTACCTTCAGGAAAATGCCAAGCAATATAACAAGAAACGTCTTTCGTGCTGGAACCCACCTTGGAAGAGATGAACTGGGAGGTCCAAGAGAACTGGAAAAAAAGAAGACAAAAGCGAGAGGAAAATTTTTTGTTAACTTATGCACGGGCATCCAGGAGCTGCGGGCCACTAGGCTCCAGTCTATTTAGCCTAAAAGATAATCCAGCCCTGGTCCCAGGTAGTCCTTGTTTAGAGAGACAGAGGAAGACCAAAGAAAACATGGAGACGGACATGAATGGGATGGAGAAGACACAGAAAAACTTTGTACTGATAGCACTGGACACGAAGATTTGGCATACGTTTGTTGAAGATTGTTGGGGGGGGGGGGGGGAGCAGGGGGGGGGGGGTTGGACTGAAGTACGATGAGAGTGAGAAAGAGGGTGCGACACAGAGAAATAGGCCCCCGAGAACTAAGCGGGGAAACTGATAGCCGTGGCTGGGGTTTAAATCTCATTCCATTAATTTAAAAAAAAAAGCATTGGATGTCGTGATCAAATCAGTTGTATCCTTCCACCATTTCTCCTTCCCTAAAACTAAAACAATAGAGGGCAGAAATCTACCTGCACAATCCTGATACAATGCTTGTATCTCTTATCGATCGCAGCGTTGAGTAATGTATTACTCGAACTGTTTGGTTTCCACTCGTCCGAATGTGGTACCGTAATTGAAACAAATTACACAACGGATTCAATGAAAATGTGACGTTCAATTCTAAATCAATCGCTCACTGATATGCAACTGAGAGTAGAATTCTAAGTTTCAGGTTACACGTTAGCTCATATTTTTGACTAAAGTTAAAGCCAAATGAAATACCCAAAACTAAATTGTTTTTCAATCACTAATATCATTCATCATTATCATTATTTTATTTTCTGCCCTTTACGAAGCATGGAGCCACCACTATAGTTGGTACCCTGGCAGGAAGCCTCCACGAAACATGGAGCCACCACTATAGCTGGTACCCTGGCAGGAAGCCTCCACGAAACATGGAGCCACCACTATAGTTGGTATCCTGGCAGGAAGCCTCCACGAAACATGGAGCCACCACTATAGTTGGTACCTGTCACAAAATTAACCGTGATACAACGTTAAAATATCTCCAATGATACAACGTAGGGATAAAAACTAATGCGTAAGCTGCTAGAATACATGATCGCCCACGCCGCGGGTCATCACCCGCCATGGAAATTAAATTGTTAGACTTGAAGGCAAAACGGAACGGGATAAGAACGGAGATCAAAAGGAAAAATCTGACTGAACGCGTGCTTGAAACTAGCAATGCTAAAAGGCGCAAATGGTGGGGAAAGGAGGAAAAAGTCACGTCCCCAAGTTGACATAAAGTAAAGAAATCGACAAAAGGGACCTTGGATATTATACGCCACGGTCATTTCTTGGACGCTTTTGCGATATCTTAGCCCGTTTATTTGAATGCAGTGATCAACGCATTCCAGAATATTCTAGAAAATATTTGAAAAGTAACTTTTCTTAATAATAATGTTAGGAATATAAAACCTAGCTGGCCGGATGGCCCATCTTGAGCAGTGAAATAATATGCTTTCATTTATACAGACGGACAGATAATAAGAAAGATATTGACAAAAGACTGTGTTGTTCATATCAGCGAACGTCTGCATTGAGATAAAACATGTCACTAATTTTCAAAAAAATTGTGGCCTTGAAGACGCAAGTGCTAAAATCTAGTTGGAATGAAGAGACGGGGTGGGATGGTGAATTGTGGCTAAAAATAACTTTAAAAGGCAAAATTGTGTAGGGGAAGGCAGGGTTGGTTCAAAAAACAAGTGTGTTTTTTTGTGAAATGCAAGTAGAGACGGACGGACCAACAGACAATAAGGCATACTTGACTGAGGTATGACTGAAATGACTTTGTGGTAGGATATTTGAATTTGAAAAAGAAAAGGCAGTGATTGGCCCTAGATGAAGATATTATCGGCGCTCAGACGCGCATTTTGTGCCATTCAGTATTAGTTGTCCTTGTAGACACAGTGAATTATTAAGTGGTGTAATTCCCAGAAGCTATTGAAATATTTAGAGGGACGCCATCATAAGGCCAGCAGCTCAGCTGAGTTTTTCTAGCATTTATTTAACTGTGTACTATATTCATAATTCTGGTAAGACTGAAATTATTTCTTTGTACATTTTAATATTTGTTTAAGGTTTCGAGTGATTTGATACTGCAATAGCATAATCTGTCCCTTACAACAAGTAAGGATTCGCTCTAGACCCCCCGCCCCAGTTCAGGGTCTAGAGACAAATAAAATACATAAACTCCAGCAAGGATTAGGAAGGACAGATCAAGTGTTGAGATCAGTGAAACATATCACCTATCCTATTCTATGGCAGGAAGCTAATGAACATATTTCAGAATCTGTAGTCTGGGAGAACTTATCCTATGTGAAACCAACTTGGTAAGATGTGTTGTTTGGTCAGAAAGATCTGACCCGTCTATATGGTGTTGTTGTTGTGGGGTGTTGTGTCCAGAAATGGTTAGAGGATGGAATTCTGACACATGACTAATACTTTGATTGCAGAGCTGTGAGTTTCAGTTGGCACCAATGCGGTGTCAAATGAGTTGTTGAATTTTACCAGAGTGGACCCGTGCAGTAACATTTGGTCAGAGCAGCCTATTATAGCCCCCAAGCACGGAGAGGTGGGGCCACCAGACTTCTGATATTGCCCCCAAGCACGGAGAGGTGGGGCCACCAGATCTCAGCACCAGAGCTACACCTTCAAGCTACGTGAGCGCCTGGTCTGCTGAGAATTCACCAACTCAACTTATTTGCTAACACACCCATAAAATTTCCATCAAATAACTGGACAATGTGTAGTCACCATAGACAGGGAGTGATGAGGCCACCCCAACAGCACATCCATTAAATGTTCTCCCAAATAGATTACTACTATAAATAGTAATAATATTAACTAGTCTAACTAGTCTAGTAACATATATATGTACACACCTTGCATTTATTATGTAATATTCATGCATTTCTTTCATAATTGCTAAACCTTTCATATGTTCTGGCCAAAATAAAACCTTGGTTCAGAACAAATAAATGTAAGAAAATTACTATCCAATTTTTACACACTTGAGTTAGTTCAGTGTATTAAAACATTTATTAATATTATTAGACTTAGTAAATATATGTGTGTGTGTATGTAAACTACCACAACACATCACATATCATTACCCTAGACATTAAACGTAGCCACATTCATTAGTAAAAAAAAAATAGGTGTGAGGTCGTAGTGGTAGCAAGAAGGGCCTTCTGACAATTCACAGCTACATTTTATCTCAGGAGCCTTCACAGCTGACCTCATGCATCACACTTAGTAACATCACCATCATACAAAACCATCAAATCCACTACATATATTGGGGTCTCTTTGTCCCGGGATAATTAGCCCATTAAGTATATTAGGATCTCCTGGGGGGAGAATTAGATTAGGGGAACACATTATAAAAATTAAAAGTGTCCCTTATAATTAAAAGTGTCCCTGAAAATAAAAGTTGGTGAATCTTCACAGCCAGTGGTAGTTAATTAATTAATTAGAATTATTTTAGACTAGAGTAATTAGAAGTACTTTAGTGGTTGGAAATTTTATTTTGCACATTGCTAGATTTGTTTAAAAAGTATGGCGGAGCTGGCAAAATACAGATCAGCTGCTGTGCTGACGGCAAAGGAGATGGGAATGGATGGTCAGATTTTAATTCAATATGTAACGGCTGAATGTGATAAATATATTGAAAGGGAAGATAGAAAGGTAGCTGAAGAGAAGAGGTTACAAATTGAGGCTGATAGAGAAATTAAGAGGCTGCAGATTGAGGCTGACAAAGAGGCTAAAGCATTGGAGGCAGAAGAAAAACGACAGCAAAGAGAGGCAGAAGATAAAAAGGCCGAAAGGGAGGCAGAAGATAAAAAGGCCGAAAGGGAAACAGAAGATAGAAGGTTGCAGAGGGAGCACGAATTACGACTAAGGGAGCTGGAGCTACAAGGCCAGGCTCCTGAAAATGGTGCCAGCCCTTTTGCCTCAGATGCTACGCCCAGTCTGGGAGCCTCAAACTCAGCTATGGGGTTTCATTTAGACCATTTTGTTGAAAAAGACGATGACATAGAGGGGTACCTATGACGTTTTGAGTTATTAGCTACTACATATGGGTTAGAGAGAGAGAGGTGGAGTTTAAAGCTATCACAGGGACTGAGAGGTACTTCTTACGAAGTCTTCGCAAAAATGAACAGAGAAGACCAGGAGAATTATGACATGTTAAAGCAGGCTTTGTTATTGAGGTACGAAAAAAATGGGGAATTTTATCGTAGGAAATTTAGAAATGCCAAACTGTTGTCTGGGGAGACATACCACCAATTCTCTGCCAGACTAGAAACCTATTTGGAGAAATGGACTGCTCTGGGGAAGACCCAAGATCTTAAAGAAATGATCATGATTGAGCAATTGAGAGAGTCCATGGCTCCAGACATGAGAAAATTTCTCATGGAACAAGGTGCAGAGAAATTGGGGGAGGTTTTAAATGTCGCTGAAAGGTATCAGGCAGCCCAGGCAGAGGTAAGTGGTGCTAAAAAGAAGCACATAGACAATTTTAAAGCTCCACAGCAATTTAATAAATTTGATAATAGAGAGCAGGGAAATAAATGTAGGACAAACTTTGAACGGCCAAGAAATGACTACCGAGACAGAAACTCACAGTTCAATGACCAAAAATCCAATGAAAGAAAACCGTTTAACCAAGGAAAAAGATGGTGTAAATGGTGCAAGAAAGATAACCATAACACCGAATTTTGTAGAAGGAAACCTTCAAACATTGCTGCAATGAAGTCGGAGACTCAAAGATTAAAGGTTAATCCTAAGGGACAGCAGGAACCTTATCACCCCCCAGTTTGTGAGGATGTTATTTGTAATGGGGTCACCATAAGGTGCCTTTATGATACAGGTTTGGATTATGATTCAGTTGTGAAGTCTAGCCTAGTGGACCCAAGTCAGTATACCACAGAAACAGTGGAAATACAAGGGGCAACTAAGGACATACCACTCATGACACTTCCCATCGCAAGGATAACGGTGAAAACTCGCTATGTGGAAGGAGAAATCAGAGCAGCAGTGATAGATGAACCAATCTACCCTCTGATATTGGGGTGTAGATACGTCTTCCTGGGGAATCCCGAGAGACCTGTGATCATGGCGACAGTGCAGACCAGGTCACAGAAGAAGGAGGAAGAAGGTGAACCTATAAATGCCCATCCAGAGGAGATGAGGAAGGCGCAGGCTGAGGATAGGACACTCAAGCCATGTTTTAAAAAATTGCCCAAATGCCACACACCTCCGAGCAAGGGGGAATATTTCATGAAGAACAAACTATTATATAGGAAGGCCGGAACTGGGACAAATGGTCACAACCAGCTGGTTCTTCCCACTTCATATAGGGATAAAGTGATGGAACTCGGGCATGCGATTCCCTTCAGTGGTCACATGGGGATCAGCGCCACAGGACAGCGTATAGCTTGTCATTACTTCTGGCCAGGGATAACGGAGGATATAAAAAGATATGTCAAATCCTGCCCAGAATGTCAAAGGGTAGCCCCAAAGCACTGGACTGCTCCTGCAACTCTAGGGGAAATGCCCATAGTGGGAACACCTTTTGAGATGGTTGCAGTGGATATTGTAGGACCTCTCACTCGGACCAAGAGGAGGAACAGTTACATCCTTACTCTGGTGGACACTTGTTCTATGTGGGGAGAGGCGGTAGCCCTTCCATCAATTGATTCAAAACATGTAGCAGAGGCACTACTTACAATATTTACCCGATTAGGATTCCCGCATCAAATCTTGACGGATAATGGTTCTCAGTTCAAGGGGAAACTAACGGAAGAAGTTTTTAAGCTATTTCAAGCCAGACACTTTCATTGTAGTCCGTACCATCCGCAAGGGAACGGCCAGGTAGAGAGGTTCAACGGGACTCTCATTTCTATCCTGAGAAAGCTGGCACACGAAAAACCGGATCTGTGGGATCAATTCCTGCCCGCCGCATTGTTTGCGTACCGGGAGGTACCACATAGTTCAACCGGGATGGCTCCCGCAACTCTGCTATTTGGGAGGCCAATAAAAGGTCCATTAGAAGCCCTATTAAGGACCTGGACAGATGAGAAGGCGGAAGAGACTGTTACCTCATCTTATCAATACGTGAACGAACTGACCACTCGTTTGAAAGCTGGATGGAAACTGGCAAATGATAATTTGAAACAAGCCAGGAAGAAACATGCAGCATATTTTAATAGGAAGGCAAAGGACAGAGAACTGGTAGTGGGAGAGAAGGTGCTGCTTCTACTACCCGGTAGCCAGAATAAATTACAAATTGGATGGCAAGGTCCATATACGGTTCTAGAGAAGGTGTCTAGAACAAACTATAAAATTGACAAAAAGGGGAAGGAGAAAGTTTATCATGTAAACCTGTTAAAGAAGTATCTGGACAGACCACTCCAGGAAAGCACCCCCTTACTGACCTTAGCTATCGCAACTCAAATGCAAAAGGAACCACTCACCTCACATGAATACCCATTACATCCTTGTGAAACAGCAGCACAGGTAAAAGTCAGTAAGCACCTGACTAAAAACCAGAGGGAGAGAGTTCAACAGGTTCTGGAGGAACATACAGATGTATTAACAGATAAACCAGGCCATACAAATTTGCTACAGTATGACATGAAACTGGTAGACTCAAACCCAATCTGTATGAGAGCCTATTCTATTCCGTTCGAGAAGGAGAAGGCATTGAAGGAAGAAATAGATTATTTGTTGAAGGAGGGGATTATTTCACACAGTGAATCATCTTTTAGTTCTAGTGTCGTTTTGTTGAGAAAACCGTCTGGGGAACACAGACTGTGCATAGATCACAGGAAACTGAATGCTGTCACAGAAGGACAAGTGGATCCATTACCAGACACAAAACAGTTATTTGCCAGACTGAACAAGGCAAAATACTTTTCAAAGGTGAATCTTAGTAAAGGCTATTACCAGATCCCAGTGAAGCCTGAAGTGAGACCTTATTTGGCTTTTAGCACTTCGGATGGACATTATGAATTCAACATGCTACCATTTGGACTGAAAAATGCTACGAGTGTATTTTCAAGGATGATGCGCAAATTGTTGGATCCCCTGAATAACCCATGTATCACGAATTTCATGGATGATATTCTCGTCGCCACAGAGACATTTGAAGAACACATTGAAGCTCTAGAAATGTTATTTAATAGGCTTAGGGAGGCGAACTTAACTGCTAGGCCAACAAAATGTTGCATTGGATGCAAAGAGTTGGAATTCTTGGGACACACTGTATATCAGGGTAGCATGACCCCTGATCCCAAGAACTTGGAAAAACTGCAGAGAGCACCTAGACCACAAACAAAAAAGGATGTGCGATCATTCGTGTCGTTATTCGGATTTTATCAAAAATATATCAAAGATTTTAACTCTATTTGTGCTCCTCTGACTGATCTGACTCGCAAGGGACTTCCAGATAAAATTAATTGGACTGCGCAAAGTGAATTAGCGTTCCAAGACTTAAAGGAAAAACTCACTAGCAAGCCTATTCTCAAACTACCTGATTTGACACAGGACTTTGTCTTAAGAACCGATGCAAGTAATGTAGGACTCGGAGCGGCTTTGTTGCAAAGATCATCTTCACCTGATGGGAACTGAAACCAGTCGCTTATGCAAGCCGCAAATTGAATAAGGCGGAACAAGGATACTCCACAAGCGAAAAAGAATGTTTAGCGTTAATCTGGGCCATAAAGAAGTTTCAAATCTATCTGTATGGTAGGACTTTTGTGGTCGAGACGGACCATCAGCCTCTCGTATTCTTATCTCAGGCTAAGCATGAAAACGCAAGATTGCTGAGGTGGTCTTTATTGCTTCAACCTTATCAGTTTAGTATCCAATATATCCCAGGCAAATTGAATGTCGGTGCAGATTTCTTCAGTCGGCACCCTTGTGATCAAAATTAGAGTAATGGCAGGCGTAAGGAGAGATTTTATCTATGTGTATCACTGGTTTTAGAACTTGCCGTAGGCATGTTTTCAAGTGGGGAGATGTGTCACAAAATTAACCGTGATACAACGTTAAAATATCTCCAATGATACAACGTAGGGATAAAAACTAATGCGTAAGCTGCTAGAATACATGATCGTCCACGCCGCGGGTCATCACCCGCCATGGAAATTAAATTGTTAGACTTGAAGGCAAAACGGAACGGGATAAGAACGGAGATCAAAAGGAAAAATCTGACTGAACGCGTGCTTGAAACTAGCAATGCTAAAAGGCGCAAATGGTGGGGAAAGGAGGAAAAAGTCACGTCCCCAAGTTGACATAAAGTAAAGAAATCGACAAAAGGGACCTTGGATATTATACGCCACGGTCATTTCTTGGACGCTTTTGCGATATCTTAGCCCGTTTATTTGAATGCAGTGATCAACGCATTCCAGAATATTCTAGAAAATATTTGAAAAGTAACTTTTCTTAATAATAATGTTAGGAATATAAAACCTAGCTGGCCGGATGGCCCATCTTGAGCAGTGAAATAATATGCTTTCATTTATACAGACGGACAGATAATAAGAAAGATATTGACAAAAGACTGTGTTGTTCATATCAGCGAACGTCTGCATTGAGATAAAACATGTCACTAATTTTCAAAAAAATTGTGGCCTTGAAGACGCAAGTGCTAAAATCTAGTTGGAATGAAGAGACGGGGTGGGATGGTGAATTGTGGCTAAAAATAACTTTAAAAGGCAAAATTGTGTAGGGGAAGGCAGGGTTGGTTCAAAAAACAAGTGTTTTTTTTTTTTGTGAAATGCAAGTAGAGACGGACGGACCAACAGACAATAAGGCATACTTGACTGAGGTATGACTGAAATGACTTTGTGGTAGGATATTTGAATTTGAAAAAGAAAAGGCAGTGATTGGCCCTAGATGAAGATATTATCGGCGCTCAGACGCGCATTTTGTGCCATTCAGTATTAGTTGTCCTTGTAGACACAGTGAATTATTAAGTGGTGTAATTCCCAGAAGCTATTGAAATATTTAGAGGGACGCCATCATAAGGCCAGCAGCTCAGCTGAGTTTTGCTAGCATTTATTTAACTGTGTACTATATTCATAATTCTGGTAAGACTGAAATTATTTCTTTGTACATTTTAATATTTGTTTAAGGTTTCGAGTGATTTGATACTGCAATAGCATAATCTGTCCCTTACAACAAGTAAGGATTCGCTCTAGACCCCCCGCCCCAGTTCAGGGTCTAGAGACAAATAAAATACATAAACTCCAGCAAGGATTAGGAAGGACAGATCAAGTGTTGAGATCAGTGAAACATATCACCTATCCTATTCTATGGCAGGAAGCTAATGAACATATTTCAGAATCTGTAGTCTGGGAGAACTTATCCTATGTGAAACCAACTTGGTAAGATGTGTTGTTTGGTCAGAAAGATCTGACCCGTCTATATGGTGTTGTTGTTGTGGGGTGTTGTGTCCAGAAATGGTTAGAGGATGGAATTCTGACACATGACTAATACTTTGATTGCAGAGCTGTGAGTTTCAGTTGGCACCAATGCGGTGTCAAATGAGTTGTTGAATTTTACCAGAGTGGACCCGTGCAGTAACATTTGGTCAGAGCAGCCTATTATAGCCCCCAAGCACGGAGAGGTGGGGCCACCAGACTTCTGATATTGCCCCCAAGCACGGAGAGGTGGGGCCACCAGATCTCAGCACCAGAGCTACACCTTCAAGCTACGTGAGCGCCTGGTCTGCTGAGAATTCACCAACTCAACTTATTTGCTAACACACCCATAAAATTTCCATCAAATAACTGGACAATGTGTAGTCACCATAGACAGGGAGTGATGAGGCCACCCCAACAGCACATCCATTAAATGTTCTCCCAAATAGATTACTACTATAAATAGTAATAATATTAACTAGTCTAGTAACATATATATGTACACACCTTGCATTTATTATGTAATATTCATGCATTTCTTTCATAATTGCTAAACCTTTCATATGTTCTGGTGTAAACTACCACAACACATCACATATCATTACCCTAGACATTAAACGTAGCCACATTCATTAGTAAAAAAAAAATAGGTGTGAGGTCGTAGTGGTAGCAAGAAGGGCCTTCTGAAAATTCACAGCTACATTTTATCTCAGGAGCCTTCACAGCTGACCTCATGCATCACACTTAGTAACATCACCATCATACAAAACCATCAAATCCACTACAGTACCCTGGCTGGAAGCCTCCATGAAGCATGGAGCCACCACTATAGTTGGTACCCTGGCAGGAAGTCTCCACGAAGCATGGAGCCACCACTATAGTTGGTATCCTGGCAGGAAGCCTCCACGAAACATGAAGCCACCACTATAGTTGGTACCATGGCAGGAAGCCTCCACGAAGCATGGAGCCACCACTATAGTTGGTACCCAGGCAGGAAACCTCCACGAAACATGGAGCCACCACTATAGTTGGTACCCTGGCAGGAAGCCTCCACAAAACTTAGAGCCACCACTATAGTTGGTACCCTGGCAGGAAGCCTCCACAAAAATTGGAGCCACCACTATAGTTGGTACCCTAGCAGGAAGCCTCAACGAAGCATTCACATGATCTTGCAGCGGTGGTTCACTTTTGTAATTTGTTTTACGTGATGAGGTTGCCACACCTACGCACAACCATATGAAAAGTCGCGTTGCACGACATGTCCGATGGTGTAGTAGTACTATTCTTTGTTTGCCTCTTGAAAGTCCACCCAGGAACTGCACAGGGCAATACTATCATTAATGTTCATTAGAACAATCACGTGATAACACAATAGTTATATTCGACTCAATCCCCTTTTCATAACAAGTCCTTTTCAGGGCTTGTCACGAGGTGGTTTTAGAGGTTGTCTGAGATCAGACAAGATTGAGTGAGATACTGATCGTAGATAGAGTCACGAATGTGAATACAGAGTGAAATATGGCCTTCAGGAGAAAGTTCTATGTATTAATTCTCTTCTTTCTCGTCATCTTCGCGACAATCGTTAAGTGTCCCACATACATTCTTCCAAAATTTACTACTTATTTCAGTAAGGACAGTACAGTTTAACATTCAAGTGATAGGTCAAGTAGAAAGTACTTTATGACCTCTAAGTACATTATATATATATATATATATATATATATATATATATATATATATATATATATATATATATATATATATATATATATATATATATATATATATATATATATATATATATATATATATATATATATATATATATATATATATATATATACTCATGGAACAAAGTAAGTGTGCAACACTTTATAGGGCACTGTGCGTGATTTCATGGACGAAATGAAATAAAAGTTGGCACACAATGAGACGTTGGATCTGTTGTTGAGCCTATTCCGCACTGGTCTACACGACACGGGTCTTAAACCTGGAATGCTCCTGGCAGTCCATGTTGCCTGAATAAACCTGTTACGCAAGTGCATAAGGCGTATGTAACGATCTTGTGCAGGGTGGTAACTCGTGGTCGGCCACTTCTGTGGCGATCAGCAGTGGATCCAGTTTGGTGGAAACGAGCTTGAATGCGTGATATAGTGTTCCTGTGAACATTGAAATGTTGTGATACAGCTAATATAGTCGCTCCAGCAGCTAACATCCCTATAGCTATTGCTCGCTGTTGTTGGTTTAATCTTGGCATTGTCAAAAAAGATGTTTCTGTTGGACTCTTGGTACTCTCTATTTCAACGATTACGTTTTCACATGCTTGTGATTAGAGCTACACACTTACCTTCCTTTTATCTGTGATAAATTCTCCCCTACGGCACTTTTCACGTGATTTATCTTGCACCGTGATTATCTCCCCATGAATAGTGCGATCCAATTGTAATTGCACGGGTAAGTGAACAACACTCACACAGAAATGTGTGCCAACTTGCATTTGAGTTCACCCAAGAACACACGCACAGTGCCTTGTTGAGTGTATATATATATATGTATATAAGAGAATACACAAGGCAACATGGATATCACCAGACCACAGAACAGAAAATCGGATTGATCATATATTCATAAGGTGACCAGACGTCCCGGTTTTTCCGGGACAGTCCCGGTTTTCGACCATTTTTGATAATTTGTCCCGACTTTTTTTTCGATGCAATCCGGGACGCCAATTTGTCCCGGTTTTGGACGAATTTGCCAATTTGGCATAAATCTCACAGATTTAAAAAAAAATTATTATTCCGTGGCTGACTTGAAGGAATTTTTAATTATTAGTGAACTGGCGCCGAAACAGCACAAGAGGTTGTCAGGACCGCGAATTAGTTTTGTAGTTCCAATGTGATATTCGCGGTTATTTGAACTTTTAGGTAGTGGTAAAGTACCAAGATTTTGCGTATGGTATACGTTTTTTAATTTAAACGGTGAACTATTTGTGCATATTTTGTTATTGTTGTAATAAAATGGTACCAAAGCGTAAATGCAGTTTCAATGAAGATTTACAAAATGAATATCCGTTTATTAAAAAGAGTACATCAAACTTCAATGTACGATGCAATATATGTGCCTCCGGATTCTCGATAAGCCATAGTGGACGTGGTGATATTAAGAACCACATAAGCAGTGAGAAACATAAGAGAGCCGTCGTTACAGCTGCATCAAGCTCGTCGTTAATCACTTTTTTCAGAGCTGATAAAATTGGTGACCAAGAAGAGCAATTAGCTGCTATAGAAGGCGCCTTTGCATACCATACAGTGCTACACAATCATACTTTCAGGTCTATGGATTGCACATCAAAATTACTTCAGGTTACTTTAGAACCAAAATTTGCATGTGCACGTACGAAAACAGAAGCCATTATTCGAAATGTCTTGGCACCCCATATTCTAAATGAGTTAAGGTGTGACCTAGAAAAGTCTACATTTATTTCTGTACTGACAGATAACCATAAAGAATTCAAGATTTTTCCTTTGCTTGTCAGATACTTTGATCACAGTAATGGAGTGAAAATTAAAATATTAGAGTTAAAGTCATTGCCAGGTGAAACATCTGATATTGTAAATAGTTTTCTTAATGACTGCATAACTGAAAATGGTTTAGACAGGAAAGTAGTTGGATTATGCGCAGAGAACACAAATTCCAATTTTGGAGGTGCTGAAAGGAAAGGACAGAACAATGTTTTCAAAAAACTGCAAGAAAACCTTGGACATGGTCTTAAAGGAGTTGGGTGTGCAGGTCATATTTTCCACAACACTGTTCGAACAGCTGCAGATGTACTGCCTGTTGATGTCGAGCTGATTATTGCTAAAATTTATCTACTCTTCAAATCAAACACAGTACGAGTTGAAAGACTCAAGGAGTTTTGCCAGTTTGTGGAAACAGACTTCCAGATGATCTTAGGTTATGCTCAGACTAGGTGGCTTGCTCTGCTGCCTGCTGTTGAAAGGGTTCTTCAGATGTTCCTGCCTCTAAAATCATATTTTCAATCTCAAGACAGATGCCCAGTTTTTATACAGACATTCTTTAAAAATCCTCTTTCTGAGGCATGACTTGTTTTTGTTCACAGTCAGGCCTCTCCATTCCACGAAGCAGTGCAAAAAATAGAGAGACAGACGGTCACTGTGTTTGAAGTCATTGACATCATCAACAGGTTGAAAACTATTTTGAAGTCCAAACTGGAAGATTGTTTCTTGCCATCAAGAGTTAAGCTAATCCTTGAAAAGCTGGAAATGGAAGGACTTCCAAAGGAGGATGTGAAAAAGTTTCATGCTAGCATTTCTTCCTTCTATGAAACAGCTTTCAATTATTTGAATAAATGGGCTGCAAAAAATTTTCAAGACCTAGAATCCTACAGCTGGGTAACGCTGAACAGAATACCAATTTGGGCAGATATTGAGATATCATCATCACTAGTGATTCAAACATTACCTTCAGCCCACTTTACAGAAACTGAAATTTATGACGAATATGTCTATGTTGCAAATGGGCTGATCACCTGTTTGCTAGTCACTTTGATTACGGAAACAACGGCAAATGGATTAATTTGTTGTTGCCCTAAAGACGCCACTAGGCGTGATGGGAAACAATGGCAAAGAAATCAATTTGCTGTTGCCCTTAAGACGCCACTAGGCGTGCTGGCCACTGACTGCTTTGACGGTTGGTGGCTAAGGATGGAAGAAGAAGAAGAAGAAGAATATCTATATGAAGCAGTTTGTTACTTCTCAGAAAATTAGTGAATGGAGTGCCAAAAAAACATTGCCACCACAACGTTGGATTGAAACGGTTTCCCACTTCAAAAACAATAATGTGACATTTTCAAATATTTTGAAGTTGGCAGCGTTTTGTTTCTGTCTACCTGGAACAAATGCTGCCACAGAAAGAGTGTTTTCTTTGATGAACAGCTTATGGGCAAGTGATAAAACACAGCTAGGTGTTGAAACTTTGAAAGCTGACAACCAAAGTGAACTGTGAGGAAACATGTGTCGAGTTTTTTAAGATGCTGCTTGCAAAGAAGGACCTATTGATAAAAATCCACTCATCTGAAAAGTACAGTAACTCAGGTTCACCTTAAGTAGGGATTATTGATGTTTTTCTCTCTTATTAGTTTAAGTAGTTAAACTTATACAGTAAAATGTATGTTATTCAATGTTATTCAAAAGTATATATAAAATGTATATTATTTTAAATTGACATCAACTTGATTTTTCCGGGACATGTCCCGACTTTTGACCTTTTCTTTACCCTTTTGTCCCGATTTTTTGCATTGAAATAGTTCAAATCTACTATTTTGTCCCGGATTAGGGTTTTGAAAATATGGTCACCTTATATATTCATAAACAAGAAGTTTAGATCATCATTGCAGGATGTAAAGGTATATAGAGGAGCAGATGTGGCATCAGATCACCACCTTCTGATAGCCAAAGTAAAAATAAAACTCAAGAGATATGCAACAATTAAAAATTATACACAACAATTTAATGTAGGACATCTAAGAAATCAAGAAACAAGAGACACATTTGCGGTCACAATATCCAACAAATTCCAAGTGCCCCAACAGCTGGAAGATGTAGAGAATACAGAAGACTATTGGCAGCAAATCAAAACTGTATGGAATGAGACCTGTGAAGAAATACTGGGGAAAAGGGAACGACAACAAAAAGCATGGATAACAACAGAAACCATCAATAAGATAAAAGACAGAAAAAACAAGCAGATTTAAACACAAGCAAAATCAGAAGTTTCAAAGCCAAGGCTCAAGAAGTGTACACAGAAGCAAACAAAGAAGTAAAAAGAAGTATCAAAAGAGACAAGAGGAAGTATATTGAGGAGTTGGCAAGAGAGGCAGAAGATGCTGCAGCCAAAGGAAATATGAGAGAACTGTATAACAGCACAAATAATCTAACAGGGAAATGCAAGCTACCTCACAAAAGACAAGAATGAAAAACTGCTCAGCAATATACAAGAGCAAATGAAGAGGTGGACAGAATATTTTGAGGACCTTCTCAATAGACCAGCTCCACAAAACCCCCCGGACATCCAGCCAGCAGAAGAAGGGCTACAAATTAACGGTGAAAGACCAACGAAGGAAGAAATAAAGAAAGCCATAAAGCTTCTAAGAGATGGAAAAGCGTCTGGACCTGATGGCATTCCAGTAGAGGCCATCAAAGCAGATATCAACACGGCTACAGAGATTTTTATAAATTACTTGGTAAAGTCTGGGAAAGGGAAGAGATACCAGCAGAATGGAAGGAAAGATATCTGGTTTAGTTGCCTAAGAAGGGAAATTTACAAGAGTGCACAAATTATAGAGGAATAATGTTACTATCAGTGCCAGGAAAAGTATTAAACAGGATTATCCTTGAGAGATTAAAAGAGTCCATAGACAAGAAACTGAGAGATGAACAAGCAGGTTTTCGACAAAACAGATCCTGTACAGACCAGATAGCCACTTTGAGAATAAGAGTTGAACAAAGTCTGGAATGGAATTCACCACTATACATCGGATTTGTGAACTACGAAAAGGCATTTGACAGTGTAGACAGAGAATCACTTTGGAAATTGATGAGGCATTATGAAGTTCCCCTGAAGATCATTAATTTAATAAAGAAAACATATGAAGAGATGGCATGCAGAGTTCTTCATGAAGGACAGCTTACAGAACCGTTTGGAATAAGAACAGGAGTGCGACAGGGATGCCTCTTGTCTCCATTTCTTTTCTTACTAGCAATAGATTGTGTTATGAGAACATCGACAACACACAACAGAAATGGAATCCAATGGACTCTGACTAAGCAGTTGGATGATCTGGATTTTTCTGATGACTTAGCTCTTCTGTCCCATAACCGTAATCAGATGCAGGACAAATTGAAAACATTCGATGAGAGGTCACAGCAATTGGGTCTGAAAATACGCAAGGAAAAGACAAAAATAATGAGAATAAATGCAGGTAATGATAACAGGGTTGAACTTGAAGAAACACCATTTCAAGATGTAGAATCGTACACATATCTTGGCAGCAATGTATACAAAGTTGGAGGGACAGACAGTGATATCAAAATAAGTATACAAAAAGTAAGAGGAACTTTCACTGCATTGGGAAATAAATGGAGATCAAGAGAAATCGGATCCAACGCGAAAATAAGAATCTTCAACTCAAATGTGAAGTCAGTCCTATTGTATGGCTCTGAGACATGGAGAACAACAAAGACAACAACCAAAAAGCTACAGACTTTCATAAATGGGTGCTTGCGTAGAATAGATGGATTAAAATGGTATGACAAGGTTACAAACGTGGAACTGATGACAAGAACTAGACAAGTGCCAGTGGAACAAGAGAAGAGAAGAAGACGATGGCGATAGATAGGAAACACATTGAGGAAACCCGTTGATAGCATTACAAGGCAGTCCTTGTTCTGGAACCCCCAGGGCAAGAGAGGCAGAGGTAGACCAAGAAGCACATGGAGAAGAGAGCTGGAAACAGAGGTAAAAATGATAAGGAGAACGTGGAAAGAACTTTAGAGGATGTCACGTGACAGGAGGACTTGACATGTGTTTGTTGAAGTCCTATGCTCCTTTCGGAGTGGAGGGTTATGAATGAATGAATATATATATATATATATATATATATATATATATATATATATATATATATATATATATATATATATATATATATATATATATATATATATATATATGAAAATCCACACAATAGACACACACACACAGAAACACTCGCTAGATATGTCTAGCGTTTCACACACACATACACACACAATCCTCAGTTTTCAAGAAGAGAACAAAAAAAAAAATCAAAAAGACGATTGCCTCTGACTCGTTAACTAAATTCCGAGGAATAAACACTTCTTCCTTTGGAAAAAAAACACCATTTGGGGGTAGACTTTGTCCATTAAACTACAACCAGTCTAACTTGCGTGAGAAGCTTCCAGGGATAGGAATTAATTCCCTTGCTGCTGTCGATTTTAATTAAGCTGTGGATATCTGAGCACACACACACACACACAAAATCCACTAGGCCTTTCTATTCAACTATACGGTAGTTCTAGGCACTCACTCTCGTGGTATCTGCAATGAAGTCTTTATACCGCCTGTTGCTTTTCCTTGGGGACTCCGGCAAACCGTGGCTACAGTGTGATGTCACAACGTCAGAATTTTATAAATGGATCTCCCAACTGGTAAATTCAGAAAAACAGTCTAAACTGACTGAGACAAAAAAAGTGGACTGGGTCAGGGTCAAGTGTGACGTGCAACCCGTTTGCTATTGAGCTGCAACATGTGATCTCTAACAGGTAGTACAAGGGATAATGATCTCCGAAGTAGTGGGATCATGGTCGCCAGATTTATTCAGCACAACAAAACCCAAGCTGGGTTCCAGGAGCGGAATCCAATAAAGTTGGGATCAAACAAACAACTGGTATCCACTAAAACAGGTATTCTAAGCAGGATTGTCATACGAAGCAACTATAGGGGCTGTAATTTGTCCAAACTGTGTGCATATTTCTCTGAGGAAAAGATAAGCAGTATTACCTTATTAGCAACGCATATAGTTGTATAGTATTCATACCCTACCACACACCAACTTTATTTTTCTTCCCGTCCCCTCAAAATGTTTGACCTCAATCCCACTCGCCCTAGTCATTGGCTCCGCCCTTTATCGATTGAGATGGTTCACGCCACAGCAAGGACTCACAAACTAGGCCAGAAATTTAGGGAATTCCACTGTCGCGGTTTTCGACAGGTCAATATATACACATGTAAAATTATACATTGCTTGTGGGGGTTTGCCCTACCCGTGCGCTCGGACATTTAAATAATTGCTCGGCGAGTGTATGATACATACACACCAGGGTTAGCCCTGCCTAGGGGAGCTATTTATTAGTTAGTAGTAAACATTCGAAAGAATGCAGTGTTTTTCCAAATCTGGGGTTACCCATAAATTATAGAAAAAAAAACCCACTTATGCTCAGCAAAGTTTGTACACAAAATGGACAGTTACAATAGTATATATATATATATATATATATATATATATATATATATATATATATATATATATATATATATATATATATATATATATATATATATATATATATATATATATATATATATATATATATATATATATATATATATATATATATATATATATATATATATATATATATATATATATATATATATACAGACCACCACCAACAGTAACACCTGATTTTAATAATGAAACACCCACAACCACCTTGCCAATAACTTGCGATGAATTCACGCTGGACGAGATCAAACAAGCCGTTAAAAGATTAAAAAATTTTAAAGCTGCTGGAGTTGACGAAATTTCAGGGGAAATGATTAAAGCAGTTAATGACAACAACCTCTTGAGAATTTTAGATATTATAAATGAAGTATGGAGAGAAGAACAACCACCACAACAATGGAAAGACAGTATTATTGTAAAGTTACCGAAGACAGGTGATCTATCAGACTGTAATAACTGGCGTGGTATATCTCTATTATCAGTACCTGGAAAATTATTATGTTGCATGATGTTAGAAAGACTTAAATTGAATGCTGACGAAAAGATCAGAGAAGAACAAGCGGGTTTCAGGCCGAAACGATCATGTATTGATCAAATATTCACACTAAGAACAATTATAGAAGAATCAGTGGAAAGGCAATCGCCACTTATTATTACCTTCGTCGATTTTCAAAAAGCCTTTGATAGTCTACACCGCCCATCATTGTGGAAGATACTTACAATCTATGGTTTTCCAACAAAATATGTGAATATAATCAAAGCGCTATATGACAATGCAAGATGTTGTGTTAGAACAAATAAAGGGAATACAAAATGGTTTACAGTAGAAACAGGGGTGAAACAAGGCTGTATTATGTCACCACTACTTTTTGGAATAGCTATTGATTGGGTTATGAGAAACTATACCCACAATGAACAATTGGGTATAAAATGGACAAATGGAAAATTCCTGGGGGACCTGGATTTCGCAGATGATGTAGCATTCTTAAGTTCAACACCAAGACAATTCCAAGAAGCAATAAATAATTTGTGTCATCTCTCGGTTAAAATAGGTCTCCAAATAAATGCCTCTAAAACTAAAGCTATGAACTTTTCTAACGAGACCTTTGATATCATCTTGAACGGGGAAAAACTACAAAAAGTTGAAAGTTTCAATTATTTAGGCAGTAAAATGACTCAGGATGGTGACACAACAAGAGAAATCCATACTAGAATTGCTTTGGCAGCTAGCGCCTTCAATAGATTATCTAACATTTGGAAATTACGATCATTGAATATACATACCAAGCTTCGTCTGTTTAATTCAAATGTTATCTCAGTGTTAACATACGGCTGTGAGAGTTGGAAAATAACAAAATCATTGGAGAACAAGCTGAATACATTCGAGAACAAATGTCTTAGAAAACTCATGAACATCAGTTGGAAAGAATTCAAGACTAATCGACAAATAAGAGAAGACTCTAGGCAGAAATATGTCTCCGACTATATAAGGAAAAGACGATGGTCATATATCGGTCATGTCCTACGAATGCAAAACAACAGAATACCACTACAGGCGCTCACTTGGGTTCCTGAGGGTAAGAGGAAAAAAGGAAGACCAAAAGAAACACTCAGAAGAACAATAATAAGAGAAGGAAGAACGTTGGGCCTAAATAATGTGCAAGAGCTAAGAGGAGTGGCGTCACAACGAACAACCTGGAGAGCACTGGTTTCTGCCTTATGCGCCGTGTTTGGCGCTCACTGTAAAGTATCAGTCTGTCTGCTCTGTAAGGAAGAGTGGTGTGTTGTTGAGATCAGGCATGCTCCAGTCTACCCAGCTGTAAATGGGTAACTCACCCTAGTCCTGAGTTAGGGAAGGCAAAGGCTCCAGGGGAAGCAGGCCCTAAACTTGGTCACTTCAGCCGACGCAGGATGGTGTATGTATGAAGTAGTAGTGTAGAGTGTGATTACCGCGAATGGTGTACTGTTCGTGTGCTGACCAATATAATCACTCATACACATGTGTCTACAAGGCACCAATGCAGACTGCTGGAATCTTAGTTTACTCAATTTATTCAGACGTACACACTGGGACATACGAGTACATCAGGCTTTGTTGACATAACAATTTGTAGGTATACATAGCAGATCTGAAGTCATGACACATGCAGAAATAATGGGTAGTACATCAAAGTTCAATGTCATGATACATCATCTTATGAAACCACGAAAAGGGGGTTTCTAGCAGGATTGAGATCTCTCTGTCACTGTCCGATAATAAGATAAATAATCTGTTCTCTTGGCAGTGATCAAAACAGACGATGACCGAAATCCAACATGGCTACCTTCCTGAGTTGTCGTTCACTCATTCATAGGAAGAATATCAGCCAAAGTTAATTTACAATGGATATATAAAGGATTTCATGAATGGTTCCATGCAGCACTACGGTGATCAGGTTAGTTCACGTAGCCATAACCGCTGCAGGAAAATCTGTCATCTTCGTCGATACAAAACACGACACTAGCATATCGAAGCACCCAAAAGTCAAGCTAGGCCTAACCGACGAGAGATCATCAAAAATACGAGCTGGGTTTACCTGGAGTCCGAATCATCTATATACTGACATAAGGAGAGTCTCTAACACAAACTATCGTAGAGACACTATCTCCTCCAGAAGAAAAAAAACCACTTCGTAAGACATTTTTTCTTGACGAAGGGACCAGCTCTTGAAAAACGTACCCCGCCATTCTTAGCAGTACATCGGAACTCATCACGACTTGTTAAGACAACTCATACTTCCGCTAACAAGAATCTAGTCCCTCATACCCATCCAAAATATACAATATAGGACTGATTCTACTTGTACTAATAATATGTAATACATATGAATTCAGGCCATAAACACAATAAGCAAATTAATATATTTTCTGGCCCTAAAATTAAGTACAAACGCAAGCGTACTATTCTTGCGCTGGATCGATATCCAGACCGATTACTCCTATAATCAAAAGTGTGAATCAAACATGGATTATCTCGCTTTTACAATAAACAGCATTTTCATACACAGATGGATGCATGACTATATTTTTCCCATATTAAATAACCATATCGATTTTTTTGTAATATGTGCGTCAAAAATATGCACGCAACAGATTACCACACCCCTCGGGAAAAAAAAAATGGTACATTTTTTTTTTTTGAAATACATCTAGGAGCAACATACAATAGGCTCACAACGCACCAATAACAATGCGCAGATGATAAGCATAAGTTTTATGACCTTAGAGAAAGCACTTCTCTAAGTATTAATATTTCCAGAGAGGTGTCACCAACGCATACTACAATATTAGCAATGACACAATTTCCACATTAGTTTATACATAAATTCCATCTAAGATATCTTAACATCATGATCATCAAAGACGAAAAACATTGAAAAAATCAGCGGTGAATAAATATCCATGAACCGCTAAGTAGTGTTACAATCAATATATGATATATTACATATGTGTACACATTTCAACATAGAAACAATTGTATCAAAGCTGTATAACAGTTATGAATCATGTGGGCATCTAGACAAAATATCTGCCATCACATTTTCTGACCCACGGATAGCTCGCACCAAAAAATGAAATGGCTGTAGAGCAATCGCGTATCGCGTTGATCTCGCGCTCTTCAGATTTTTACTCTGAATAGCCGTAAGAGCTTTCTGGTCAGTTTCCACAATGAAATGCGCGCCCAGAAGAAATCTTTGTAGTTTAAGGATTGACCAAACCATAGCCAATAATTCACGGTCTAGGACCGAGTAATTCTTCTCTGCGGCATTTAATTTCCGAGAAATATACATCACAGGATGCAGAGTTCCAGAGTACTCTTGCATTAGTGCAGCTCCAATCCCGGTGGATGAAGCGTCACTACGAAGAATAAATGTCTTATCCTTAGAAGGTAATACTAGGATAGGTGAAGTAGAAAACATAGTTTTAACCTTATCCAAAGAGGATTGACATTCTTGAGTCCAATGGACTACATTAGGAGACCCTTTCTTTAGCAAGGAAGAAAGAGGTGACATAATGGAGGACAGATTCGGTATGAATCGTCCATAAAATTGTATTAGACCTAAGAGACTTCGTACTTGCTTTTTAGTCTTAGGAATAGAAATGTTAAGTATCTTACTTGTATTATGGTCTTCTGTTTTTAGGAACCCATGACCAACACGGTGTCCTAAGAAAGATATTTCGCTAAAACCAATACATGCTTTCGATGGTTTCGCTGTCAGGTTATGCTCGCGTAAGATAGACAATAGTTCATTTATACCATTATAGTGATCGTTCCAAGTATCACTGAAAAGACAGATGTCATCAAGATACGCAATGACATCTGAGCGATGAGATAGGATTCGACGCATCATGCGTACAAATGTAGCAGGGGCGTTCATAAGACCGAAAGGCATGAAATTCCATTGGAATAGACCCCTAGGCGTCGAAAAAGCAGTAAACGGTTTGGCGTGTTCGGATAGTGGAACTTGCCAATATCCCTTAGACAAATCGAGTTTAGTAAAGAAGTGAGAATTCGATAGTCTCGTAAGTAGCTCTTCTAGTAAAGGCATAGGTTCAGCATCGAATTTAGTCACTTGATTCAATTTGCGATAATCCACGCAAAGACGTATGTTATTGTCTTTTTTCCGTACTATAACCATCGGCGAAGAATATGCTGATGTGGATGGTTCAATAATTTTTAACTCTATCATCTCATCTAACTCTTTCTCTACCTGTGCTTGGAAATGTATCGGGATAGGATACGGTCTGACTCTTATAGGACTATGGTCAGTAAGAATAATGTCATGTTGAATGACATCCGTTTGACCAGGAATGTCAGTAAGGACATCCTGAAATTGTTCTAACATAGTAGAAACTTGTTTCTGCTCTCCTGGAGATAATTCTGGAGAAATTGCAACATCTTTCCATGATTCATTAGAGTGAAGAGGAATCATTGGAAAAGGTAAATTTACATCCGAGAAACTCGTTTCCTCATCCTGTATTACTGACAGAGATGAGTACTGTCCATGTTGGACTGGAAAATCGTCCGTTGCCTGGAAAACAGGTTGTAAATAATCAGGACGTTCATGGAATTCCGTGAGCATGTTGATGTGGAAGGTTTTACGCTTCCCGTCAATATCGACGATATAGTCAACATCGGAAACCTTTGATATTATATCGTACGGACCTTTCCAAGAAATGAGAAGTCTATTTTCCCTACAAGGTAGCAAGACAAATGCTTTGTCACCTGGACAAAGTTGACGCAAACATCTCTTTTTATTGGCAAATTCCCTTGCCTTCTGTTTCGCAAATTCAGAAGAAGCAGTTGCCAATTTGCATGCTTCAATAATCTTGTGTCTAAGTGCGATGACATATTCATAAGAGGATTTTGTGTCATCGACAATATTATCAGCAGTTATAAGATCATGAAGTAAGGACATAGGACCTCGCGGTTTCGCGCCAAAGACAAGTTCAAAGGGAGAAAATCCTGTATGTTCGTTGGCGACCTCTCTATATGCAAAGAGAGCCGCGGGTAAAACCCTATCCCAATCCTGAGGATGATCTTCTGTTATCTTACCTAGTAGGTTTTTCAGAGTTCTATTCAAACGTTCCACCATCCCATTGGACATAGGATGATAAATACTACTCAGCGATCTCTCTATCTTCAGAGTCGACATTACTTGAGACATGGTATCCGATATAAGTTGGGTACCATGGTCGGATAATATTTCTGCTGGAAACCCCAGACGAGAAAATATTAACCAAAGAGCATCTGCGACATCAGCAGTAGTTATGCTCTTTAGAGGAACAGCCTCCGGCCAACGTGTGCACATATCAACACACGTCAGAATAAATTGGTGTCCTCTAGCAGACTTTATCTTAAATGGACCAATGATGTCTATCGCCATTTTTTGAAATGGCCGAATGGGAATGTCTGCAGCCTGAATAGGTGCATCATGGCGTGGACCTCTGGATTTAATCTCTTGACATACTTTACAAGATCGACAATAGATTCGTATGTCCTTATTCACAGCAGGCCAAAAGAAAGATTGAAGAACTCTAGCTTTAGTACGGGAAAAACCCATATGTCCAGCACACTGCGAATCATGAGCGTGCTGTAAAATTTTAACTCTCATATTTTTAGGCACAAGGATTTGAGAATGAATGGACTTAGCGGAGTCTTGTACCATACGTACAAGTACGCCATTCTTCATCGTAATCCAAGATTTACGATTTGTATCCTTATTCGGATCACCTTTTGTTGCCAGAGTAAAGAATTTCTTTAGAGTAGGATCATCTTCCTGCTGTTTAATAAAGGAATCGTGTGAAATCTCCAAGGGATCATCTTGGATCTGCGCATCATTATCTTCAGAATGTGAAGATTGTGGCATATTGAGAGCTTGAGCCCTAGTGATTACTGCATTAGCAGATTGCATATTAACATTTTCCCAATTAGAGATTTGCTGTGGAGTGCATTCTTTCACTCCATGAATGCGACCGATGATAAGATCAGCGATCGGATTCGGCAAGAGACATGCTTGCACCTCTCCTGTAAAGAACGGTGTAGCAATATTGATAATGGCAGTGGAGTACTTCTCCAATGTGCCACCAAATGTTACACATTTGACTATATTGCCCGTAGCTCGAGAAGGATTTACGAGTGATTGCCTCACTCCAATGGTAGTGCACCCCGAGTCGAAAAGAATTGATACCGGAGTACCATCTATTAGGCCCCTATTAAAGACAAGAGCACCCCTTCCATTATGCGCAATTGACGCATGGAGAGCGGGAAGTGGGTGACCGCAGCTTAAAGTAGAAACTGTGGTTGGATCGAATAATGTTTTGCATTGCGAACACTCAGATGCTCTAGCAAAATCGAAAGCGGAATTTGCTACACTATTGGAGTCTTTTTTATCATTATTCTGATTATCGGTGTCGTGGAACTCCTGTTGTGCAGAGTTAGCCTGGTAATAAGATTTACCATGTCTTTTGTGTTGTGATCTACCTCGGTTATAATTGTCTCTATAATTATTATTGCCTCTGTTATAACCCCTATTTGGGTTTGAATCATAATATTCATGATCATAATCATCATGCTCGTTATATTGAGTATCCCTGTAATATTGTTTCTTTTGTCTCCATGAAGCACTTGGGTAGTTCCTATAGCTACTCCCTTTCCGAGAATTTCTAACATTATGGGTACCCCTCGCGTGTCGAGGACTATCAGCCCGATTCCAGTTCTTCGAAGAAGAACCCTGATTTGAGTGGTTATCTTGGTTTTGATACTTATTCCAATTAACCTTTTTATCAAATTTATTTTTAGCTCCTTGGAATTTGTGTGAGTAATTCTGATTATATTCTGTTGCCGAAGCAACTGGCATACTCTCTTTAATGTTAGAGTTACTAAGAATCATGTCAGGGTGTGCCGTGGCATACTGGTCACAATATTCTTCCATTTGCTTTATTGTACTAGGTTTACGCTCATGTAAGAACTCTAGGAATGATTTATTTACAGAAGACATGACCTTGTCTCTTAGCAATAAATCTGTAAGACCATCAAATGTTTTCTCTGTTTTGGATAATTCAATCCATCGTGAAAGTGTAATTCGTGCTTTTGAGATGAAATCTGAGAATTCTACACCTACCTCAGGTCTCATTGTTTTAAACAAAAGACGGTAACCTTCCTCAGACAGCTGATATCTCTTTATCAAAGCTGCCCTAACAGCATCATAATTGTCTTTGTCGGCCTCTTCAACAAAATATAACTTACTCAGAGACTCCCCTTTTAGATTTTCAGACAACTGATTCACATACTGTGATTTGTCAACATTATGAGATCGACAAGCCCGTTCAAATCTAGAAAGCCAAAATGTTATGTCATCACTGGTAGGGTTAAACGCTGGTACTTTGACCTTGTACACAAAGGGTTTACCATTACCACCAGATGCCTGATTAACATTACTCATACATGTCAATTTTAATTTCTCTAATTCAAACTCATGTTCTCTTATTGCTTTTCTCTCTTCAGCTTCTCTATCTAATCTTTTCTGTTCTGCAGCAGCTTCTAGTTTTTTCTGTTCTGCAGCAGCAGCAACTTCTAGTTTTTTCTGTTCTGCAGCAGCTTCTAATTTCTTCTGTTCTGCCTCAAATCTCCTTTCCTCCACTTGCATCTGCAATTTCTTAAGTTCAGCAGCAGTATCAGCTTCTTTTTCTAATCTTTTTTCTTCAGCTAAGGCTTTCCTTTCTTCTGCAGCAGCTTTTTTTTTCTTCTATTTGAAGTCTTCTCTCCTCAGCCGCAGCTTTTTTTTCCTCAGCAGCAATTTTTTTTTCTTCAACAGCAGCAGCAATTTTTTTCTCTTCTGCAGCTAATGCTTTGTCATATTGAGCAACAGCCCATTGTTCTAAGTCTTTTCCAGTCTTATCAAAAGATTTTCCTAGTGTAATGAAATAATCTAAGGTAGACATATTGTCTTCTTAAATCAGAAACCTGAAAAAGTAAATAAATTACTCTCTTTGTTAATGGGAGACAAGTCTATACCTTAGACTTAGTCTTAGTCCAAACTTGTATGGTTTACAATAACCAATGATAACTTGAGTACCTGTGGACAACAATAATTGTATCTCAAATACTGTGGGGACAAGCCTTACAAAGGTCTTGTATACCTCACTGTAATCAAAGATCACTTGAGTACCTGTGGAAAAAAATATTTCCCTTTACCAATAACTTTGGGAGACAAGCCTTACAAAGGTCTTGTATATCTCAATGTAATCAAAGATCACTTGAGTACCTGTGGAAAAAAAAATATTTCCCTTTTCCAATAACTTTGGGGAGACAAGCCTTACAAAGGTCTTGTATACCTCAATGTAATCAAAGATCACTTGAGTACCTGTGGAAAAAAAATATTTCCCTTTTCCAATAACAATCAGAAAGTATTGATCTGTACTATACTATCAGTGTATACCACTATACGTCATATGTCAACTAAAGACATTACAAATGACAAACAAGAAAAGACAATCTGAAAACATTTGCAGAGATCAAATTAAATTAAATAGGGGAAATGAAAAAAAAAATGATCACAGAACCTGTGATGATAACTGCCATAAGATAACAAGACAAATAACGCTACAGTGTATAAACATAAGGGTGTAAAAAACTGAAATGAAAGGAAAGATGAGACCTACAATTATACAAACAAATCAAACAAAACTAAGGAACACAAAAAATGTTACAAATACAAATATGAAACAGTCGTCACAACTAACCAAATATTTGCAAACTATGTTGCAAGCAAATTTCAATTAAGAAATTGCTCCCTATCGAACGCCAGAACAAGACCAATATTACTCGGTATTTCCTGTTCTAGTCACACAGAATATAAACTAATTTAATACACAACAAATAACATGTAAGCATAAATAGCATATAGCATACAATATCATTTTATGTCATGAATGGAATGTGTTGCCAGTATAGTGTTGTAAAGTAGGCACAGTTTATTTAAATAATACTAACTTGCCACTTTATTCAGTAATAGACTTAAGTTTAAACTATTACACTGTCAATTTTTTCTCTGTTGAGCATATGAAGATCCCACGATGAACTATGCACTTTATTCAGCAACACTGCGATTCTTCTGTACATTGAGAAATGTCAACAATATTGCTCCAGATATTTTCTACACTTGATACCACTGTCCTGTGTAATACTGTCTGTACAGCGAAAAACTGTCAACAAGTGCTGACCTAGATACAGCATCCTATCGGTAATACAGGTCAAGCTGTCCTACTGGTGTTGATGTGTTCAAACAAATGTTCTTTCAGCTGTAAACTGTGATTCTCAACACAAAACTGCGTAAGCTGGACCCAGGAATCTGGCTCGCCACTGTAAAGACGTTATTTCTTACTACACCTGTAGTACACCACTGTAAAGTATCAGTCTGTCTGCTCTGTAAGGAAGAGTGGTGTGTTGTTGAGATCAGGCATGCTCCAGTCTACCCAGCTGTAAATGGGTAACTCCCCCTAGTCCTGAGTTAGGGAAGGCAAAGGCTCCAGGGGAAGCAGGCCCTAAACTTGGTCACTTCAGCCGACGCAGGATGGTGTATGTATGAAGTAGTAGTGTAGAGTGTGATTACCGCGAATGGTGTACTGTTCGTGTGCTGACCAATATAATCACTCATACACATGTGTCTACAAGGCACCAATGCAGACTGCTGGAATCTTAGTTTACTCAATTTATTCAGACGTACACACTGGGACATACGAGTACATCAGGCTTTGTTGACATAACAATTTGTAGGTATACATAGCAGATCTGAAGTCATGACACATGCAGAAATAATGGGTAGTACATCAAAGTTCAATGTCATGATACATCATCTTATGAAACCACGAAAAGGGGGTTTCTAGCAGGATTGAGATCTCTCTGTCACTGTCCGATAATAAGATAAATAATCTGTTCTCTTGGCAGTGATCAAAACAGACGATGACCGAAATCCAACATGGCTACCTTCCTGAGTTGTCGTTCACTCATTCATAGGAAGAATATCAGCCAAAGTTAATTTACAATGGATATATAAAGGATTTCATGAATGGTTCCATGCAGCACTACGGTGATCAGGTTAGTTCACGTAGCCATAACCGCTGCAGGAAAATCTGTCATCTTCGTCGATACAAAACACGACACTAGCATATCGAAGCACCCAAAAGTCAAGCTAGGCCTAACCGACGAGAGATCATCAAAAATACGAGCTGGGTTTACCTGGAGTCCGAATCATCTATATACTGACATAAGGAGAGTCTCTAACACAAACTATCGTAGAGACACTATCTCCTCCAGAAGAAAAAAACCACTTCGTAAGACATTTTTTCTTGACGAAAGGACCAGCTCTTGAAAAACGTACCCCGCCATTCTTAGCAGTACATCGGAACTCATCACGACTTGTTAAGACAACTCATACTTCCGCTAACAAGAATCTAGTCCCTCATACCCATCCAAAATATACAATATAGGACTGATTCTACTTGTACTAATAATATGTAATACATATGAATTCAGGCCATAAACACAATAAGCAAATTAATATATTTTCTGGCCCTAAAATTAAGTACAAACGCAAGCGTACTATTCTTGCGCTGGATCGATATCCAGACCGATTACTCCTATAATCAAAAGTGTGAATCAAACATGGATTATCTCGCTTTTACAATAAACAACATTTTCATACACAGATGGATGCATGACTATATTTTTCCCATATTAAATAACCATATCGATTTTTTTGTATGCACAACTTGCAATCACTAAAATTAATGTAACTCCACTCAAACACACCATCCAGGGAATACACAATTAGATTAACACCGTAGTGATTCGGGATGGTGGCAAACATAATATTAAATTGCCACGGCACGAAATGTAACTTTAGGAAAATCAATTATCTTTAAGAAGATGCACTAGGGTCAAATACCTATATAAGTTTAGAAAAAAAAAACTCTGGGTAGCTATTAGCAAACTAAGTGTGCTTACCAATAAGAAAACCCTTATAACCATGCATTTGGTATAGGCTATGGCACTTATTCCACTCTGCAGGCTATTACCGTAGTTCTTCTGTGGGGACAATGAGCACTGAGACATTGGGGGGTCTAGTATATATAGCCAGAATCTCTTACAGCCTGGCGTCACTCATGGCTCACACCTGCACGGAGGTCGGCACAATTCTCGTGTGACAAAGGCGTGAGAGAAATAGGAATTTTCTCCCCTTCAACTCGGAATTAAAGCGATTACGTATTAGATACGATGACGCTTCCGTTGTTGTCGAACTCAAAGGGTCTACACGAACGAGAGCATTCGGTCACTTGAAAAGCAAAACCTCTCACTCGTATTCGTTTTCCCGTGACTCAAAGGACACGTAGATTTTGCCGCCACCAGATTGAAAGAGTTTTATGAGATGGCACAAAAATACTGGCCTACGCACGTGTAAGATGGAGGGGTTGGCTCTCTGGATTAAGAAATGACATAGCTACACCCGAAATTACGCTCGTAGGTGTTGTCAATCTATCTGCCTCTTGGTCTTCCCCGACGGTGAGAGGGGTAGAGGGAGACCAAGGGGGATTGACATGAAGTGAAGAACTGGAGACAGACATAAAGGAAACGATGAAGGACATGGAGGGACCTTTGGCTGCTGACACGGGACAGGAAGATATTGATGGACATTTGGCTGCTGGCACGTGACAGGAAGATATTGATGGACATTTGGTTGCTGGCACGGGACAGGAAGATATTGATGGACATTTGGCTGCTGGCACGTGACAGGAAGATATTGATGGACATTTGGTTGCTGGCACGGGACAGGAAGATATTGAAGGACATTTGATTGCTGGCACGTGACAGGAAGACATGGAGGGATCTTTGGCTGCTGGCACGGGACAGGAAGATATTGATGGACATTTGGCTGCTGGCACGTTCCAGGAAGATATTGATGGACATTTGGTTTGTTGCACGTGACAGGAAGATATTGATGGACATTTGGTTGCTGGCACGGGACAGGAAGATATTGATGGACATTTGGTTGCTGGCACGGGACAGGAAGATATTGATAGACATTTGGTTGCTGGCACGAGACAGGAAGATATTGATGGACATTTGGTTGCTTGCATGGGACAGGAAGACGTGGATGGACCTTTAGCTGATGCCACGGGGCAGGAAGACGTGGATGGACCTTTAGCTAATGTCACGGGGCAGGAAGACATGGAGGGACCTTTAGCTGATGTCACAGGGCAGGAAGACGTGGAGGGACCTTTAGCTGATGTCACGGGGCAGGAAGACGTGGATGGACCTTTAGCTAATGTCACGGGGCAGGAAGACATGGAGGGACATTTAGCTGATGTCACAGGGCAGGAAGACGTGGAGGGACCTTTAGCTGATGTCACGGGGCAGGAAGACGTAGAGGGACCTTTAGCTGATGTCACGGGGCAGGAAGACGTGGAGGGACCTTTAACTGATGTCACGCGGCAGGAAGACGTGGAGGGACCTTTAACTGATGTCACGGAACAGAAAGACTTGGCACAAGTTTTTTTTTTTAAATGACGATTTTACAATGATGATGTAGAAATAGTGTTGGTACTGGTACTTTTTGTAAACATGTAGAACGTATACAGTTAACGGCCGATTTCTTGTAAGAATGTACAACTTTGTGCAGTCAACGATAATGCTTTCTGTTTTTATATGGCTGTAAAACACGAACAGTCAGCGACCGATTATTTGTGTGTGTTGTTAGCCTGTAAAACGTGTAAAGTTAACAACCACCTTTTGTAAACATGGATAACATGTAGCCAACAACAGCAACAACAAAATTACGTTCATCACAAACGAACAAAGTCATCATTTCGTGGCTGAACCCGTGTAACCTCAAGTCGACGTGTGCAGGCGTTTCTTCGCACTCGCGTGCATGTGTATAATTACTTTTCTGGAAATGATAAATTGTGGTATAAACCTAACTATTATCCCGGAAAGTCGACTCCTTTCTGTGCAGTGACGTCCAAAGCTAAAACAATATCCAAACATTAAAAAACATAACGGAGTGAATGTTTGTGTTTTGCAGTTTTGTTATGGTTTTGCGTTCTCAACCAGGAAGTAACAAGATACGAGTTTAATACAAACAGACGGCTGCACTGTAATTGTTTCAGAACACTTGTGATTCTATCCGTGTACTTACACAAAATGTTAACACATTTGGCTTGGAATCAAGTTCAAAGTAGTTTATATTTTTCGCATCGCAATCCGCTTCGTGAAGCAAACAGTATAAGCCTACAACAACGGTAAAAATAATAGATCAATGTTATTGACCGTAATGAGAGCTCCGAAAACGGCGTCACAATATTCGAAAACATCAATAGATTATTTCATACTGCGTCACCTTAAATTGTGTTTGACACAGCAAAAACAGTGACGTAGTGTTGGTTGTTCTAGCATTCGCTGGAAAATACGTGAAGAAAGTATTGACACAAAGAGCGGAATCAATAGGAGAACAATAAGTCTGGGGGCAATGACAAAGGAGATCAATAACAAGGGAGATTGATGGCGGCAGTTTAGCTAACTGAACTGTCATACAAAAACAATAACATTTGCACGCATGTTAGAGGGAAGAGATACTATTTTTTTTAATAGCAAAACAGCAATTGATGACTCAATCACTAGCGCAGTTATGAAGTAATGAATGTGTAACTAGCGAGGAGGGGCCACCATACAGATGGCTCTCATACAGGAAGTTATGATAGTACTTTAGTAGAAGATGAAAGTAACACACATATGAAAGTAACAACCACATGAAAGTAACACACATATGAAAGTAACCATATGAAAGTAACACACATATGAAAGTAACAACCATATGAAAGTAACAACCATATTAATACCTACGCGGAAGATGAAAGTAACAGACTGTGGCACATTTAGAGACATCCCCATCTTAAGTCACGCATCATCTATATCAAGACTACATTGGTTATCAGAGAGTTCTTATATCTTGGAAATATGCTCACATTAATTTAATATCTTTCAGATCCTCGTGAAGCACATGGTTTCAACAAATTCACGCTATGTCATCCCTGTCCGTTCTATCTGTTCAAGGTCGTTCCATATTTTCTTCATCACTTTCTTGTCCATGTCTAATTCCCTTCTCATATTTCTTTGGCCTGCTATTTCTCATACCCTGGGAATATCCAGGACACGGACAGCCTTGTGATGATATCAGCTGGTTTCCTCACAGTGTGACATATCTAATGCCAGCTTCTTTTTCTCACATCCCTTCTACTGTTCCACTGATAAACGCGTGTACGTCTGTAATACTATATAACTATCTTTTGATTAAAGTTAGTTGCTTATCCTTTACAGGACGTGGCAATCAACCCCAGCTTTTATTGGCTGTTTTGTGATTTTTCTAGGCAATTTTTTTCATTCAGTAGTTTGCCATTGCTTTCTGAACGGTACGGCGCTTATACCCTTGTTAAAAATCCACACAAAGCGATCTGCTACCAAACCGCCTGCAGCAGGTTTCGAACCTGGTATATCTGGATTATGAAACTGCGTTCATATCCATTAGGCCACAGACGCCGACATCTTTTGATTACGTTACAATAAACCCTAAAGGTTTTGTTTATATTTGGACATGCGCCCTAATTTAACCGGCTTGGTCGAACGGGACGCGCCTCGCCAAAACGAGGCAAAATGTTATTTAACAAAATTCTGTAATACTACTTATTTACGTCATCAATTTTAGCCCTCCTTTTCTCGTTCCGCGATCATTTATTGGCTTATTGTGTATTCTGTTCCAGTTTTATCGTTGTGTGTGTGTGTGTGTGTGTGTGTGTGCGCGCGTGAGTGTATCGTATCTCCGATGAAATTTGAACCAAGTACAATCATCCATCAACGGTCAAAGCTGCAATGCACAATTGTGACGTAAAGGTCGTCCAGAAATCTGTGGGGTCTGATCAATATGTTTACCTTCTGACGGAGAGCAGGCACTAGAAGGATGGGGCCATATGGCGGTCAATTAATGATACACGTCAGTTCCAGATACACCATTTACAATTGCGTATATAATCTAATGACCTGTGTAGTTCGTGGGGGAGAGAAAGAAAGAATCGAGTTAATGCTCCCTGCAGGCATGACGTAATAGGCGACTAACATGAGGTTGTGGCAGCCTCATCGTGTAAAATTACCTGCTGCAGAAACTGTTACAACAACATGTCAATGATTTGTGCTGGCTTCCTGCAAAAAGGGGGGGGGGGCAGTTACAGTGCTGGCTTCATGCAAGGGGGAGGGGCAGTTACGGTGCTGGCTTCATGCAAAAGGGGGGGGGGCAGTTACAGTGCTGGCTTCATGCAAGGGGGGGGGGGGCAGTTACGGTGCTGGCTTCATGCAAGGGGGGGGGGGGGTTACGGTGCTGGCTTAATGCAAGGGGGGGGGGGGGGGGGGGGGGGGGTTACAGTACCAGCTTGCTTGCTTCATGCAAAGGGGGGGGGGGGGCAGTTACAGTGCTGGCTTCATGCAAGGGGGGGGGGGAGTTACGGTGCTGGCTTCATGCAAGGGGGGAGGGGGGAGACAGTTAGAGTGCTGGGTTCATGCTCCATAGCAGCGAAAATAAAAATGATGAAGACGATGAGTATTCGGTTGTGAAACATGGCTGACAGCGTCATTATGTTAAAAAATGTCATAGAAACCACTGCTGCAAGATGACGGGAATGTTTTGGCTCAGGCTTCCTGTGACGGAGCAGACGACAGTGGTGGCTCCATGCTCCATTACAGCGGAAATTTCAATGATTATATGTTTGTGTGTGTGTATATAGTTATATACTGTACAAATAATAATATGAATACATCTAATGACAATAAACAAAAAAAAGGAGACAATTAAACAAGAAGCTAAAGATAGAAGGTACTGATGAGTGTGACTATGGCACAGATAAAATAACTGCTGAACATCTACTTCAAAGATGCCCAACATTTGAGAAACAGAGAAAGTACATGTGGCCATCACCAGTCCCATTCCTGGAAAAGCTCTATGGAGATAGAAATAGCCTCAAGTTGACCACTGCTTTCTGTCGCGAGAGGTTTCTTAATTTATGAAGAATAAGACAACCAGGTGTATCAGGTGATACTAGGATAGTTGCCAGAGAAGAGTCTGGTCTTAAAAGAAATACCCCATTCTCAGAAAAGAGCAATGGTGTATAGAGTTCATAGGTATAAAGTCAGGGTGTAAAGAATTTCGGGCCGAGATAGTAATATTCAGTACCAGAATTCTATGGTGCCCCTCTCAGAATTATACCTATGGGCTGTTATAGTATCTAGGGGATTTAATTAAATTCAAAGTAATTCAAAGCTGACATAAAGTAATAAAAACAGTGCACTACAATTTCTTAATTTTATTTATGTACAGTCATCTGTTTAGTTTTGTTTGTGTAAACACAAACCCTAAAAATAAAATCACACTGATGATGTTGCATGTATCTCCACCAAATAAAAGTCAATCACTAAAATTAAAGTCTTTTCCTAGTTGTTAATGCTCCCTTGTTATGAAAAGTCTTAGTGCAACTAATCCTCTGGAACCAATGTTAATGATAGTTTGGTACTTGAGTTTATCTTCAGTATTAGGGGAGTAGATATTGACAACTGTCACAATGACTTCACTGTTACTGATATCACTTGACTTCACAATATTTCTAAGTTATGTATCTTTTGAAAATGTCACACTGACTACAATGTTACTGAGATCACTTGAATTTATCTTCAGAGTATTTCTATGTTATGTAGCTTTTGAAAATGTCACACTGACTAAAGTCTATGTTGCTTCCAGACTAATTTAATCATCACTGTTTTCATCACTACTACTATAACCGGGTGTGGTACGCCAATGCTCTGCGAGTCAGTCTTGTCTAATTTGACTTAACTTCTTCGCTTCCGCCTTTTCCTTGAAGCCAGAATATAAGATGGAGAAGCCCAACACTGAGGGTCCCCACTCTTCCAACTGATGTAGGTACAGGGTGCTTGTTCAAATCTTACACCGCTAGGTACAACACCAATGTTCTTCTCTGCTAACAAGATGAGTGACAGGATACCTCTGACCCACAATCTCAGATTCAACAGGCTTTTAAAAACCCATGCAGTCTGCTTCAATGGCAAATGGCGAAGGAGCTGGGGTAGAATCTGATTCTGTCCTCTGACGAATTTGGTTCTGGCGGTTCAAGAGAAATCTCCCAGATTTGTTTCCCTTTTTATTACAGGTAGCGGACAAACGGAAGACAAGCGATTCTATTGGCTGGCTGGGTCAGTTTATGTTTACCAAAATTTCAGTAAAACAACCACTTTCTGCCCGATCTGTCGATCTGACAAAACTCCGATAATTTATTCTTCCGGTGTTTCCCAACCGATTCCTTCCATCCAGGTCTTGTTTAAACCGGCCAATTGGGCGCTACCATTTAAACAAGCTAACCTTTTTCTGCCTCCCTTGTAGTGTTTGCAAACACAGTTGAACCCGGGGAAACCAGCCTTCGCTCCATGTTATTACTGCATGTAATCCTCATAACTCCTGTGTCCATGCTTCTACAACTTAAATCCATGTATCTAATGAAAGTTTAAGATTCCTGGTATTTTACTGTGCTCACTGTTCCGAAGGACATACCCTATCCTTTGGCTTGAAGTCACAAGTACACATTCACGTTTACACAGATTCCCTCTAGCAATCCTGCAGCCTACGGTTCCTGAGACCGGTTTTCAGCTCGTGCAGCGATTGGTCGAAAACATTTGTTGACATATTTTGATATAGGTAGGCAAGGTAGGCTCTCGTTAATTGCCCTTAGATATTGGTTCACGACTACGCTACACTTTCTTTGAACATAGTCAAGTTGACGTCTGAGAGTTTAACAAAGAAGAAGAAGATGAAGCAAGAAATAACATCGAAAGTCACTGAATACCAAAAGAAACGTTACTTTGATGGCAGCTCAAAAAGATAACGTGAGAGATAATATTCAGTAGGAAAAGTCTGACAAAGATCTTCTTTTTCTAGTGTCGTGATAGGTGGTGTAGGCGATTCACGGTGCTCCACAACTTCCTATCTCCAGAAATGTTCATCAATGTTGTTGTTTGTTGTTGTTTGTTGTTGTTGTTATTGTTTGTTTCTGTCAATGCCATGATGTTTTACTGTCCATTATCTTCTCTCTGTGTCGTCCTCTTTATCTTTTGCCTTCAATCTTTCCTATTGTCACGACATATTTCAACTTTCTTCTCCTCGTGACATGCCCAAAGACAGTAGAATACTTTCTTCTAAAATGAGGTATTAGCTTTTGTAAAGGGCAATTTTTACTATCTTGCAATATAATACATTTATATTCTTATTATGTTCGCAAATATTTTGTAAGCAAAGTATTTCCTTTTTAAGTGCTTAAGGAGAAGTCATTTTTGGGTTGCTTCCCTTGAAAATAGTTCTGTCATCTTCGATCGGACTCCGCAGACGACTCTAGGCCTACTGCGATTTATTCTGTGGCTGGGTAGGAATAGATTGTTCTTGCTTCAGTATATCTATGGCCTGAATTTATACGTAGTGTTTGTATGAGTAGGACGAGTCTGTCTTATATATGGATATCTTTGCATTTCTAAGTCGAACTAATTTGGAGTATCGCTAGCAAGGGGTGTGATCCATGGCTGTCATCCTGTGAGGATGCCGAGTTTTGTTGTAGCAGGCTTTTTGCCGAAATAGTGATCTATATATGGATGGGGAAAAGTGATAATCATTTAGACATGTTGTATGTACTTTACCCCAGTGTTTATTCTCTTTTGCCAAGGAATGGCAAAGTTATATTTCGCATAAAAAGGTAAAACCACAATTTATTATGAACTTGGGCTTCGCCATCGTTGTTGATAAGCAGATGCACAGTGGTACTTTTTAAAAAGAATATCCATTCAAAGGAAGAAGACATTCCTATGTATCAGCACTGGATTGTATGATATTATTCAATTACCTCTATGAGAGAACCTATGAAGAAATGAGGACATTTAATGAATGACTAATTTTGGTCTATATTCTATAGTGAGTGAAGCTCACGAGAGAGAGAGAACAGCCATGTTGAAATTCATATACTTTGTATTTATCGAGTGAGAAAAAGGGATGCCTGTACTATCGCTCGATGAACCAAGAGATCACTGCTACATGTGAGAACCCATGTCTGGGATTCCTATATTATGAAATATATATATATTGAACTTTACGTGAAGGAATATTCGCTAGACGAGGTTAGGTCTAGGAGCCTTCCTATGTATTGGTTATGGTCTGACGTGCCCAGTCAGTAAAGCCAGATGATTTACATGATGGAACGCTGAATGCTTATTTACGAATGCTCCATTATGATATTTGCCAAGCATGAATGCTAACTTAAGATGATATTCCTGTGATCAACATTATGCTGTCTATGTCGACATTTGTTCCTGTAACCATACACGTACTGTCCAAGTGTGCGTCCCATTAAATGTTATAAAAAGACCACCGTAGTTCCAGTACTTCTTGAATTCGAACAGTGTGAGTATGAGTGATGTACTACCAACCTGTCAACTCTATCGAATCATTCTACCATTCGCGTACTGACATTCAGATACACACTCATTGTTTACACTCACATTCTTGCCGGAGCCTCATCACGTTCCAGGACAAGATGACCTGTATGACCAAAACTGTGCTGGGTTTGATGAGTTGACAATCGTTACACTTTACTACACCAGTCCCAACATCTACATTTATCCACTGGTGGACATTCACATCATTTAGCAAATAAAGCATGATTCAACAACTAGTAGCCAGTATGAGTTAACAACTACACAAAGAAAGAGAGTTTAACAACTGGTGGCCAATGTACATTTGTACGCATGATGCGTCGAATCCTATCGTATCGGTCAGATGTCATTGCTTATCTAGACGACATCTGTCTTTTCAGCGATACTTGGGAAGATCACTATTCAGGGTTAGTTGAATTATTATCAACTCTGCGTGAGTATAACCTGACAGCAAAACCATCTAAAGCTTGTATTGGCTTTAGCGAAATTGCTTTCTTAGGCCATCGAGTAGGTCACGGTTTCTTGAAGACAGAAGACCATAATATCACTAAGATACTTAACATCTCTATCCCTAGGACTAAAAAGCAAGTGCGAAGTCTTTTAGGTCTCATACAATTTTATGGACGTTTCATTCCGAATCTGTCCTCTATCATGGCACCTCTCTCTACACTATTAAAGAAAGGGTCGCCTAACATGGTTCACTGGTCTCATGAATGCCAATCTTCACTAGAGAAGATCAAAACTATGTTTTCATCACCACCTATTTTAGTGTTACCTACAACAGATAAGACATTTGTTCTTCGTAGTGACGCTTCATCCACTGGGATTGGAGCGGCACTAATGCAAGAGTACTCTGGAACTCTGCATCCTGTAATGTACATATCCAGAAAACTTAATGCTGCAGAAAGGAATTACTCGGTTTTAGACCGTGAATTATTGGCAATGGTTTGGTCAATTCTCAAACTCCAAAGATTCCTTCTGGGCGCGCATTTCGTAGTGGAAACTGACCAAAAAGCTCTTACGGCTATCCAAAGTAAAAACTTGAAGAGCTCGAGATCAACTCGATACGCAATCGCTCTTCAACCTTTTCATTTTTCGGTACGAGCTATCCGTGGTTCAGAAAATGTGATGGCGGACATTCTGTCCAGATGCCCACATGATGCCACTTAACTGTTAAATATTGGATCTTTTTATTATGTATAACTTTACAACAGTTATTTTTTGTTTCTTTACTAAGATACACATTTGTAATTTAATAATAGAATGATGGTATCGCTACTTAGCGGTTTATTGATGTTAATTCACCGCTGTTCTTTGATGATTGTTTCTTCATAAATCATAAATTTAAGATTGTAGTGTGAATTTTTGGTATGCATTGTATAATTACCAGAATTGTATTATACGTACATCACACCTTCCTGGAAACATTTATTCGTAGGGAAACAATTTCTCTCAGATTTTGAGATATATATTCTCACCAGTCATATTAGGAATTATAGTTATTCCTGATATTTTCATCTGCGCAGTATTCTTGCGTTGTGAGCCTATTCTACGGTGCTCCTAGATGTATTTAAAAAAAAAATTTTTTTTTTTTTTTTTCCCGGGAGGTGTGGTAAGACTGTAAAGGGCAATTTTTACTATCTTGCAATATAATACATTTATATTCTTATTATGTTCGCAAATATTTTGTAAGCAAAGTATTTCCTTTTTAAGTGCTTAAGGAGAAGTCATTTTTGGGTTGCTTCCCTTGAAAATAGTTCTGTCATCTTCGATCGGACTCCGCAGACGACTCTAGGCCTACTGCGATTTATTCTGTGGCTGGGTAGGAATAGATTGTTCTTGCTTCAGTATATCTATGGCCTGAATTTATACGTAGTGTTTGTATGAGTAGGACGAGTCTGTCTTATATATGGATATCTTTGCATTTCTAAGTCGAACTAATTTGGTTGTCGCTAGAAAAGGTCAAAGGCTATGCAGCGGAAGTATCGCTAGCAAGGGGTGTGATCCATGGCTGTCATCCTGTGAGGATGCCGAGTTTTGTTGTAGCAGGCTTTTTGCCGAAATAGTGATCTATATATGGATGGGGAAAAGTGATAATCATTTAGACATGTTGTATGTACTTTACCCCAGTGTTTATTCTCTTTTGCCAAGGAATGGCAAAGTTATATTTCGCATAAAAAGGTAAAACCACAATTTATTATGAACTTGGGCTTCGCCATCGTTGTTGATAAGCAGATGCACAGTGGTACTTTTAAAAAGAATATCCATTCAAAGGAAGAAGACATTCCTATGTATCAGCACTGGATTGTATGATATTATTCAATTACCTCTATGAGAGAACCTATGAAGAAATGAGGACATTTAATGAATGACTAATTTTGGTCTATATTCTATAGTGAGTGAAGCTCACGAGAGAGAGAACAGCCATGTTGAAATTCATATACTTTGTATTTATCGAGTGAGAAAAAGGGATGCCTGTACTATCGCTCGATGAACCAAGAGATCACTGCTACATGTGAGAACCCATGTCTGGGATTCCTATATTATGAAATATATATATATTGAACTTTACGTGAAGGAATATTCGCTAGACGAGGTTAGGTCTAGGAGCCTTCCTATGTATTGGTTATGGTCTGACGTGCCCAGTCAGTAAAGCCAGATGATTTACATGATGGAACGCTGAATGCTTATTTACGAATGCTCCATTATGATATTTGCCAAGCATGAATGCTAACTTAAGATGATATTCCTGTGATCAACATTATGCTGTCTATGTCGACATTTGTTCCTGTAACCATACACGTACTGTCCAAGTGTGCGTCCCATTAAATGTTATAAAAAGACCACCGTAGTTCCAGTACTTCTTGAATTCGAACAGTGTGAGTATGAGTGATGTACTACCAACCTGTCAACTCTATCGAATCATTCTACCATTCGCGTACTGACATTCAGATACACACTCATTGTTTACACTCACATTCTTGCCGGAGCCTCATCACGTTCCAGGACAAGATGACCTGTATGACCAAAACTGTGCTGGGTTTGATGAGTTGACAATCGTTACACTTTACTACACCAGTCCCAACATCTACATTTATCCACTGGTGGACATTCACATCATTTAGCAAATAAAGCATGATTCAACAACTAGTAGCCAGTATGAGTTAACAACTACACAAAGAAAGAGAGTTTAACAACTTTCTTGGCGCATTGGCCTCTTTTAGGACATTCTCATTTCTCGTATTAGCTGCCCTTCCTATTTTAACATTCTTCTGTAAAACCACATCTCTGAGGCCTCTAGCGCTTTTCCTACCTGTTTACTAATTGTCCATGACTCACTGTTGCATACATATTTTTGAATGCACAGATTACAAAAATACGATATGTCTATTTAATAATGAAAATATATATTTGTATTTATTTGTGTACGAAAATGCTTCCCTTGGGAAAGCGAGATAATCCATGATTGATTTATACGTTTGATTATATGGATGATCTCTCTTGATATTGATTCGGCGTATGAATATGGAAGTCATGTCAGTTCTCGTTTGTTAGGGCCAGAAAATAGATTGATCTTGTTCAATATGTTTATGGCCTGAATTTATATGTATTACTTGTCTAGTACAAGAAGATTCAGTCCTATATTGTATATCTTCGTATGCTAAGGTCGGACTATACCGAACTCTGACGGAGGTATCCGTTGTCCTAGAGAGTTGTAGTGAGTTCCGAAGAAGCTGGTCGTAATGGCCGGGTGTAAGTTTTCTAGGGCTGGTCCTGTTAAAGGTTTTTTTTTTTGTTTTTTTTTTTTCCTTAACCAGCAGCACTTGGGCTTTCAGCCCTTCGGCCCAATGACATGTCATTGCGAGGCTGGGGAACCTGAGGACTTTCCTTCCAACCCGGTCAGGAGCTTCGCTCCTTCCCATCCACAGAGGGTTTATCACAGGAGCCGTTCAGGCTATTCAGTCGAATTTCCGGCCGTAAACATTTCTTCAAACGCCGACGCCCGGGTTTGAACCATGAACACCTGGTCGCCAGTACTACGCCGAAGCCATTACACCAGCGCGGCTCCCCCTGTTAAAGGTTAAAAGTGATTTGTGGATGATTTTTCCATAAGGAAGGAATGTCTCTGCGAGAGTGTTATGTCAGAGACTCTTCTCATGTATTTCATTATGTTTAGATTCGGACTCCAGGTAAAGCCAGACCCTTTCTCCTTTGATGATCTCCTTATGGTTAGACCTAGATGAAACATCGTATTTTCGAGCATCGTTGGTCGTTTAAATATAGATTGATGAAGATGACAGGTTCCATCAGCGCTTATGTCTTTATGAAGCAACCTTCTGACTAAGGGACTGTATGGAAAGGATAGGAATGTCTGTATAAACAAGTTATGAATTAACTCTGGCTTATGATTATCCTCCCGCTGGGCGAGTGAGCGAAAACTCAGGGAAGGAAGCCATGTTGTATTCCTGTCATCATTATGGATCACTGTCCAGAAAACGGATCAGGAATCTTATTATTCAGACAGTGGCACGGAGATCTCATTAAGATTAAAACCCCTATCGTGGTTTAACTTTGGTACCTAAATATTTAACATATACAGCTGGAGAACGTAGCCAAAGAAAAGGTTCGTCCAGTGAACTCTTTGTATGTTTACACACACATACCCACTGATGCGTTCAGTCAGTTAGGGGATATGGCAATAGTCCGCCAGAACATTGAATGACTATTTTATATTGAATGCTGCATGAAATGTACTACTATTCTACTGCCTAATGATTTGCTATGTCAACATACTCATGACTGTATTCCGTGCTGTCCAAGTGTGTGCGTTATTATTAAAAGCATAGAAACGTCAACAGCGGTTCCTAACATCATTGACTTGTACAAGAGTGTGAGTGAAACATTATCAAGTGTCAACTACATCGAACAGTACACCATTCGCGTATTTTCCACTCTCACACTACACCAACATGGCCACTAGATACAATCCTGCGTCGGTTGAGTTGACCTTTGCTCCCCCTGGAGTCTCCATCAGATTCGCCACTGGTTAGCGTAAGGAGAATGAAAGCAGTACCTTACAGCATGCCTGGTAACACTGCAGAGACACGATACACCACTAAATAGTTATTATTCTACAGTATTCTACAGTGGTAGGCCAGTTTCCTGGGTCCAGCCTTCGCAGTCTTGAAAGTGGAAGTCACCTAGTGTTTCAAGAACATTTATTTTGGCCAAATGTGACACACATCAACACCAATAGAACAACTATACAGTCGATGTCAGCTTGACCTGTTCTGACAAGTGTAACGGTATCTGGGTCAGCACTTGTTGACATTTTGCGCAGTACAGACAGGGTTCTAACTTGTAGTGATTGTTTATCCTTCTGAAGTAGAAGAGCAATGTTGATAGACAGAGAAGAGCATTTAATTCATCGCTGGATCTTCTATTGTGCTCAAAGAAATTGAACACTGTAATAGTTTAGAAACAAACCTAGTATTTAATAAAGTTGCAAGCTATTTTGATTAAAAGCTAAGCCTTCTCTGCAACACATTCTTTCTGCAACACTCTATTCACATCACATTGCCATATTATTTAATCATATTATATATGCATTTATGCTATTTATGTTTACATGTTATTTGTTATGTATTAAATTAGTTTATGTTCTGTGTGACTAGTACAAGGTATACCGAGTGACATTGGTCTTGTACTAGTGTTCTATAGGTACAAATTTTCTTAATTGGAAATTTGTTAGCAACAATTTGCTGCTATTTTCGTTAGCTGTGACGACTGTGTTCATATTTGTTTTTGTAATATTTTTTCTGTTCTTTAGTTTTGTTTGATTTGTTTGTATAATTGTAGATCTCATCTTTTCTTTCATTTCAGTTCTTTACACCCTTATGTTTATACACTGTGGCGTTATTTGTCTTGTTGATGTCATTGCAGTTATCATCACAGATTCTGTGATTATTTACTTCAGTTCCTTATATTAATTTAATTTGATTTCTGCAATTGTTTTCATATTGTCTTTTCTTGTTTGTCCTTGTTAATGTCTTTAGTTGACAGATGATATATGAGGTATAGTTGAATACACTTACATTATAGTACAGATCAGTACTTTATGATTATTATTGTTATAAAAAAAAAGTGTACAAGACCTTTGTAAGGCTTGTCTCCCACAGTGATTGGGATAGAAAATATTATTTTCCACAGGTACTCAAGTGATCATTGATTACATTAAGGAAGTATACAAGACCTTTGTAAGGCTTGTCTCCCACAGTGATTGGGTTATACAGATATTGTTTCCACAGGTACTCAGGTTATCATTTGTTATATTATAAACAAGATAACCATATAAGGTTTGTCTCACACAGAGATTGTGATTGTGAGCTGAATATTCAACTTATTATAAACTTGTGGTTGCATTACTTGGAAATATATATATAATCATACACTATTGATACTATAGAGTACTTAGATTATAAAGGTGATTATACAAGCTCTTTATTAGAGACTTGTTTCACACAGTGTTGTGGTAAAGTGATACTTATCTAGAGACTTCTTCCCCGTGAGGAGAATAAATGGAAAGCAGAAGTTGAACAAAAGAAGATAGATGCTGAGAATTTCAGATTGCAGATGCAAGCTGAGGAGAAAAAAGCTGCTGCTGAGGAGAGAAAAGCTGCTGCTGAGGAAAGGAAACTTCAAATAGAAGAAAAAAAATTAGAAGCTGCTGCTGAGAGAGAAAAGCTGCTGCTGTTGCTGAACAAAAAAGACTAGACGGAGAAGCTGAAGCTGCTGCTGAAAATAAAAGAGTAGAAGCTGAACAAAAGAAATTGCAGATGCAGGTGGAGGAAAGGTGATTTGAGGCAGAGCAAAAAAGACTAGACAGAGAAGCTGCTGCTGCTGCTGAACAAAAAAGATTAGAAGCTGAAGAGAGAAAAGCTATAAGAGAACATGAATTTGAGTTAGAGAAATTGAAATTGACAAGTATGAGTAATGTTAATCAGGCATCTAGTGGTAGTGGTAAACCCTTTGTTTACAAGGTCAAGGTACCAGCGTTCAACTCTGCCAGTGACGATATAACATTCTGGCTTGAGAGATTTGAACGTGCTTATCGAGCTCATAATGTGGATAAATCACAGTATGTGAATCAGTTGTCTGAAATTCTAAAAGGGGATTCTCTGAATAAGTTATGGTTGGTTGAAGAGGCCGACAAGGATAACTATGATGTTATCAGGTCAGCCTTGATAAGGAAGTATCAGTTGTCAGAGGAAGGTTACCGTCTTTTGTTTAAAACAATGAGACCTGAGACAGGTGTAGAATTCTCAGAGTTCATTGCAAATGCACGTCTTACATTTTCACGTTGGATTGAATTATCCAAAACACAGAAAACATTTGAGGCTCTTACGGATTTATTACTCAGAGACAAGATCATGTCTTCGGTGAATAAACCATTTCTAGAATTTTTACATGAGCGTAAACCAAGTACATTAAAACAAATGGAAGAATATTGTGACCAATATGCCACGGCACACCCTGACATGATTCTAAGCAACACTAACATTAAAGAGGGTATGCCAGTTGCGTCAGCAACTCAATACAATAATAATTACTCACACAAGTCCCAAGGAGCTCAAGATAAATCTCACAAAAAGGTTAATTGGAATAGTTATCAAAACCAAGGTAACCACTCAAATCAGGGTTCTTCTTCGAAGACCAGGAATCGGGCTGACAGTCCTCGACACAGGGGTGCCCATAATTATAGAAATTTCCGAAAAGGGAGTAACTATAGGAACTACCCAAGTTCGTCATGGAAACAACAAAACCAACATTACAGGGATACTCATTATAATGAGTATGATGATTACGATCATGAACATTATGATTCAAACCCAAATAGGGGTTATAACAGAGGAAATAATAATTACAGAGGCAATTATAACCGAAGTAGATCACAACACAAAAGACATGGTAAATCTCATTACCAGGCTCACTCTGCACAACAAGAGTTCAATGAAGCCAGTAATCGAAATAATGATAAGAAAGACTCTAGTAATGTAGGATGTTCTGCTTTTGATTTTAGTAGAGCATCTAAGTGCTCCCAATGCAAAACGTTATTCGATCCAACCACGGTTTCTACTTTAAGCTGTGGTCATCCGCTTCCCGCTCTCCCTGCGTCAGTCGCACATAATGGAAGAGGTGCTCTTGTCTTCAATAGAGGTCTAGTAGATGGTACTCCGGTATCAATTCTTTTCGATTCGGGGTGCACTACCATTGGAGTGAGGCAGTCACTCATAGATCCTTCTCGAGCCACTGGCAAAGTAATCAAATGCGTAACATTTGGTGGCACATTGGAGAAGTACTCTACTGCCATTGTTAACATTGCTACTCCCTTCTTTACAGGAGATGTGCATGCATGTCTTCTCCCGAATCCGATCGCTGATCTTATAATCGGTCGCATTCATGGAGTGAAAGAATGCACTCCACAACAAATTTCTGATTGGGAAAATGACAATATGCAAACTGCTAATGCAGTAGTTACTAGGGCTCAAGCTCTTAACATGCCGCAATCTTCGCCTTCTGAAGATCATGATTCGCTGAAGAATGGCGTACTTGTGCGTATGGTACAAGATTCCGCTAAGTCCGCTCATTCTCAAATTCTAGTGCCAAAAATACGAGAGTAGTTAAAATCTTACAGCACGCTCAAGATTCTCGGTGTGCTTGGCATATGGGTTTTTCCCGTACTAAATCTAGAGTTCTTGCGTCTTTCTTTTGGCCTTTTGTGAACAAGGACATACGGATCTATTGTCGATCTTGTAAGGTATGTCAAGAAGTTAAATCCAAAGGTCCACGCCATGCTGCACCTATTCAGGCTGCAGATATTCCAATTCGACCATTTCAAAAGATGGCGATAGACATCATCGGTCCATTTAAAATAAAGTCTACTAGAGGACACCAATTTATCTTGACGTGTGTTGACATGTGCACACGTTGGCCAGAGGCTGTTCCTCTAAAGAGTATAACTACTGCTGATATTGCAGATGCTCTTTGGTTAATATTTTCTTGTCTGGGATTTCCAGCAGAAATATTATCGGACCATGGTACCCAACTCATATCGGATACTATGTCTCAAGTAATGTCGACTCTTAAGATAGAGAGATCGCTGAGTAGTATTTATCATCCTATGTCCAATGGGATGGTAGAACGTCTGAATAGAACTCTGAAAAACCTACTAGGTAAGATAACTGAAGATCATCCTCAGGATTGGGACAGGGTTTTACCCGCGGCTCTCTTTGCATATAGAGAGGTCGCCAACGAACATACAGGATTTTCTCCCTTTGAACTTGTCTTGGGCGCGAAACCGCGAGGTCCTATGTCTTTACTTCATGATCTCATAACTGCTGATAATATTGTCGATGACACAAAATCCTCTTACGAATATGTCATTGCGCTTAGACACAAGATTATTGAAGCATGCAAATTGGCAACTGCTTCTTCTGAATTTGCCAAACAGAAGGCAAGGCAATTTGCCAATAAGAAAAGATGCTTACGACAACTTTGTCCAGGAGACAAAGCATTTGTCTTACTACCTTGTAGGGAAAACAGACTTCTTATTTCTTGGAAAGGTCCATATGATGTAATATCAAAAGTTTCCGATGTCGACTATATTGTCGATATTGATGGGAAGCATAAAACCTTCCACATCAACATGCTCACGGAATTCCATGAACGTCCGGATTATTTACAACCTGTTTTCCAGGCAACGGACGATTCTCCAGTCCAACACGGGCATTACTCATCGCTGTCAGTAATACAGGATGAGGAAACGAGTTTCTCGGATGTGAATCTTCCTTTTCCGATGATTCCTCTTCATTCTAATGAATCATGGAAAGATGTTACGGTTTCTCCCGAGTTATCTCTAGGAGAACAGAAACAAGTTTCTACTATGTTACAACAATTTCAGGATGTCCTTACTGACATTCCTGGTCAAACTGATGTCATTGAACATGACATTATTCTTACTGACCATAATCCTATAAGAGTCAGACCGTATCCTATCCCGATACATTTTCAAGCACAGGTTGAGAAAGAGTTGGATGAGATGATAGATTTAAAAATAATTGAACCATCCACATCAGCATATTCTTCGCCGATGGTTATTGTACGGAAAAAAGACAATAACATACGTCTTTGCGTTGATTATCGCAAATTGAACCAAGTGACGAAATTCGATGCTGAACCTATGCCTTTACTAGAAGAGCTACTTACAAGACTATCGAAATCTCATTTCTTCACTAAACTTGATTTGGCTAAGGGATATTGGCAAGTTCCACTATCCGAACACGCCAAGCCGTTTACTGCTTTTTCGACACCTAGGGGTCTATTCCAATGGAATTTCATGCCTTTCGGCCTTATGAACGCCCCTGCAACATTCGTACGCATGATGCGTCGAATCCTATCTCATCGCTCAGATGTCATTGCATATCTTGATGACATCTGTCTTTTCAGTGATACTTGGAAAGATCACTATAACGGGTTAAATGAACTTTTTTCTATCTTACGCGAGCATAACCTGACAGCGAAACCATCTAAAGCATGTATTGGTTTTAGCGAGATATCTTTTTTAGGTCACAGTGTTGGTCATGGTTTCCTAAAAACAGAAGACCATAATACAAGTAAAATACTTAACATTTCGATTCCTAAGACTAAAAAGCAAGTGCGAAGTCTTTTAGGTCTCATACAATTTTATGGACGATTCATTCCGAATCTGTCCTCAATCATGTCACCTCTTTCTTCTTTACTAAAGAAAGTGTCTCCTAATATAGTCCATTGGACTCAAGAATGTCAATCCTCTTTAGATAAGGTTAAAACTATGTTTTCTACTTCACCTATCTTGGTGTTACCTACTAAGGATAAGACATTTGTTTTTCGTAGTGACGCTTCATCCACAGGGATTGGAGCAGCACTAATGCAAGAGTACTCTGGAACTCTGCATCCTGTGATGTATATTTCTCGAAAACTAAATGCCGCAGAGAAGAATTACTCGGTCCTAGACCGTGAATTATTGGCTATGGTTTAGTCAATCCTTAAACTTCAAAGATTTCTTCTTGGCGCGCATTTCATTGTGGAAACTGACCAGAAAACTCTTACTGCTATTCAGAGTAAAAATCTGAAGAGCGCGAGATCAACGCGATACGCGATTGCTCTTCAACCGTTTCATTTTTCAGTGCGAGCTATCCGTGGGTCAGAAAATGTGATGGCAGACATTTTGTCTAGATGCCCACATGATTCCTAATTGTTAGATCCTGAGATTTCTAACATGTCTAACTTTGCTACAGTTTTTTTTTGCTATGTTAAAATGTGTATACATAAGTAATGTATCATATATATTGATTGTATCACTACTTAGCGGTTCATTGATCTTTGGATGTTTTTTAGTCTTTGATAATCATGATGTTAAAATACCTAAGATGAAATTTTTGGATAAACTAGTGTAGAAATTGTTTCATTGCCAGTATTGTAGTATGCGTTGGTGACACCTCTCTGGAAATATTTATACTCAGGGAAAAACTTTCTCTGGTTCCTGAGATATATTCTCACTTGTCGTGCCATATGACGACTTAGCCTTACATTAGGCGTTACATTTGTTTGGAATGCTTATCATCTGCGCATTGTTATTCGTGCGTTGTGAGCCAATTGTATGTTGCTCCTGGATGTATTTCAAAAAAAAATGTACCATTTTTTTCCCGGGGGGTGTGGTAATCTGTTGCATACATATTTTTGAATGCACAGATTACAGAAATACGATATGTCTATTTAATAAGGAAAATATATATTTGTATTTATTTGTGTACGAAAATGCTTCCCTTGGGAAAGCGAGATAATCCATGATTGATTTATACGTTTGATTATATGGATGATCTCTCTTGATATTAATTCGGCGTATGAATATGGAAGTCATGTCAGTTCTCGTTTTTTAGGGCCAGAAAATAGATTGATCTTGTTCAATATGTTTATGGCCTGAATTTATATGTATTACTTGTCTAGTACAAGAAGATTCAGTCCTATATTGTATATCTTCGTATGCTAAGGTCGGACTATACCGAACTCTGGCGGAGGTATCCGTTGTCCTAGAGAGTTGTAGTGAGTTCCGAAGAAGCTGGTCGTAATGACCGGGTGTGTGTTTTCTAGGGCTGGTCCTGTTAAAGGTTAAAAGTGATTTGTGGATGATTTTTCCATAAGGAAGGAATGTCTCTGCGAGAGTGTTATGTCAGAGACTCTTCTCATGTATTTCATTATGTTTAGATTCGGACTCCAGGTAAAGCCAGACCCTTTTTCCTTTGATGATCTCCTTATGGTTAGACCTAGATGAAACATCGTATTTTCGAGCATCGTTGGTCGTTTAAATATAGATTGATGAAGATGACAGGTTCCATCAGCGCTTATGTCTTTATGAAGCAACCTTCTGACTAAGGGACTGTATGGAAACTCTAGGAAAGTCTATATATATACAAGTTATGAATTAACTCTGGCTTATGATTATCCTCCCGCTGGGCGAATGAGCGAAAACTCAGGGAAGGAAGCCATGTTGTATTCCTGTCATCATTGTGGATCACTGTCCAGAGAACGGATCAGGAATCTTATTATTCAGACAGTGGCACGGAGATCTCATTAAGATTAAAACCCCTATCGTGGTTTAACTTTGGTACCTAAATATTTAACATATACAGCTGGAGAACTTAGCCAAAGAAAAGGTTCGTCCAGTGAACTCTTTGTATGTTTACACACACATACCCACTGATGCGTTCAGTCAGTTAGGGGATATGGCAATAGTCCGCCAGAACATTGAATGACTATTTTATATTGAATGCTGCATGAAATGTACTACTATTCTACTGCCTAATGATTTGCTATGTCAACATACTCATGACTGTATTCCGTGCTGTCCAAGTGTGTGCGTTATTATTAAAAGCATAGAAACGTCAACAGCGGTTCCTAACATCATTGACTTGTACAAGAGTGTGAGTGAAACATTATCAAGTGTCAACTACATCGAACAGTACACCATTCGCGTATTTTCCACTCTCACACTACACCAACATGGCCACTAGATACAATCCTGCGTCGGTTGAGTTGACCTTTGCTCCCCCTGGAGTCTCCATCAGATTCGCCACTGGTTGGCGTAAGGAGAATGAAAGCAGTACCTTACAGCATGCCTGGTAACACTGCAGAGACACGATACACCACTAAATAGTTATTATTCTACAGTATTCTACACTCACTACAATATTTCAGGATTGGTTCTATGTAACACTGAAGAACTCTCTTTCTTACTTTCATGAACAAAGAGTTGTTGTACAAAATACTTTTTATTTTATAACATGCTGTGAGCTTTTGTCTGGGCTGTTCTACTCTTCGCGTCTGAAATACATCTGATGTTATTAAAGTGCCGAGGTCAATGAGTCTAGCGGATCTTACAAAGATAAAGGACAAAAACAGGTCCTCTTTCCGACCATTAGTTTCTCGTCAGGGTGTTACGTTAAACGATTTTCACATCTGTTCCTGTCGATGCTTCTGAAGCAACTCGTTTCGCATGATGAGGTTGCTAGTTCCATGTACCATATCACCTTAGTCTGTATTCTTCTTATCTTAACGGAGACCCCCCGGGGACCACTTGGACACAACAGGCAGCTCGGTTAAAAAATGTTTATTGTCCTGGTTCGAGCCCTACGTTCTCCTCATGCGATATCACAACGAGCTTGGGTGAGAGCTACAATTTCTAACATTGCGCAAGTAGTTCTCAAACTATAACTAGTGCGTCCTCTTGTATTAGTGAACTTTATACGTGAACTGTTTTGGTTTCTTGAGGAGGTTTTGCTTTCTTGTGGCGAGGCACATCCTTCCAATCTAGACTGAAGTCCGTCGTTATATCAAATCGCAGTTGCCATTTTTAAAAAAGTGAACTCTCCAACGTGATCACGTACAGCGTTGATAAATACTAAGTTCTGAAAAGGACTAATAGTATCTATGTGCTTGCTTGATGAACCCTGGGAAGGACCTATCCTGAAAAGGACCGCTAGCTTCGCCAACGCTACACGGACCCTTCGAAATGGAGAACTGGTATCACCCGCGAACATGAGGTAAGTCTTCCTCGTCGTTCGCTCGAACTGAGGTAAGTAATTCTCTTGCCAAGTTTTTACCAAAGTTTGTAAAGGATATATGGGGCACGTAGAAGCATTTTTATTTTATTTTACTTTATCATACTATTGTTTAAAACTACATATTTATATACATATATCCACTGTCTTGTCAGACTATTTGTTGATTTTTATTATTAGTTATGTTAGTTAGTTATTTTAATAACTATTTCTACGTATAGCATATGTTGCACAACTTATATTTTACACATAAATGTTGTAGTTCCAAATTATCTTGACCCAAAACGGTTAGGACGGTAAGACGAAACTCTCAACAGGGGTACGCTGGGAAGACTGAAGTCTCGCAAAGGGCACTCGGGTAAGACTAAATTCTCCTTAGGGGTACGCGATTACTGTAAGTTTGGGAAACACTGTCTTACTATAACCAATGCGTCCTGTGGTATTAATTAATAATGAGATGAGCAAACAGAGGTTAAAAGGGAGTCTATCAAAGACACGAGACTAATTATATCAAAAAGTACACGAGAACCGACAGCAATGGTCATTCCGTGTTGCCTGTTGAAGGTCAATGAGGGGGTATGACTGCTGAATTGTTTTCTGGCGTCATTTATTGTTATTATGTCTCGGTACGAGACTGACTTTTTTCATTTGATTTATTTCTTGTCGATTTGTTAACACGGTTTGACACTGAATTATGAAGTTTCCAGTATTTTTGTTTTCAATATGATAGGCTATAGCTGAACTTCATTTGAATTCTGATTTAGTTAAGCAATGTCTGCTTAAGGAGATCTTTAGGTTTGGTTTGGTTTCAAGGACTTTCTTCATTGCATACGGACAACTCCTTCAGTGCTCCGATCTCCTCCCTTAGATCACACAAGGAGGATCTCAGCACAGTGCACGAACTCCGTAGCACCGGCGAGAATCCCAATATGTGTATATAAGAATCACACATTCTATAAATATTTTTGTGGTGGGTAGGTTTCTAATATTTAAATTTTGCCAGGGCAGCGGCCTGATAGGCCTACTCTTTACGATTTCCAACTGCCGTGGGAATTTTAACGTGCTCAACTTGCTTGCACACGGGACCTCCTATTCTTTTGCTCTTCCCCAATAAAGCTAGGCATCCGATCTCAATACCCAGGAGACCGGTGGGGTGGGGGGGGGGGGATGGAAGGAGGAGTATGACATCATTAGGACCATTGGTTCTGAAAAAAAAATTTCCGGTACCTTCAGAATTTGAGGCGGACACCATACCTTTAAGCCACTCCGACCCCACCCCCCCGATCATAAGGAATATGAAGCATCACCAGACGTAGCTTAACCTAGTTATAGAATTGTCCCGCGTAGTTCCTGGCAGTCTCTCAAGAGGCAAAGACTAGAACTACTACACCGTCAGACATGTCCTACCAGGTGAGAAGCTGTGTATAGATCTACCTACCTTGCTTACTTAGTCGTTCCTCTTCTACCGTGAGGTGTAGAGGTTTGGAAGAGAGAGCGCCATACTAACCTATCGGCTGTCTTCCTCCTGGCCTGGTTCTATTCTAATCCTCGGTCCTTCAGAGATTGTCTAATGTTATCCTCCCAGCGGACTCTGGGTCGTCCTGGTGGTCTGGATCCCTGGCTCTTAGCCTCCCATACCTGCCGTGGCAGCCGATTCTCTCTCATTCTGCAGCAACCTCATCATGTAAAATACATGTCCACAGAAACTATCACTGCAGGAACATGTGACTGCTTGGTGCAGGCTTCCTGTAGTACTATCTGTAGTAGTAGCTCCCTGCTCAGTAAGGAACATGTGACTGCTGGTGTAGGCTCCCTGTGGGACTAGTTGTAGTAGTAGCTCCATGCTCAGTAAGGAACATGTGACTACCGGTGTAGGCTCTCTGTGGGACTAGTTGTAGTAGTAGCTCCAAACTCAGTAAGGAACATGTGACTGCTGGTGTAGGCTCCCTGTGGGACTAGTTGTAGTAGTAGCTCCATGCTCAGTAAGGAACATGTGACTACTGGTGTAGGCTCCCTGTGGGACTAGTTGTAGTAGTAGCTCCATGCTCAGTAAGGAACATGTGACTACTGGTGTAGGCTCCCTGTGGGACTAGTTGTAGTAGTAGCTCCCTGCTCAGTAAGGAACATGTGACTACTGGTGTAGGCTCCCTGTGGGACTAGTTGTAGTAGTAGCTCCATGCTCAGTAAGGAACATGTGACTGCTGGTGTAGGCTCCCTGTGGGACTAGTTGTAGTAGTAGCTCCATGCTCAGTAAGGAACATGTGACTGCTGGTGTAGGCTCCCTGTGGGACTAGTTGTAGTAGTAGCTCCATGCTCAGTAAGGAACATGTGACTGCTGGTGTAGGCTCCCTGTGGGACTAGTTGTAGTAGTAGCTCCATGCTCAGTAAGGAACATGTGACTGCTGGTGTAGGCTTCCTGTGGGACTAGTTGTAGTAGTAGCTCCATGCTCAGTAAGGAACATGTGACTGCTGGTGTAGGCTTCCTGTGGGACTAGTTGTAGTAGTAGCTCCATGCTCAGTAAGGAACATGTGACTGCTGGTGTAGGCTCCCTGTGGGACTAGTTGTAGTAGTAGCTCCATGCTCAGTAAGGGACATAAAGGAAAATGATGCTATAATTCTTCACTGCGTAGACATTCATTAACTGTAGAAAATCAGTGCAACGTGTTAGAAATAAGATAGAGAGAAAGTAAATAACATAGTCGATTTTGCTTCAGTAAAGAAGATGTAAGTATATTTGTTTCTGTATCATCACATTCATTATCTACATCGTTTCACCTAGCTCAAACACAGACTTGTCTTATTGTTCGTTATCTCAATAAAAGCAATTATCATCATCATGTTCCTTTTCGTTCCCTATGGAGCATGGCGCCACCACGGCAGCTGACCTACATGGGGGAAGCCTGCACAAAGCATCCACAAAGCATCCACACGCTTTTGCAGCAGTGATTTCTGTAGTAGTTTGTTTTACATTATGAAGTTGCGAGCCTGATGCACAGCCTCATTTTCATTGCCTTTTACGACATGCCGTATGGAGTAGTACTCACATTCTTTCTTTGTCTCTACAGAGACCCCCGGGAACGTTACGGACCAAACAAACAAAAAAATACTTAAAGAAGTTATAAACCATGCACAATCTTGCACGTATAAACCATGCACAATCTTGCTCGTATAAACCATGCACAATCTTGCACGTGTATGTATTCACAAAGAAAAATGCTGTAGAAAAATCTGCCAAAAACAAAACCAACCACTCATCAAATAAATATATTCTATTTCAAAAAGGCCCACGATACTTAAAATTTTATGTGAGCTGTTCTGTATTAAATTCTTTCTTCTGACAGAAGGAAGTGTTCTCATTACAGGCCAGGCCTGCTTTGACATTATTTCTATATTTGACCAATAGAGGAAGTAATATCTAGGTTGCCTGTTGTTCGCAGTTACCATGCCAATAAAATGGCTCTATACCTCGGGGAAATATTGCAGACAAGACCTGAGAAGTTATCTCAGATTTCGTTGGAGATTGAGGCCCCACAGAGGACTGGGACATACGTGAACAGTAGTTTATTATTATTATTGTTATTATCATTTTATTGTTTCAGCTAAAAAATCTAGTTTAGTTTCCCCTTAAGGACGATGAATTCTATTAATTTTTATTGTTCTAGACAGCGGGCTTGAGGGACTTTTTTGATATGTGACAATGTTTTACTTGGATAGAATGTGTGTGTTTGCACGGGAACGCGAACGAACGCATAAAGCACACGTCAGTTTGTTCAAGCTAGGTCTTTTTGTGATGATCAAAGATTTTACAGGTAATCAGATACTGAAATAAAAATTATTTCACTAAATGCTTTTACCTATTTGTGGATGTATATGTTAAATTCATTAATTTTTCTGTGCTTATCGTAAACTTTGTGGTGAGCAATTTATTGATATCTGAGGCGGATATCCTTCTTTGTTCTTGACTATTTATATCATAGAAGAGCAAATTAATGGCTGGAAAGAAAGAACCAGTGCCGTAAATGATGAAAATTGGTTCGTTGTTGAAAGTGTCAAATGTTTGTGACTGACAAAATACAAGATTTTTCTTTACTAACAATATACCAGATGTTTTGTTATTGACAAAATACCAGCTGTTTCTTTATTGACAAAATGGCAGATGTTTTTTTTTTTTATTGACAAACGACCAGGTTGTTCTTTACTGACAAAATGCTAGACGTTTCTTTACTGACAAAATACCAAATGTTTCTTTATTGACAACATATCAGCTCTTTCTTTATTGACAAAATACCAGGTGTTTATTTACAAACAAAATACCAGATGTTTATTTACTGGCAAATACCACAGGATTCAAATGCTTTAGTTCAATTAGCAATCATTCAATTATTAAACAAAATAACTGCATCACATTTTCGTTATTTTCAAAATTGTTTATGCACTTGGACGAGTTCTCACATTCTTCTCTGAACTGTTTTTGGTTCTTTTGTCCCTGACGAAGACATTGTGGTGGCATCGTTCGCCATTGTCTTTGTCCTAGAAAAACTTACATTTCCTATTTTTGTTCACCTTCCCCCGTTGAGTAGTCACCAGGAGCTCTTCTCGCAAAGAAGCAGTTTTAACTGTTATTGGACGGCACAATTAAGATAAAGATATTTTAACTGTTATTGGACGGCACAATTAAGATAAATCTGTTTTCCTGTGAGTTTCTGAACACAGAAAAGGCGTATCTTTGTTTTCCTGTGAGTTTCTGAACACAGAAAAGGCGTATCTTTGAACCAATATAATGAGTATTCATCTTTTTTCCCGTTTCGCTCCTTATGAAACATGGAGCCACCAAGGCAATATGTCTTCTTGTAGAATGCTTGCATAAAAAAATAGTCATGTGATCTTGCAGTGTAACAATTTGTTTAACATTATGAGGTTGCCAGCCTCATGGTAAACCTCATATCAGCTGCCTCTTACGACATGCCTGAGGGGGCATTAGTCATATTCTTCCTGTGTCTCCCCAGAGAGCCGCCACGAGAACTGCACGTGACATAATGAGTGCTCGTTTCCTTGTTTTCCTAAATGTAACTTTTACTTCGATTTAAAAAAAATATCTATATATATATATACCTGTGACAAAGCCTGGTAAAAACAAGCTTGGCAAATAATGATGGAGATATCTTCAATGGAAGGTACTTTAAGGACTTAAATACAAATCCTTTTCTTTATTTAGCTGCCTCATTATAACATCCTTGCTGGAGCCTTACTGTGAGACCTAGAAGGGATTTTACCTATAATTATAGATGACCCCGTTTCTCGGGTCTCGGAGATCCTACGACTGTTTGTCTCGGCCATTGATCCTTACCATGTACTTACCTTGTACTAAATACAACAGTTTGGGATATGAAAATACATAATGCGTCTTATACATTATATACTGTGCTGCAGTGATGTTGTTATTGTTATTGTTGAAAAGAATCGACATCATTGCACTCTGGGCAAACCCATAGGTGCTCAGTCTCCCTCGGTATATGTCGAAAAGTGTGAATGCTAACCGTTCCTGTAGCTCGCTGGCTATAAACACTACGAATGCATCCTCTCATGCGTCCATCTCTACTAGCCTGACGTTTGATGACAAATTCCAACAGTCTTAACCTTGATGATTCATCTATTGCAGTGACATTCTTTAAAAAGGTGATCATTAATCGTTGTGTCGCGTGCTGGCATCTGATGACGTGTTAGGGTGAAGGACCAGAATGGGGAGGGGACATTATTTTCAGTATTAAATTATTTGGGGCAAGAAACCCAAGAACTATCCAGAAGTCATATTGTGCGAAATACAGAATCATGTCCAGATATAAATAAATGACATTTATATTTGGGGAAAAGACACGTATCCCGATACATTGAGGCAGAAAGTTCCTTTTAAGGAAGAAAAAAAGATGGACAGAATGGTGTGGAAAACAGTGTGTGTAAAGGTGACGTTTTTTAACCTATGTACAATAAGTCCGATTGGCCGAGTGGTTAAAGCGTTGCCTCTGGCGTCAAAGTTACACACATGACAACATGGGTAAGCTGTAATACTTATTACTTTATTAGAAAGTAATGTTGTCATAACAAGTCGGCTCGGAAACGATTATGTCACACTTGTCTGCCGACATGTGTCACACAGACAGTAATCTCGTTATCTGTCGTATGAATACGCAAAAACTCCGTGTCTGCCCATCTGGGTTACCAAACGAGTCGTCTTATCAGCGGTTCAATCTAAACACGCCGGCGACTATCTTATCTCAGTTGCTCACCGCAAGCTAGGATGACCGGGTAACAAACAGGTGACATCACAGAGAGGAGTGTCAACAAATGTTTGCACCTACAAAATATTTGCAACTCAAGCAGTAAAATTACGAAGAAAGAAAGAAAGAAAAATGCGATAACTGACAGCACATAATAAAAAACAGTACCATAAATGTACCGATACTGCCGAATAGAAACAAAGATCGATAGGGGCCGCCCCGTTTTGTCACATCTCACAGGATGTGATTTCCCCTCCTGTCAAATATGGTCTCTAACTAAAGAAAAAGGGGGGGGGGGCTGTGCTTTAGTTAGAGACCATATTTGACACTTATAGCAAAGATCAAATATACATATAGTATTTATCTTTTTGGCTTGGTTTTTGAACCCCGCACTTGAAAACTGGTGTTTTTTTGTATGCAAGGGATACCCAGTTCAACCCTATGTGGGTTATAATTTGGGTATATAGTGTTCATCATTCCATATAGTGTATATCTTTTTTTTTTAAAATAAAATTTTGCCTCATTTTTGCGAGGCGCGCTCCGTTCAACCTAGTCGGTTATATTAGGGCGCATGTCCAAATATAAAAGACCTTTAGCCTTTAGGCCTGGAGAATTGTTGTTAGTAAGTGTATAACTTTGTTTTTCTTGTATGTTGGCTTTTCCAGGCTGTAATTTATCTGCCGTTTGTTGTGCCATTGTTTAATGTCTATGATGTTTGTAATGTTTACTTTTCCATGATACCATTTTGCTCTCTCTCGCTATTGACATCTTTTTATCAGCTGGGCTTTGTTGGTTTTGGATTGGTGGTTTTTGTTTGTTTTTTATTTTGTTTTTGTTTTATATTTAATTCTTCTACTGAAATGAAATGGACTTTTTGTTTTTTATTTGTTTTTTTTATTTTGTTTTTCCTTGTCATTCTAATTTGTTCTAGTTGTTATATGCTAGTTCTTGTTTTGGTAATATAAAATGTAATTATGTTGTGTAGCTCCCTGGGTAGGTCAACTTTCAGTACATTTTCCAGTGACAGTTATGTCGAGTTTTGGGTTCTCAAGTATTCCATTAGTGGTTTTCTGTGCTGTTCGTATTTTTTGCATGTTAACACATAATGTGCTATGGTGTTTTTCTCCAGACATGTTGCATAGTAGGGTTCCTCAACCATGAAATAGCCTGTTCCCAGTTGAAGTCTAATCAGTTTTCTGTTGCATGGTATTTTTGGTTCTCTAGATATCTGACATGTCCGGGTTGGATCTTTTAGCAGTTTATAGGCGTGCCTGCCTTTCTGGCTCTCTCTCTAGCTTTCTTTCCATTCCTTTGTTATACTATTTCTAATTATACTTTTGATCTGTGTTATGGGGATTTTGTAGAGGTTCCAACAATTTCCTCATCATTCTTGAAAAGATACTTGGAGCATTTTTCAGCCCAAAGGGTAGTACATTAAACTCGTAGTGTCCGTCTGATGTACTAAATGCCAGCATTTTCCTAACTTCTGGTTTCACTGGTATTTGGTAGTATCCCTTGCTTAGATCTACCTTCGATAAATACCTAGCCTTACTCAGTGTAGAGAACAGCTGGTTGGGGTCAGGTAATGGGTCCACCTGAGATTCTGTGATAGCATATAGCTTCTTGTAGTAAATACATAACCTGTGTTCACCACTAGGCTTCCTTAATAACACCACACTTGAGCTATAGGGAGATTCAGACTTTGAAATAATTTTCTCTTTTAAGAGATAGTCAATCTCATTCTTGAGTGCTTGTGCTTGCTAGTGTTCAGTCCATGTCCGCAGCAATGCTTCCAGTGGACTGTGTATGGGGACGGCAATACAACAACGTTGCCGGACCCACACCTATTTCTATTGTAAGGGGCAGTATACCGAAGTGGGGCCTGTCTCCATCAATTGTTTGGTACAGCCCTGGTTCCTACCTCCTATGGTTCGGGTTTGTTTCTGCAGCTTTTTTAATACTGGTTGCTGGCTAACCAAATTTTCCATATGACCCAGGCCATGGTGTTCCGACAAATATCTAGTCGGGGTGGGATGTCTCTCGTCCCCTCTCTGTGCAATACGGAGAGTTGCCATGGTTACTGGTGTAACAGTAGACTTGTTGTGATTGTGTTTTCTCTTTATCACTGCATCTACCTGTTGTTTCCTCTTGTGTATTTTCTTTGTGGGCCTATGTCCGCAACAATGCTTCCCTAGGTCCTGTAACTGGTCTACACTTCTGAATGAGGTTACCTGGTTACATTCTGAACAGGATTTCATATACCAACTTATGTCTTCAATTATTCCTGGCCAGTAATATCGCAATGCTATATTTTGACCAATGGCCCCTTTTCCTCTGTGACCACTGCCTGATGTAGCATGCTCTTGCTCAATAATTTCCTCCCTGTAGAATTTTGGCACTACCAGCTGTCCATGCCTTTTAGGTCCCTTTCCAGCTTGTCTGTAGAGTAGGCCATTTTCAATATAGTAGTCTCCTTTCTCTGGAGGGTTATGGGCCTTTGGCAATTTGCCAAAACAAGGCTTCAATGTGCTGTCTGCTGTTTGAGCCTTTTTCATCTTTATACGATGAATGTTTATTGGATCTCCCTCCTCTTTTTTGGTGCTCGACCTGGTATGGTTTGCTGCCATGACAACAGGTTTTATTGGGTCACCCAAAAAGACATATTTACATCCTATTACCAGCGGGTATATAGGATCATCACTCACTGCTGCTCTTATCACTCCTTCCACAAAGCGAGTTCTCACGTTGATCCTTGCTATGGGAAGTGTCATGGTGCTAGTTCCCTGCATTGCCCCTTGTATGTCCACTGTTTCTGTGGTAAGTTGATCAGGGTGCACTAGGGCTGCACTCACGACTGAATCGAATTCCAATCCGGAATCATATAAGCACTGAATTTTAGTGCCATTACATGTCACTTCCTCACAGACAGGGGGATGATGGAGGTCCTTCTGACTAACTGCCAGTTCCTTCCTTCCCTTGTTCCCTGTTGTGAGACACGCAGCGTAATAAGGAGGGTTGTTCCTTCTGCAGTCTGCAGTATTGTGGTTACTCATTAGACAAGTTTTACACCACTTTCCTTCCTTCCGGTAAGGTGTCTTATCCGATCTTAGAGGGTTTTTGTCCTTTTGGTCAAATCTTTGTTTGTTCCTTGTGGAATGGTCCTTTTGTTCATATTTGGAATAGTTTTGTGATGATTGGAAGTTTTCACCCTGCTTTTTCTTATTCCCTAATAACTCTGCCTGAGCTGCTTGATATCTCTCAGCAACAGTTACAATATCTTCCAATCTCTCTGCTTCTTGTTCCATGATAAACTTCCTCATTTCTTGAGGCATGGACTCTTTCACTTGCTCCATCATTATCATTTCTTTCAGATCCTGACACTTTCCTAAACTACTCCATTTTTCCAAATAGGTTTCTAACCTAGCAGAGAATTGGTGATAGTTTTCTCCTGGAAGAAGTTTAGCTGTTCGGAATTTCTTTCTATATGATTCTGAGTTTTTTTCATATCTCACAAGCAGTGCCTGCTTCAGGACTTCATAATCTTCCTGGTCATCTCTTGAGAGCTTAAAATATACATCGTAGTCCACACCTCTCCATCCCTGAGATAGCTTAAGACTCCACTTTTCTTTCATTTAGCCATAGGTAGTGGCAAGTCTTTCGTATCTTTCCAGGTACGACTCAGTGGCGTCTTCTTTCTCAACAAATGGGTCCAGATGAAAATTCATGGCCCCACTTGAGGTGCTCTGGATGGAGCTACTCTCAGAGTGAGGTGAGCTACCACCATTATTGCCAGTAGTGGCCTGAATTTCAAGCTCTTTTAATCTCAACTGATGGTCTCTCTCTGCTTGTAATTTCCTTTCCTCAGCTTCTAACCTTTTAGTTTCTCTCTCAGCATCTAGTCTTTTGTCTTCTCTCTCAGCTTCCAGTCTTTTGTCTTCTCTCTCAGCTTCCAGTCTTTTATCTTCTCTCTCAGCTTCCAGTCTTTTGGCTTCTCTTTCAGCTTCCAGTCTTTTGTCTTCTCTCTCTAATTGCAACTTTCTTTCTTCCCTATCCATGTGTTTGTCCACTTCTATTGTGACATACTGAATAAGAGCATCACCTGTAATATTTAATTCCTTACCCATCTGCATGACCGCTGCTCTGAACTTCACTAGATCAGCCATGGCGTTCCTTAGATAGGGTATGTAAATTTACTATATCCAAATATTATAATTAAACTTAATTAATTTAAATGAACAAATAATTTCCGTGCAACTTTGTGAGCATCAACTATTTATGAGTACTAAATGGTACTCCTCCTAAGAAAACAATAAAAAAATCCTATTATAGAATTTTTTCAAAAATTTGTTTCTTTTGTTATCTATGGGTGGCACAAGATAGAGTTAGTAGATAGATGAATAGACTAAGTATGGCTCAAGGTATATAGAAATATCCCAGGAACGAGCCCCCAGTGTCGCGTGAGGTTTTATTTGGCTCTTGGATCAGTATAATACTGACAATTACAGAAATAGAATTTCTGCAGAAAATGGTGAAGTCCCAGTGTCTGAGAGAACTACTGGTATCACAAATTAGTTACGGCTGTGAATGATCTGATCCTGAAAAATTAGTAGAGTGGAGACCGACATAAATTGCCACCTCCGCTGTGTAACTAACTGTGATATTAAGACAAGGAAACAGATTTTACTTAACAATGATAAAATTGACAAGTCTTCAAATACAATTTCCTTATTATTTATTTAGTATATACACTATCTACTCTTGTGCTGAAGGGTGGATGTTGAAACAATGGAATGTAATGGATTTGTATGTTCACAAATGATTCACATATATTTATATATTTATATAAATTACAAGTCTTCCAATTATAGGAAATAAATTTATATCAGCTGGGCTGTTAATCACTTATAGTAAATGTATCAGCTGTGCTGTTAATTAAGTATATAAAATTTATCAGCTATGCTGTTATTTTTGTCTCTTGCTATGCTAACTCGCTTTCTCGTCACTGACAGTTACTTTGCTCACAATGCTGACAGAAATGGTACTACTGTGTACTCATCTCTCAAAAGTTATGTCCTTCTTAATTTCTTGCACACAGCACCCGCTGATGGTCGTTTCGTTAGCCCACCCAAGACTGAGGGGGACTAAAGAGGTAGATCCTGCGCAATCACTGTGCTCCTGCGACGTTCCAGGCAGCTGGATTGACACGACATACGACCTCAGGTTTGATGACACGAATAAAACCCTCCAAGATTTAAACCGGCCAGTGACTCGACTAGGGAAGCTGTCTGCCAGGTCAATGCACTCAGGTAAGCAATAAATCAAGGTTGACAGCTTCTCTTCTTCAGTCGGTCGGTATCTGGCTTCGTGTTGGTGTTGCGTGTTTTTGCATAAAATCTCGCCCGATTATATAGGCAGGTGAAGTAACTTCTACAGCTTAAGGAAAGCGTTTGGTTGGTTCCTGGCGGGGCAAGCTGATTGGTTGTCTGCAGTTTTGTACCATGCCTCGTACCGTCCTTGACCGAAACGAGTCCCAGAAAAACAGGGCTTATGTCTAATGTTATTCAGTTTTTTCCGCCATATTGGGTGACAAGATGGCCGCAACCGACATCCGAAAAACAGGGCTTAAGTTTAATTTTATTCTGTCTCAGAGACTGGTGAACGGTGCTCGTTGATTGGCTGGGGCAAATTTGTATCCCGACATAATGATTTAACAAAGTAGTGGGTTTACACACTCGTTTCACGACAGTTATCTGTTCTGTATATTCTCTGGCTATGATTTTAATGTCTTTTTTTTTTGGCTTTTTTATTTATTATATCTGAAAGATGAGAGTCAATGTTTGGTTTCTTGAGCTCCCAAGGAATCACTGGTGTGTATTTACTACTATATTTTATTGCATTTGTTATAATACTGTTTTCTATTACCTCCATGCACTTCCATCCTATTGGGTATCTTGTAGGTTCCAGAGGGGTATCCCAGGTCATAGGGAAATTCTTCACAAACATTGCATGGGCTGGGTGGTTTTTGTTAATTAGAACTTTGCCCATGTAATTCAGTATAAGTTCTTTTCTTCTTAGTGCTACCTCTAGTGCTTCAAGTGATGTTGATCTTGAGGCTCCAGCTATTGTTCATAGTGCCTGGTGCTGTATTTTGTCCAATTATTTTCTTATTGCTGTGAGCTGCAGAGTCATATACTATCATTGCATAGTCCATTTTCCCCCTTATAAATGACCTGTAGAACATGAGAAGTGACTTGATGCTTGCTCCCCATCCATTGCCTTTTAGGTATCTCATCATATTAGTGAGTCCTCTGCAGCTCTCAACCAGCTTGTCTACATGTTTTTTCCAGTTCATGTCTAAATATTTGGTTGTTCCTACTGTTTTAGTTTTGTGCCATTGGATTTTTATGCCAATTGTTTTATTTTGTATAATTCTAAAGTTGGTCCATGTTTCTAGTCTGATAAGTTGTTCTCCATGTTCTAGTCTGATAAGTTGGTCCATGTTCTAGGCTGATAAGTGGGGCCATGTTCTAGTCTGGTAAGTTGTTCCTGATAAGTTGGTCCATGTTCTAGTCTGATAAGTTGGTCCATGTTCTAGTCTGATAAGTTGGTCCATGTTCTAGTCTGATAAGTTGGTCCATGTTCTAGTCTGATAAGTTGGTCCATGTTCTAGTCTGATAAGTTGGTCCATGTTCTAGTCTGATAAGTTGGTCCATGTTCTAGTCTGATAAGTTGGTCCATGTTCCATGTTCTAGTCTGATAAGTTGGTCCATGTTCTAGTCTGATAAGTTGGTCCATGTTCTAGTCTGATAAGTTGGTCCATGTTCTAGTCTGATAAGTTGGTCCATGTTCTAGTCTGATAAGTTGGTCCATGTTCTAGTCTGATAAGTTGGTCCATGTTCTAGTCTGATAAGTTGGTCCATGTTCTAGTCTGATAAGTTGTCCATGTTCTAGTCTGATAGTTCTATGTTCTAGTCTGATAAGTTGGTCCATGTTCTAGTCTGATAAGTTGGTCCATGTTCTAGTCTGATAAGTTGGTCCATGTTCTAGTCTGATAAGACGGTCCATGTTCTCAATGTTCTAGTCTGATAAGTTGGTCCATGTTCTAGTCTGATAAGTTGGTCCATGTTCTAGTCTGATAAGTCTGTTCTAGTCTGATAAGTTGGTTCATGTTCTAAGTTCTGATAATAAGTTGGTCCCTGTTCTAGTCTGATAAGTTGGTCCATGTTCTAGTCTGATAAGTTGGTCCATGTTCTAGTCTGATAAGTTGGTCCATGTTCTAGTCTGATAAGTTGGTCCATGTTCTAGTCTGATAAGTTGGTCCATGTTCTAGTCTGATAAGTTGGTCCATGTTCTAGTGTGATAAGCTGGTCCATGTTCTAGTCTGATAAGTTGGTCCATGTTCTAGTCTGATAAGCTGGTCCATGTTCTAGTTTGATAAGCTGGTCCATGTTCTAGTCTGATAAGCTGGTCCATGTTCTAGTTTGATAAGCTGGTCCATATTCTAGTCTGATAAGCTGGTCCATGTTCTAGTCTGATAAACTGGTCCTTGTTCTAGTCTGATAAGCTGGTCCATGTTCTAGTCTGATAAGCTGGTCCATGTTCTAGTCTGATAAGCTGGTCCATGTTCTAGTCTGATAAACTGGTCTATGTTCTAGTCTGATAAGCTGGTCCATGTTCTAGTATGATAAGCTGGTCCATGTTCTAGTCTGATAAGTTTGTCCATGTTCAAGTCTGATAAGCTGGTCCATGTTCTAGTGTGATAAGCTGGTCCATGTTCTAGTCTGATAAGTTGGTCCGTGTTCTAGTCTGATAAGCTGGTCCATGTTCTAGTCTGATAAGCTGGTCCATAGTGCTTCTGTTTTTGATTTTCTTTTAAATCCTGATATTACCTCATGTTCTAGTCTGATAAGGTGCTTCTGTTTTCCCTAAACCCTGATTGGGTTGGGCTGTAAAGATTGTTCTTTTCCATGTGTTATTTTAATGTATTGTTCACCACAGTTTCCATTATTTTCCCTAAGTGAGATGTCAAAGCTATTTGTCTGTAAAAGCTCGCATCATGGGCCACTTTATCTGGTTTTAGTATTGGTATGACTACTGCTACTTTCCATGCATTTGGTATTTTACCTGTTTTCCATATAATATTGTATAGAGAGGTTATTACTTCTGTGGTATATTTTGGTATCTTTTATAGTATTTCGTAGCATAGAATGTCGTGTCCTGATGCTGAGTTTGATATCTCATTTATTGCCTTTTCTACTTCCTCTACAGCAATTTCGGAGTTGTTGATTTTTAAAGGTTTATACTGAACTGGAATGGTGAATATTATGAGGAGAACTGGCGTGCACAAAAGACAATTGTCGAGGGAATATATCGCTAAAACTGCTAGGACTAAAAGCCTTGTGCGATCCCCGGGAGGTCGGTAGTAGACAAAGAGAGAATAGGTCTAATGCTCCCTCAAACATCGTAACAGACGACTAATATGAGGTTGTACGCGAGGATGGCAACCTCAGTACGTAACACAAATTGTTACAGAAACCATTACTGTGGGAGCACATGCAGACGTTTATGTAGGCTTCTTGCAAGAGAGCAAGATGCAGTGGTGGCTCCATGCGTCATGAGGAGAAACATGAAACATGATGAATGAACTAGGACAACGACATGATAGTGATGAGACAAACATTACATGCCATGATGATGGTGAAGATAAAGACGACAATTATGATGATTAAGAAATTTTAGTGCGTGGCTATAATAACATTTGTCGTTCATCCTACAAACACAGAACCACGGTCACGTGTGGACAGTTCAAGTAAACACCGTGTTTGGTTGAGGACAAATTTGTCGGTGGCCTAAAAAAAAACGCGCGTCACCGCTCGATCTCCTAATATTCCCCAAGGACAGGGTCAACGGCATGAAAAGAACGGTATTCGGGTATCGATTCTGGCATAATTTTCCAGGTTCATCGACATACGAATAAGGTACAGTTGTCGGGTATCGAAATGGACATCATTTTCCACTGGATCGATGCCAAACAGATATTATTTCACATTTATTATTAAAGCAGCGCCAATAAACCCGTTTAGTTTTCGCGGGTTCTGGGGAGACAAAGAATAATAACTTGCATCTCTCTCTGTCTCACCACCCTGCTCTAGCGGTTCTTGTGATATTTATTCGTTCATTAACTGACATAGGCTGGAAAGATGAAATTTTACCCTGCTCTAGCGGTTGGTGACATACTTATTTATATGGTGCTACCCTGGCCCAACATTAATTACACACATATATACACATATAAAGAATACAAAAAAGCAAGACGAGTGTCCATTGCATTGGGAAACGTATGGAGATCAAGAGAAATCAAGTACAACACACAAATAAGAATCTCCAACTCAAATGCCAAGTCAATCCTATTGTATGGTTCTGAAACATGGAGAACAACAAACACAAGAACCAAAAAAGAAACAATTACATACTTTAATTGTCACGAGATGGATTTTGAGGCAAACTATTCTCGATCTATCTTTCACTATGCCAGTAATCAGTTACATTTGTTGTACTGATTTTACTGCGATTTTTTCGGGTCGCACCTTTTTCTTTCTCTGCTAGGCAGTAGATATTTGATATTGTCAAAATATTTGACACTCCTTGTTGCGATATACCACACTTTTGCTAGGCGCGGCACAGCTTTACTGAGATTAAGCGCAGGTAAAATCATATTGGTCTGCTTAGTTTTCGTGTAGAGTTGTGTGCTTAAGCGAGAGATAACAAGATTACTCGTCTGGGCAACACATTTTGAACAGACACATATGACATAATCGCTTCCTGTCCGACTTGCTATGACAAGATTACTTTCAATAAAGTAATAATGTGTTATATCTGAAACACATTATCGTATGAGTTTACAGATGTGTTGGTGAGTTTGCCTGCCAGGAATTGGATATTTTCATACCATATATAAGAAAGTTGACCTCTACATAACGTACAAAATTTGTCCATGTCAGGAATATTTTGAAATTCCCCCAAATCAGCATGTTTGAAATGATTAGAGCTTTTTCTTCGCGTCATAACACACAGATGCGGGAAAGAACAGTGGATATAACCTGACACGTTTCAGTGCTAAGACACTGTGAAGATCGCTTGCCAAGACGACGCAACCAGACCTTGCCAGAGTGAAGCCTAGAATTCAGAATTCCATTTTATCAGACCGGACCTTGTATTTGAGTATTTATCCGGACTTACAAAAACAGCCCAGGAAATCTCTAGCTTTTAAAATAAGGAAATCCTTAATATCTGAGGAAACTGACCAACACGGAGTCAAAGAGGGAATTAAAGTTAAAATTAACGACCCCAAGTACACGTGTAAAAAGGCATCGGCTAGTGCCTTAACTTCATTCATCTGAGCAAAATGTCTGTGAGCCATGATTGGCGTAAGTTGTCATTTTACATTCTATATTTTCATTACTAACACGTGAGCTAAATGTATATATTACCATGTGGTTATTAATATGTGAAAATTGCTAGTGGATGTCCCAGCCATTTGAAGCTGGAAACCTCAGCGCATAGAATGAAGATTTCATGAACCACCACTGCATGGGCTGGCGACTGCTTTATTGCTAGTTTCGTAAGGAGAACTAAACGCATCAGTAGTCCCAAGTTCCATATGGAGCAAGGAGGGAAAGATGAAAGAAATGATGTACATTTTAATTATAATACTTACAGTTTCAAACCAGTGTAAATGTCGATGTTAATATATTCACTTTAAAATTAAGGGAAGTTTCGATTTATATTATGAACACTTTTCAATCAGTGGAAATGTAAATGTAAACATATTCTATCTGTATTATTAACCTTTTTCATTTAAATGTAAAGTAACTATAAAAGCTATTCAATTTAAATGTAAAGAAAGTTTTCTCTCGAGGGATTAAAGTTAATTCTCATAGAGGGTAAGTTCTGAGTAAATGGGATGGTAGAACAGGAGAAAGGGGACACATAAGTATGTGTCTGGAAATGCAGTACTCAGGAGAGCGTTCCGTTTCTATTCTTTTACCATAGCTGTTGGTGGTTGTACCAGTTGAAGGGTACTATCTCTGGAACAAGAAGTGAACATTGACCTGAGCGTTCCGACGAGGGACCAACTTTGTAGACTCTCCCTGGCACTCCTGGGAACGAGCTGCACCCTACAACCTTGACCAGCGACGAGCGTGAGCAGTGTAAAAAGAACCAACCCAGCGGGAGCAGAAACAACCACTGGTAGCTAAGTGCAATATATAAGCTGCCAAAGTGAACTTTTTCCATAGAACATACTATCCATCAATGATGAACTTTTTCTGTTAAACCATTCAATTATTTTCAAACTGTTAAAACTTAAGTGATTATTAAATTTTGTTATTTGTAAATTTACAAATTTAACTTTGATTTAATCATTTAAAATGTACTGCATGTTTGTTTCAGTCACTTTACTACCCCCACTCTAAACAGAGCTATACCAGAATAATAATAATTCCACTGAGTAAATCAGAGGTGCGGGCTGTCGTGGAATATTCTAATCCACATATATAAATTAAAAGGTAAATGTAAAGCCTAACAAATAAATTTAATAAAAGGAAAGAAGAATGGTAAAAGAAACAGTGCTGTCACAATGACTGTACTCGACATCCCCCTTGTTTTCTGCTTCGTCTGCAAATTGTAACGCTTTCACGTTGATAGTAAAAGCCTACTGTATTATTACCCGCTTTCTTCAATGAAACGTGTACTGTATTTCTTGGAACAACCTTGAGATACGCAAGCTGATCAATGACCTAAATTTAATATTTCATTCATTCCATTTTATACACGGCGTAACTAAAAGACAGATAAAGCAGGAGAGAGAGAGAGGGGCGAATGAAGGCAGGAAGCATGCAATACTAAACACGCGTCGCGCGATACACAATTGCTGCCATCACGCGTGTAAGGCCACATGCACTAACTTTTTTTTCAGACGGACAGTGATAAAAACACTAACCTTCCCAGAGTTAGGTTTTAAAAAACCTGGAAAACGCTTATTAGGAAAGATAACATTAGATGGATTTACGTTTGAAAACATGACAGTACCCAGACACCACATGGGGGATGGAAGTGAACAGGAGGTGGTAGAAAATGCACATTTTGAACGCAGCCACCTAGCTCCCTTAGATTGAGATATTTGGATTCCTTAGGGCTTGCTGACACCGAATATGTTAAGTGTTACGCAAATAGTCCAGGAATTAATAAATTATAACCAAAATAAAATAGTGGGGATGCCTGACAGCATGAAATCATTTCTGCTCATAAAATTTTTTTATAACGTGTTTGAAAAAAAACCTTACGTTACGGAAATAGCCTACCATGTTAACTCCTATTTGATTGGAGCGCAACAAATGTAAGACTAAACACGATTGGTCGGGCTATAAATACTATCTTGTGTTGTTATGGGAAACGAATAGAAGGGGTACTTTTTTGAAAAGATGTGTAGACATGGTTTGATTGGGTAGAGCTGCGAATATACTCAATTCAGAGCGTCTGTTCATTGCCACATCTTGTAATAAACCTACTAAGAAGCAGTGCGTTGAGCACCAGTGTATATTTTATATAAAATAAAGCCGGGGACATCGGCAGATCGGAGTTGTGCTATATTCATTGCCAGTCAACGAAACTGTTTATTATTTCTATGAATTGTGGTAAGCTTGAAATATTCAATATCTTTTAATGAAAAATGAATGTAAATTGTTAATTGATGTAAAGCCCATAGTGCTCCAGCCTGAACAGAGGGTGTCGGAGAAAAGTAAAACTGCATGGAATGGCCAAACAGTACACTGACACCTAGATTATTGACTAGAAAGAAATAATGCTGGAATTGCAGAGGCGTAGTAACCATTAGGGAGGGAAATACTGGTATAAAGTATTTCAGATGAAGCTGACAGTTGGCCTAACGCTCTGAACTCAATGTTTGTGATGTATTGTGCTCAGTGTAGACATAGAGTATAAATAGTTCTGAAGTAGGAGGTACAACCTTCTTGTTTCAGGGACCGTGGTCTTAAAGTTATTGAGCAGCACCTGGTCAGAGCTTTGCTGAAGCCAGAGGCAGACAGCATACTCCTTGGTCCATATAGCAACCAGTGGGGTGACTCCAGAACTCATTAAAGTAATCGAGCAGAGGAGTCTTTTACTGCAGTCATCACGAAAGATAAGAGAGTGTGGCCATGGAGCTCAACATTATGTACCCCCATCTTAAAATGACAGTGTAAAATAAAATTAAGAGGGGAATTTAATTGTTTTAATATCAGGAACTGAGAACATCTCCAATACTAGTTCCAATAAAGACAAACTATTGAAGTCATGATGACAAATACCAACAGAGCTTGAACAAAACAAAACCAGTATTACCTCATATTACTACTACATAACTGACACACATAGGATACTATTAATAATATATGTCACTACAAGATTCATATTAATAAATTCTGTACATATAACTTGTAATTAAAATTGATTGTGATTCCTGGTTCCCTTTGTATTTGAATCAGGACACATATACATTCATGACAGCACTGAATACATATTGTTATTTGAAAAGTTATCAGTGACTCCTTTAAGATATCCTCGTAGAGTGTTTTATGTATGTGAGTGTCACAGTGTTGTCAAGTGTGGTGGAATAAATTAAATTGTTTATCTGTCTGTTGTTGTTATGACTTACACTTCATCATACATATACCCTAGACATATAACGTAGTCATCACACTACTCTTATTAGATATAGATACCTTCACAGCTGATCTCAGTCAGTACACTAAGTCCCCTATAAATATTTATAACATCCCACTTCACCACACGGGCTTGAACGAGCTAATATTAATCATTGCTTAATTCTTCACAAAAGTTGTCGGCAGATTCTAGAATTAACGTGCTCAGCCAATGCAGCATTGTTTTCGCTTATCTGAATGTCTTGTGAAACTCCATTGAGATAGAAGCGTCATTACCCTTCTATTTACAAATCTGCCAAGAGTAATCTTGTGCAAAGGTAGACACCTTTGAAGCCCATATTAGATACTCTTGAGTTTTGGCCACTGTTGGACCACTACTGCAAAGCAGGGGAGGCAATACCGTCACATTCATAAATGGGTGCTTGCGTAGAATAGAAGGATTGAAATGGTCTGACAAAGACACTAATGTCTTCTTCTTCTTCTTGCGATCGCATCTTTGATGATTACACCGTCAGACGAGTTCTCATGATGAATTCGACTGTTGTTTGAAGTTCCTCTTTAACTCCATATAGCTTTGAGTTTAGTGTTGAGTCATTGGGCCAGTATATCTTTCTTAACTGGTCATACAGAGGACAGTCCTGTAGAACATGCTCAGCAGTTTGTTCGTTTAATCCACATGTGCACAGTGGTGAAGCAGACAATCGTAGCTTGTGCATGTGTTTATTCAGTTTGTTTATGCCCTGTCCTGAGTCGAAAAAATAGTTATCTGTCCGTGCGGTCAAGAGTGTGATAGTCGTCTTTGGGTTGGTTCTGTTCTCTTCTGATAGTCTGGATAGCTCTCTTTTTCTCAAAGTATGTGACTTCATTATCTTCTTGTTCACATTCTCCTCCCTTTTTTTGCAAGTTTATCTGCCTTTTCATTTCCGGGTACACCACAATGAGATGGTACCCACTGAAGTATGGTTTTCTTTTTGGCAGCTACCTTGTTTAGTTCATTTCTCAGATGCGGGAGTTTACCACCCTTGAGAGCTTGCAGGACAGACAGTGCATCTGTGAGGATGACTACCTGGTGGCAGTCAGAGTTGGTGTTATAAATCATATTTGCAGCTTGCTCTAGAGCTTGAACCTCAGCTGTATAGTTGGAACAGAATTTACCAGTGGGAATGTGCCTAGTCTCATAGTGGTTGTCAGGATATGAGATAAAGATACCGGCACCTCCATTCCTAACAGCATTAGTTGCTGATCCATCTGTATAGGCATGTATCCATGATTGCTCGGGATAGCTTTCTTGGATCATACTCAATGTAGCAGTTCGTTTTTGCAGATCATTATACTCACATCCACTTGTGAGACCACTGACTGATGTATTAATTTGGAGGGCACTGCTGGCCTGCTCCCATGGTACAGGGTATAGGGTGGGCTTCAGTGGTGTTGTCTTCATGGATAGGTCTTCTTGATGCTGTCTTATAAGTCTTTTCCCCCGATGCACAAAGCTGCTACGCTTTAGACGTCCCAATGCCAGATCATCTAGTCTTGCCTTCATTGGGTGCATTGGCATACTGTTGTACTTTTCCATCTGGATCATGGTTTTTGTGTCTCTTCTATGGGACAATGTCTGTAATCCAGCAACCTTCTGCATCTCTGTTATTGGTGTAGTTTTCATGGCTCCTGTAATGAGCCTGAGAGCTTGATTTTGCACCTTGTCCAAAGACTGCAGATGTGAGTTAGCAGCTGATGACCATGCTGCTGAGCTAAACTCTAAGTGTGGTCTTACTACTCCATTATAAATCTTCTTTAGATTTCGTTCATTTGCTCCCCAGTTGGTACCTGCTAATTTTCTGAGTATGCCTAGTCGTCTTCGGGCCTTTCCTTCTGCGTTTTCAATATGCTTATTCATGTAAGCCTTTGGTCAAATGTCACCCCCAGATAGGTGGGGTAGCTTTCTTCCTTGATCACGGTTGTCCCTAGGTGTATGTTAGCTGATTTGTCCTTGGGGGCGAGGGAGAACAGTGTTGTGGAGGTTTTGTCTGTGTTTATTGTGATAAGCCATTTCTCTGCCCATGGCACTAGCATGTCTGCTGCCCGCTGCATTCTATAATTTGCTGTGGTGACATTTTCATCAGCGCACCAGAGTACTAGGTCATCTGCATATAAGGCAGCTTTAACTCCTGCAGGGAGATCTTTCACCAGGTCATTGATGTAAACAAGGAAGAGTGTTGGGGGAAATTACTCCTCCTTGAGGTACCCCCTGATGGAGCAACACTTTTCTGCTCTGCAGACCGTCAAGAGTGACTCTAGTTCTCCTGTTATGCAAGTATGACTGGATCCATTTCATCATGTTGCCTTGGATTCCACTTCTCCTAAGTTTTGCAATGAGGCCATCTTTCCACACCTTGTCAAAGGCCTGCTTGAAGTCGACCCAGATCGTTAGGACCTTTTTCTTCTCCTGGAAGGCATCTTCTATTGCTTGAGACAAGTAAGTAACTTGGTCTTCTATACTGTAGCATTCTCTAAATCCAGCTTGTTCCGGCACCAGGATCTGCTCAGACTCTAAATACCATTTCAATCTGTGGTTGACTATTCGCTCCATAGTCTTCCCAACCACAGCTTGTGAGACTGATTGGCCGGTAACTTGCAGCCTCGGTCTTACATTTCCCTTTCTTTAGTATGGGTATTGTGATGGCTTCTCTCCATACTTGGGGTACCGTTCCTTTCAACCAGCTGTGGTTGAATATCTCAAGCAGTTTTGTCTTTGCTGCTGAGCTCAGATTTACTAGCATTTCATTGCTGATTTTGTCTGGGCCGGGTGACTTTTGAAACTTAAGCTTGGAAATAGCCTTCTGTAGTTCTCCTAGTGTGATGGGTTCCCTCATTGGGGCAGGAGTATCTGTCTGTCCCATGGTTGCCAGTATTTCTTTTCTTATCTCTCTCTGATGATCTATGTTAATGGGTAAGTTGCTTTCTGAACTGTATCTTCTAGCAAACAAGTCTGCAGCTTGTTTTCCTCTGAAAAGTTTGCCACCTTCATCCAATGTGATAGTCTGCCTAGGTGAGGAACGCTCTTCATTTAGAGACTTGACTAATCTCCAAAGTTTCCTGCCGTCTTTCTCAAGGTTCAGCGATGCCGTTTTAGTTCTCCAGCTTTTCCGTTTTTCTTCTAGCTTTGTTCTCTGAAACTCTGCTACAGCCTTTTTCCATTTGTTGTGAGTTTCAAGTGAAGGCTGAGACTCTGCGTCCTTTCTAGCCCTGTCCATAGCTTCCTGACGTTCTTGGAGTGTGCTGGACCAGTATGGTATGTAGTTACGCCGGCATCCTTTGGGAATGGTTTCTTTTGCAGCTTGTAGTATGCATCTGTTGAAGTCTTTTACCACTTCATTAATGTCTCTGTTCTGTACCTTGAGGGTAGACATCTTGTCTACCTTTATCTGCAGCAGCTGATATTCTGCTCCATCCATGAAGGTTTTCCTTTCGTGTGCAGGAATGTTATTCCTTACAAGAGTAAGTACTCCTCCTTTTCGTCTATCTTTTCTGTCGGATCTGAAGCATTGATATCCCCTTATTTTGAAGGTTTGATCTGCTTTCAAGTGAGTCTCTTGGATACAGCAAACACTGACTTGCTTCTCATACAAGATGTTTTCCAGCTCTGTCTTTTTGCTGTATCCAGCCTGCTTGCTGTTCACTCCCTCTGCATTCCAGTGCATTATGACAAGTGGCACTCTGGGTTTCTCTTTTTCTGTTTTGTTTTGGTCAGTAGTTCTCCTCCGCCGTCTGCTGACTCCACAAGACGGTCTAGAGGGTCCTCCAGTAGCTGAGGGTGGGCTCTGTCGAGGCTCAGAGCCCGGCACTGCACCTGCCTGGTGGAGCTCCACAGGGCGAGCACCAGAACGAGATTTATTTGACGGTGTACTCTCCATAGAAAAAAAAAAAAAAGCGAGTTGCATGATACTGTGGTTTCCGGTGCGCCTTCTGGCCCAGTATCTACGACTTTAGCACCTGTTCAACGGGAGAGTGGGCTCATCCCTAATCTGTTTATGTTCCCAGTAGTAGACTATTCGCAAGCAGCCTGGGGGTGTCACTAATGTAAAACTTACTTACTTACTTAGTTGTTCCCCTTCTACCGTGAGGTGTAGAGGTTTGGAAGAGAGAGAGAGAGCGCCAGACTATCCTATCGGCTGTCTTCCTCCTGGCCTGGTTCCATTCTAGTCCTCGGTCCTTCAAAGATTGTCTAATGTTGTCCTCCCAGCGGATTCTTGGTCGTCCTGGGGGTCTGGATCCCTGGCTCTTTGTTTCCCATGCTTGTCGTGGTAGCCAATCTTCTCCCATTCTGCAGACATGGCCAAACCATCTTAGTTGGGACTGTTCTACTTGAGTCTGCAGGGGGTGGGCTTTTAGGCCTTGACGTATCGTCTGGTTGCGGACCATGTCTCTTCTTGTTACTTCAACCACCTTCCTCAGATACCTCATTTCTGAGGTTTGGATCTGGCTTTTGTGGGTTGTAGTCATTGCCCATGACTCGCATCCATATGTCAAGACTGGGACATAGGTGGAGCGGTATACAGCCATCTTCGTTTTCTTACCAAACTCTCTCTTGCTGAGGAATCCTCGATTTATGGCCTGAAAAAGTCTCCCAGCTGCAGCTTTTCGAGTGGCCAACTCTTCTTTGATGCCCCCCTTTCGGTCTATAATAGCTCCGAGGCATTTAAAGTGGTCGACCTGCTCCAGGACCTGTTCTCCCAGCTTAACCTGATGTCTTCTTTCTTCTCGGGATATCACCATGGATTTTGTTTTAGAGCTGCTTATAACCATCCCTCTCTTCTCTAGCTATTCCTTCCAGACTTGCAGGTTGGATCGGAGATGTGCCTCTGATTTAGCAATCAGGGCAACATCATCAGCAAATGCAAGCTCTGAAATACAGACTTGTCTCATCTTCCAGTACCCCACTGAATACTTTCTTGTTCTCTCCTTCCATGCCTTGATGACATCGTCCATGAGGAGTATGAAAAGATAAGGTGACAGGATATCACCTTGTCTTACACCAGTGGTGGTCCTGAACTCTTCTGACTTATGGTTTGCTGTCCTCACATAATTTCTGCAAGACTTGTAGAAGCTCTGTATAGCATGAATCAGAGGTGCTGGAATGTTCTTCCTTGCCAAACAGTAAAACTGATGACAAGAACCAGACAGGTGGAAGAAGAGTTGAGAAGACGATGCTGGCGATGGTTAGGACACATATTGAGGTAACCTACTGATAGCATTTCAAGGTAGTTCTTGTTCTGGAAACACCAGAGTATGAGAGGCAGAGGTAGTCCACATACACAACAAAACACATGGAGAAGATAATTTGAGACAGAAGTGAAAACAATGAGGAACACATGGACAGAACTTGAACTCATGGCACGGGACAGGAGTACTTGACATGTATTTATTTTAAGGATTATGCTCCGCGGGGAGCTAAAGGGTATTGATTATATATATATAAAAGGACTCTTAACTGGCTGTTGTGTCATGTACAATATAGGTATGGAATTTGGTTAAAATACAATTGAGTACTCTTCCTTCTTTCTTTTTTCCTTTCTTTATTTCTCTTTCTTTCTTTCTTTCTTTGAAATCGGACACAGATTGAGGAAATCTACTGATAGCAATACGAGATGGTCTTAGTTCTGAAAATACCCAGGGTAAGAGAAGCAGCGGTAGATCGATGAGCACAGAAATAAGAAGACTGACGACAGAAATGAAGATGATGAGGAAAAACATGGAAATACATTGAGCAGATGGCACGGAACAGATGAACTTAACATGTGTTTGTTGAATGCCTGTACTCTTCGGAACGCTGCTGTATTTTGATTGATTGAGTCAATAATTACTGATAACACATTCTCTTCCCAGTTGGTAAAAAGTTTATGAAAAAATAAAAGCAATTTCAATAGACTTCTCTTCTTCAAGTACCATGCCTAGTGGCGTAGGAGATCATGTCTCTCCACAACTTCCTGTCTCTAGTACAATTTATCAATTCTGCCATTGATTTCTTTCCATGCCACGATGTCAAACTGTCCAGTATTTGCTGTCTTTGTCTTCCCCTATCTCTTTTTCATTCAGTTTTACCTGTTGTTACGATATATTCCATGTTTCCTCTTCTCATAACATGCCCAAAAAAGTAAACATCAATAGACATAACACAGAAAACGACAATAATGTGAAACTTTACCAACATAATAAGACTTGTCTCTGGAATAACTCTTTGAATTTTATTTAAAACAATAAAAAGTAGGGTCTTGGAATTAGTTTTACATATGATAAATACTGTACACTATAATTTAGTTAACACGATGACAACTACTGATACTACCAACTCTGAATACACTAAAGAATCTTTCAGGTACGTAGGTACTAATGTTCTAGGGCACTGTTAAATGTCTGTCTTGTTTCAAGGAGGTGTGTATATATATATATATATATATATATATATATATATATATATATATATATATATATATATATCTATATATATATATATATATATATATATATATATATATATATATATATATATATATATATATATATATATATATATATTATATATATATATATATATATATATATATATATATATATATGAGCACATAGCCAGCCAAAACATTGGAATAGCTATTTTGGGCTTTCAGTTGCATGCCCTGATGACGACACAAATTCTCCTGCGGGCATTTCATTTATTACCATTTTCCTTCAGAAGTAAATCAATGACATGCAACGAGTGGCATAAAAGCATTGAAGCTTCATGTATGATGAGCATTGATGCTTCCCTGGCTAAATAATACAAACATAAGATGGAGATACTTATTCGTACTTACCCGAAATAAAAATGAGAAAAATTCCAGACATTGTATCTTAAAAAAAAAAACACAGACACACACACACAAACACGCACAGGCATGAATATTTCTAAAAATACACCCCCCGCGAGGAAGAGATGGAAAGAAATGCACGTTATTTCAATAGGCGTGCAATTTAGTTTCTAGGCCACAATGCGCGCGGCTTTTCAGTAATTTCCCGAAAATGCTGCATGAAATATTCCAAGTTGGTGGGAACTTCTTACAGGACAGGACACTAAGACAATTAGGATGTTTGAATTTGTTACAGGACAGGACACTAAGACAATTAGGATACCGGTATTTGAATTTGTTACTTACAAGCTAAAATGATTTTTAAAGAAAATAAACTAGTGCATCACGTGACATTTGGGAAACATCTAAGAACTTTAATTCTCGTAAAATCAAAGTCTCTATCAGAGACCATCGTATCATGGACATTATTTAATAATGTTATTCCTGCACATTCACAAATCGTGCTCTTCAGTGGAAATGCAAACATATAAAATCGAAACTTTAAATCTCATGCACCCCCCCCCCCCCCCCCCCCCCCCCCCCCTTCCTCTCTCTCTCTCTCACATACATACTACTTCATCTCCTCCTCTTCCTCCTCCCCCCTTTCTTCGTTTTCTCCTCCTGTTTCGCCTTCTTATCCCCTTCTACTACTACTACTACTACTTCTTCATCTCCTCCTTCATCTTCTTCTTCGTTTTCTTATTTTTCTTCTTCTTTTTTTCTTCTACTACTACTACTACTACTTCTTCTTCTTCTCTTCTTCGTCTTAATTCTTATTGTTTTTATCTTCTTCCCCCTTCATCTCATCTACCTTCTTCTTTTTCTTTTTCTCCTCCTCTTTCTCTTTCAACTTCTTCATCTTCTCCTCATTCTTCATCATCATCATCATCTTCTTATACTACTGCTGTCGCTGCTCAGGGAGGCGCAGGAACAACGACTTCAGTTGGAACTCTTGTAGAGAAACCTGTGTGTCCTCTCTTACAGTGGTAATTTCTGCAGCAAATTGTTTGACTTGACTACGCTACCGACCCAGTCAACAATCTCACATTAGTTACACTTTACGTAATGTCTGAGGGAAATTATTCCATTGTCTCGTGCCGGAAATCACACGGGATATTAGGTTCATTGTATACTTATACTTGATTTAATCATCATCATCAATCTATTCCTTTTATGGTTCCATATGAAGCAGGTAGCCACCACTGTAGCTGATACCCTTTTTGAAAGCCTACTTAATTGAATTCAAATTTTCATGCAGCAATGTTTCCTGTAGCAATCTGTTCCTTATGATGAGGTTGCCACCACTATGCACCATCCAATATAAGTCGATTCTTACGACATGACTGCGGAACTGTAGTGGTTTTTGATGGTATTGTATGGTTGTGATGTTACCTAGTGTAATGTATGAGGTCAGCTGTGAAGGCTCCTGAGATAAATGTAGATGTGAATTACAGAAGGTCCTTCTTACTACCACTTACGACCTCAAACATATCTTTTTTTCCTCTACTAATATGAATGTAGCTACGTTAAAAGTCTAGCGTACTGAAATGTAATGTGTTGTAGTAAAATACACACACACACAGATATTTAATAAGTCTAATAATAATAATATTATTAACACACTGAACTAACTCAGGCTGTTTTAGTTTTAAATATCAAATCTTTTGTTAAATTTATTTGTTCTGAACCAATGTTTGTTGGTCAGAACATATGAAATATTATGGAATTATAAATAGAATGCATACTTATATGACATAATAAAATGGATGTGTGCACATAAGTATTTTAAAAGACTGGTTAATATTTATTATATTAGATTGTCCCAGGAGAACTATTACTGAATGTACTGTTGGGGTGGTATCATCACGCCCAATCTGTGACTACCAAAACCTTGTCCATTGACTTATGGGATGAATACATGGTTTATTTTCCCACAATGGTATGTCTTTATTAAATGGTGAATTAGTTGGTGAATTAGTTGGTGAATTTCCAGCAGGCCAGAATCTCACGTATCTCGACTGCGTCGATCTTGTACAGGAGTCTGGTGGCCCCTCCTCTCCGTTGCTGGAGTACAATATTCGGCTGCTCTGACACAATGTTAGACTGCACTGGTCCACGCTTGTGTATTTCACAACAGCATTTGGCACCTCTTCGGTGCCAAACAGAAACTCACAATTCAGAATTGAGAACACAGTTAATATCTAGCAAAACTCAGCTGAGCTGCTGGCTATCTGATGGCGTCCCACTAAATGTATAGAAATACTTCTGGAAACAACACCACAGGCAATAAACCACTGTGTCTCTGGACAGTCTTGTAACGAATGGCAAAAATGCGCATCTCTGTACACCAAACACATTTCAGTCAGCTCTCAGTCAAGTATGTATTATTGTCTGTTGGTCCGTCTGCCTCCGAAGTTATTTTTAGCTACAATTCTCCACCTTGCCCCCTCTCTTTCATTACAGCTCGATTTTTGCATCTGCGTGCCTCAAGGACGCAAATTTGAAACTTTAGTGAAATTTTTAACAGTGCAGTCGCTAGTCTGATATGAACAACACAGTCTTTTGTCAATATCTTCCTTATTATCTATCCGTCTGTATAATTTAAAGTATATTAGTTTTCTGCTCAAGATGGGCTATCAAACTAGCTAGGTTTTATATTCATAACATTATTATTAAGAAAAAGTTACTTTTTCAAGGTTAGTTTTTTTTTTTTTGAAATATGTTCGAGAACCTTCTCCACGGCGTTTGCCGCTGAATTCAAATAACAACCAAGTATCGTAAAAGTCCAAGAAATGACTGTTTCTGACAAGAGCCAAAGTCGTTTTTTGTCCATTTCCTTACATTGTGTCAACTAGTGACGTGAATTTTTTTTTTTTTTTACTACCAATTGCGTCTTTTAGCCTTGCTATCTTCAAACACGTGTTCAGTCATATTTTTCCTTTTGTGTTCTCCGTTTCTCTCCCGCCTGCAAAGGGTAAACGTTTCGTCTGCTCGTCTAACTCGTTAGTTTTAAATGGCGGGTAGGAAAAGGCGGGCATGGGCGAGCATGTCTCCTAGTATCTTACACATTATTTTTAACCCTACATTTTATCGTTAATTTTGGAGATATTTTAACGTTGTATCATGGTAAATTCATCACAGGAACCAATAGTGATATTCTTTCGTTTTCACATCAAAGTACTCCCCCCCCCCACCACCACCACCACATTTTCTCCCGGTAACTATACAGGGCATGAATTTAATAGACAACAAAAGTTGGTAAATTACTGTAAGTTTCTGACAACAAGATCGAGGAAACTTAAAAATAGCTGATTGTGGCCATTGCGCAATTACCATGACATATGTGTCTAATAATAGAACTGTAATGGATCTTTTAAGCTTATTATAGTTGTTCTTTCTCCTCCCACCACCACGCTCCTCTAGCAAACGAATCATTCATTATAATAAAGCTATATATAGCTAAATTGCCGATTGCCTGCGCCTCTAAATTCTAAACCTGGACACTCAACTAAGCAAAACTGCGTTAAAACTCTCATTATAAAAGTTAATTTACCGATTACCTGTCGCTCTGATCTCTAATCCGTGAAACTACACCACATTTGTTAATCATGTTGCAGTGGTCGAATAAGCAACAAATACAACATCATAGTAACTGTTTACTACCACGTTTTCGACTTTGATTTAACTTCATGATTCGAGTTATTTACATTTTCGGTAATGTTGATTCTGATCTAATTATTGGGATTAAGCTACACTTCTGACTATTTCTTTTTTAATTGTTTCCCTTGCTCTTTAGAATCATAAGATCATCACTGAAGTCTTTCGCTCTTTCCCGCTTCCCTAATCACGCTGGAAGTCGGCGTTAAAAGAATTTTAGACGATCTGGCTAAAAAGAGGTGACCAAAAAAGTCATCTAGAATTTACTACTTGCAGGCACTAAACTGATTCTCACAATTATCTGCTGTTCACAAGTACCTGCTGTTCACAAGTACCCGCTGTTCACAAGTGAACTCCTAATATCTTGTGTACTATAACTGTCTCTTCTGCAAACAATTCATGCTTCATGCGGTTGAGAATGTCAACTTAATTATTACTCAGCGTCAGATAAATTCAAAGTTACTTTTTTCATTCACACTACTTAGAACGACAAACAGGCTTGACAACTTGTACACGTCTTATTAGCCTGTCAATTTGCTATTTCTATTATTGTTGTTCATGAAACTGTTATTCTATTAGTATTTTGACATATGTAGTGGATCATCACGTTTGACAATTTTGAGCATCACATAGTACTGATCTCTTGAAATTAATGTATTAGTTTTTTTATTTGGAGATACATTTTGTGCTATATGTTTGAGCCCCAGGAGAGTGTTAGTTATCTTTCATATTTTTGAGCCCCAGGAAAGTGTTAGTTATCTTTCATATTTTTGAGCCCCAGAAGAGTGTTAGTTATCTTTCATATTTTTGAGCCCCAGGAGAGTGTTAGTTATCTTTCATATTTTTGAGCCCCAGGAGAGTGTTAGTTATCTTTCATATTTTTGAGCCCCAGGAGAGTGTTAGTTATCTTTCATATTTTTGAGCCCCAGGAGAGTGTTAGTTATCTTTCATATTTTTGAGCCCCAGGAGAGTGTTAGTTATCTTTCATATTTTTGAGCCCCAGAAGAGTGTTAGTTATCTTTCATATTTTTGAGCCCCAGGAGAGTGTTAGTTATCTTTCATATTTTTGAGCCCCAGGAGAGTGTTAGTTATCTTTCATATTTTTGAGCCCCAGGAGAGTGTTAGTTATCTTTCATATTTTTGAGCCCCAGGAGAGTGTTAGTTATCTTTCATATTTTTGAGCCCCATGAGAGTTGTCATGAAATATTCTAATCCACATATATAAATTATTAGGTAAATATGAAGCCTAACAAATAAAATTAATAAAGAGAAGAGCAATGGTAAAATGACAGTGCTGTCACAAAGAATGTACTCGAAATCCCCCTTGTTTTCTGCTTCGTCTGCAAATTGTAACGCTTTCACGTTGATATAAAAGCTTACTGTATTATTACCCGCCTTCTTCAATGAAACGGGTGCTGTATTTCTTGAAAAAAACATTGAGAGGCCATGCGTAATGACCTAAATTAATCCTAACATTAATTATATTACGTTACCAAAACGAACGAACAGATGGACAAAAGGATAGCGAGAGGGGAGGGCTGAAAATCAGGAACGCATGCAACACGCGACGCGCGATATACCAATGCTGGCATCACGCGTGTAAGTCTACAAGCACTAACTTTTTCAGACGGACAGTGATAAAATACACTACCCTTTCCCAGAGTTAGGTTTATAAATCATAACAGACTCTTATTAGAAAAGATAACAATAGATGGGTTTACGTTTGAACACATAACAGTACCCAGACAGCACATCTTCGAAACAGGAGGTAGAAGAAATTGCATATTTTGAACGCAGCCACGTAGCTCCTTTAAATTAGTATTTTTGGGTTCCTTAGGGCTTGCTGACAAATAATATGTAAAAACGTTACGCAAATAGTCCAGGAATTAATAAATTATACCCAAAATAAAATATTGGGGGTGCCTGACAGCATAAAATCATTTCTGCTCATAAGATTTTTTTTTAACGTGTTTGAAAAAAATTTACCTTACAGAAATAGCCTACCATGTAAACTCCAAATTGATTGGAGCGCAACAAATGAAAGCCTAACCACGATTGGTCGGGCTATAAATACTATCTTGGTTGTTAGGGGAGACGGGAAAAGATAACATTTTTTCAAACACTTGTCGAAACGTGGCTCATTGGCCAGTCTCGCTGATATACACACTTGGGAGCGTTAGTTCGAAACCACATGTTTAAATACACTTGATAAAGCATCAGTGCGTTGAAGCCAGCTTATATTTGACTCAATAAAAGCCTGGAAGATAAGCAGATGGAAATTTGTGCCAGTTTGTGCCAGAATTCATTGCTAATCAACGTATCTGTGTTATTCGTATGAATTGTGGTAAGCTTGAACCATTTAATATCTTTTAATGAAAATTGAATGTGAATTGTTGATTTATGCCTGTATATATATATGTGTAGTTCAGTGGCAAACGTGAGGTAAAGCCTAAAATGCTCCAGCCTGAACAGAGGGTGTCGGAGAGAAGTAAAACGGCATGGAATGGCCAAACAGTACACTGACACCTGGATGATTGACTAGAAAGAAATAATGCTGGAAGTGCAGAGGCGTAGTAACCATTAAGAAGGGTAATACTGGAATAAAGTATTTCAGATGAAGCTGACTGTTGGCCTAACGCTCTGAACGCAATGTTTGTGATGTATTGTGATCAGTGTAAAAAGAAAATATAAATTAGTTATGAAGTAGAAGGTACATCCTTCTTGATTTCAGGGACAGTGGTCTTGATGGTACTGAGCAGCCTCTGGTCAGAGATTTGCTGAATCCAGTGTCGGACAGCATACTCCTTGGTCCTTTTAGCTATCAGTGAGGTGTCTCCTGAGCCCAGAGGAGAATTCGAGCAGAGGAGTCCTTTCCTGCCGCCATCACTCAAGATAAGCAGAGCTGGCCAGCTGAGCTCAACATTATGTCCCCTCATCTTGAACTGACTTTTTAAAATTAACATTAAGAGGGGAATTTACTTGTCTTAAAATCAGGAACTGTGAACATCTCCAATACTTGTCCCTAAAGACAAACTATTGAAGTCATGATGACAAATACCAACAGAGCTTGAACAAAACAAAACCAGTATTACCTCATTTTACTACTACACAACTGACACACATAGAACATTTGTAATAATATATGTCACTACAATATTCATATTAAATACATTCTGTACATAACTTGTAATTTAAATTGATTGTGATTCCTGATTCCCTTGTAGTTGAATCAGGACACATATTCATTCATGCCAGTAATGAATACATATTGTTATTTGAAAGTTATCAGTGCCTCCTTTAAGATATTCTCATAGAGTGTTATATGTATGTGAGTGTCACAGTGTTGTCAAGAGTAGTGGATTACATTAAATTGTTTATCTGTCTGTTGTTGTGACTTACACTTCATCATACACATACCCTAGACACATAACGTAGCATCACACTATTCCAGAATAATTCTGACTGAGATATAGAGATATGTGGTAGCAAGTAAGGTTATCTATAATACACTACTCTTAATAGATATAGATACCTTCACAGCTGATCTCAGTCAGTACACTAAGTTCCCTATAAGTATTTATAACATCCCACTTCACCACATATATTGGGGTCTCGCTCGTCCGGGATTTTGAATCTTTAACTATTAAAAATATTGGGGGTAATTCACTTCAGGGAATATAAGAATTAAAAGGTATCCTTGGGTGGAATTAAATAAGGTTGAGCTCACGGTGCCTGTGTTGTCCATTAGAGATTGAATTGTTGGTTAGACATTGTATTAAGTTACCTGATAGACAATGGCGGACCTGGCCAAATTTCGATCTGCTGCGGTTCAGACTGCAAAAGAGTTAGGATTAGATGGGCAAGTTATGGTTGCCTATGTCACAACGGAATGTGACAAATTTATTGAACGCGAAGAAAGAAGATTAGAAAAGAGGCCGAAAGAAAGTTGGAGGCTGAGACTAAGAGGTTGCAAGCTGAGGCTGAGACTAAGAGGTTGCAGATTGAGGCTGACAAAGAGGCTAAGAAATTGGAAGCAGAAAGAGAAGACAAAAGATTAGCTGCAGAAGAGAGGAAATTAGCTGCAGAAAGGGAAGCAGAAAAGGAGGAGAAGAGATTACAAAGGGAACATGAGTTACGACTAAGGGAGTTTGGTTTCAAGGCCATGCTCCTGAAAATGGTGCCAGTCCCTTTGCCTCTGATGCTACGGTTACTCAGGGAGCCTCAATCTCAGCTATGAATTTTCATTTAGATCATTTTGTTGAGAAAGACGATGATATTGAGAGCTATATAAATAGGTATGAGCTATTAGCTACCACGTATGGGTTAGAGAGAGAAAGGTGGAGCTTAAAGTTATCTCAGGGACTTCGTGGGGCAGCTTATGAAGTTTTTGCAAAAATGAGCAGAGGTGATCAGGAAAATTATGACATGCTAAAGCAGGCTCTTTTGTTAAGGTATGAAAAGAATGCAGAATTCTATAGAAAAAAATTTAGGAATGCTAAACTACTGTCAGGTGAAACCTATCACCAGTTCTCTGCACGAATAGAGACATACTTGGAGAAATGGACTTCTCTGGGGAAAACCCAAGATCTTAAGGAAATGGTCCTTATAGAGCAACTAAGAGAGTCCATGGCTCCAGACCTGAGAAAGTTTCTCATGGAACAAGGTGCAGAGAGGCTGGATGAGTTGCTAAATGTTGCTGAAAGGTATCAAGCAGCTCAAGCAGAGGTAACAGGTAATAAAAAGAAACAAGTGGATAACTTTAGGGCACCACAGAACTTTAATAAATTTGATCCTAAGGATCAAAATAAAGGTAAGCACCAATTTGATAGGCCACGGTATGACAATAAAAAATAAATTCCCACAATTCGATGAAAGGAAATATGATGAAAGAAAATCTTTCAACCAAGGAAAAAGGTGGTGTAAAAATTGTCAGATGGACAATCATGACACTGACCGTTGCAGAAGGAAACTGTGTATATGGCAACCCTTCAGGTCAGGTCGACCTCAAGACAGGAGGAGGATATTATGTTGGATACCACTCCAGAAGAGATGAGGAAGGCACAGGCTGGGGATAAAACACTCAAGCCTTGTTTCAGAAAATTGTCAACTTGTCATACAACTCCAGGCAAGGGAGATTTCTACATGAAAAAACAAGTTGATGTATAGGAAGACTGGAGCTAGATCCAATGGTCACGGACAGCTGGTTCTTCCAAAAAGATACAGGACAGAATTAATAAGGAGCCTACATGTGAAACCAGATGGGGACCATGAGAAGATAGGTACCATCATTCAAAAGGTTGCTCACAATTATTATTGGCCCAAAGCAAGATGGGACATTGAGAATTTTGTAGAAAGGTGTAGCATAGCACATGAGGGAACACCCACAAGTGGGAACATGGATCAGGACCTGGACACGCCATGGGGCAAAATCAGGCCTGACAATAAAAGGAAAAATAAACTTGATAAAGTGGACCAAATGGAATGGGAAGCCCCTTTTCACGGACAAGCTTCACTTAACTGTTTTACAATGGCCACTATGCGGAGAGTGCAAAAAGATGTCTTACCCCAGGATAAGCCGACAATCCCTCAATCGGACTTAAACAAACTGGAGGAAGAGGATGTAGAGAGGAAATCTCTCATCAAGAATTTTAAGTGGGGAGACAGCCCCAAAAGAAAAATTGGTAGCGGTCGTTTTGTGAATGATAATTCTGGGAGGAAAAATCATCACTATAAAGCTTCAAGTGGAAGAGACCATACCGGTGCATGGACAAATAGGTCCACACAATTAGAGGTCCATATGTAGCTTTGTTAAGAACGTGGACTGATGAAAAGGCAGAGGAAAACATTACATCTTCATACCAATATGTGAATGAGCTGACCACTCGGTTGAAAACTGGCTGGAAACTTGCCAATGAAAATTTGAAACAAGCCAGGAAGAAACATGCTGCCTATTATAACAGGAAGGCGAAAGACAGAAATTTGGCTGTGGGAGAGAAGGTACTGCTTCTTTTGCCCGGGAGTCAGAATAAGTTACAAATTGGATGGCAGGGTCCATATACAGTTCTAGAGAAGGTGTCTAGAACAAATTATAAGATAGATAAGAAGGGGAAAGAAAAAATCTATCATGTGAATCTCCTGAAGAAATATTGGAAAGAGAACATCAGGAAGAGACACACTTGTTGACCTTGTCCATCGCCATGGAGATGAAAAAGGAACCACTTTCATCATTTGAATATCCATTACACCCCTGTGAGACAGCAGCACAGGTGAAAATCAGTACACATTTAACGAAAACTCAGAAAGAGAGAGTGCAACAGGTTCTAAATAATCATGCAGAGGTGTTAACTGACCGACCAGGGCATACAAACCTATTGGAATATGATATGAAACTCATAGACTCCACACCTGTCTGTATGAAACCATATTCGATTCCGTTTGCTAAGGAAAAAGCTTTGAAGGAAGAGATAGACTATCTGTTGAAGGAAGGAATTATTTCGCACAGTGAGTCTTCGTATAGTTCCGGTGTTGTACTCTTAAGGAAGCCCTCTGGAGAACATAGACTCTGTATAGATTACCGGAGACTGAATGCTATTACAGAAGGACAGGTGGATCCATTGCCGGATACAAATCAGCTGTTTGCCAGACTAAATAAAGCTAAATATTTCTCAAAAGTGGATCTGAGTAAAGGATACTATCAGATTCCAGTAAAGCCTGAGGTTAGACCAAACCTAGCTTTTAGTACCTCAGAAGGACACTATGAGTTTAATAGATTGCCATTTGGATTGAAGAATGCGCCTAGTGTCTTCTCTAGAATGATGAGAAAATTATTGGATCCTATGAATAATCCCTGTATAACAAATTTTATGGATGATATCCTTATAGCAACAGAAACATTTGAGGAACACATTGACTCTCTGAACATGCTGTTTGATCGACTTAGGGAGGCAAATTTAACAGCCCGACCAACCAAATGTTGCGTTGGATGTAAAGAATTGGAATTTTTGGGACACACAGTTTATCAGGGAAACATGACCCCTGACCCAAAGAATTTAGAGAAACTACAGAAAGCCCCGAGACCACAAACCAAGAAGGACGTGAGATCCTTTGTCTCAGTATGTGGTTTCTACCAGAAGTATATCAAAAACTTTAATTCCATATGTGCACCTTTAACGGAATTGACACGTAAAGGACTTCCAGATCGCATTACATGGACACCACATTGTGAAATGACTTACCAAGAATTGAAGGAAAAGCTCACAAGTAAACCCATTTTGAAATTACCTGACTTAAGTCAAGAATTCATAGTAAGGACGGATGCAAGTAATATTGGGTTAGGTGCAACTTTACTACAGAAATCAGATGCATTGGATGGGGAATTAAGCCCAGTGGCATATGCTAGCAGAAAGTTGAATAAAGCTGAATCAACTACTCAACTAGCGAAAAAGAATGTCTTGCAGTAATATGGGCAATAAAGAAATTCAATATTTATCTATATGGGAAGGCATTTAAGTTGCAAACTGACCACAAACCTTTATCGTTTTTAGCACAGGCTAAGCATGAGGACTCTAGGTTACTCCGATGGTCTTTGCTTCTGGCTCCATATAATTTTAGCATTGAATATATATCTGGAAAAACCAATCTGGGAGCGGATTTTTTAAGCCGCCATCCGTGTGATGAGAATCACCGTAAACCCCAGAAATAATAATAAATTTCTCTATGTGTATATAGAATAAAGGACTGACATATAATGTCTGTTTTAAGAGGGGAGGTGTCATGAAATATTCTAATCCACATATATAAATTATTAGATAAATATGAAGCCTAACAAATAAAATTAATAAAGAGAAGAGCAATGGTAAAATGACAGTGCTGTCACAAAGAATGTACTCGAAATCCCCCTTGTTTTCTGCTTCGTCTGCAAATTGTAACGCTTTCACGTTGATATAAAAGCTTACTGTATTATTACCCGCCTTCTTCAATGAAACGTGTGCTGCATTTCTAAGAAAAACATTGAGACGTACTGCGTAATGACCTAAATTAATCCTAACATTAATTATATTACGTTACCAAAACGAACGAACAGATGGACAAAAGGATAGCGAGAGGGGAGGGCTGAAAATCAGGAACGCATGCAACACGCGACGCGCGATATACAATGCTGGCATCACGCGTGTAAGTCTACAAGCACTAACTTTTTCAGACGGACAGTGATAAAATACACTACCCTTTCCCAGAGTTAGGTTTATAAATCATAACAAACTCTTATTAGAAAAGATAACAATAGATGGGTTTACGTTTGAACACATAACAGTACCCAGACAGCACATCTTCCAAACAGGAGGTAGAAGAAATTGCATATTTTGAACGCAGCCACGTAGCTCCTTTAAATTAGTATTTTTGGGTTCCTTAGGGCTTGCTGACAAATAATATGTAAAACGTTACGCAAATAGTCCAGGAATTAATAAATTATACCCAAAATAAAATATTGGGGGTGCCTGACAGCATAAAATCATTTCTGCTCATAAGATTTTTTTTTAACGTGTTTGAAAAAAATTTACGTTACAGAAATAGCCTACCATGTAAACTCCAAATTGATTGGAGCGCAACAAATGAAAGCCTAACCACGATTGGTCGGGCTATAAATACTATCTTGGTTGTTAGGGGAGACGGGAAAAGATAACATTTTTTTCAAACACTTGTCGAAACGTGGCTCATTGGCCAGTCTCGCTGATATACACACTTGGGAGCGTTAGTTCGAAACCACTTGTTTAAATACACTTGATAAAGCATCAGTGCGTTGAAGCCAGCTTATATTTGACTCAATAAAAGCCTGGAAGATAAGCAGATGGAAATTTGTGCCAGTTTGTGCCAGAATTCATTGCTAATCAACGTATCTGTGTTATTCGTATGAATTGTGGTAAGCTTGAACCATTTAATATCTTTTAATGAAAATTGAATGTGAATTGTTGATTTATGCCTGTATATATATGTGTAGTTCAGTGGCAAACGTGAGGTAAAGCCTAAAATGCTCCAGCCTGAACAGAGGGTGTCGGAGAGAAGTAAAACGGCATGGAATGGCCAAACAGTACACTGACACCTGGATGATTGACTAGAAAGAAATAATGCTGGAAGTGCAGAGGCGTAGTAACCATTAAGAAGGGTAATACTGGAATAAAGTATTTCAGATGAAGCTGACTGTTGGCCTAACGCTCTGAACGCAATGTTTGTGATGTATTGTGATCAGTGTAAAAAAGAAAATATAAATTAGTTATGAAGTAGAAGGTACATCCTTCTTGATTTCAGGGACAGTGGTCTTGATGGTACTGAGCAGCATCTGGTCAGAGATTTGCTGAATCCAGTGTCGGACAGCATACTCCTTGGTCCTTTTAGCTATCAGTGAGGTGTCTCCAGAGCCCAGAAGAGAATTCGAGCAGAGGAGTCCTCTCCTGCCGCCATCACTCAAGATAAGCAGAGTTGGCCAGCTGAGCTCAACATTATGTCCCCTCATCTTGAACTGACTTTTTAAAATTAACATTAAGAGGGGAATTTACTTGTCTTAAAATCAGGAACTGTGAACATCTCCAATACTGGTCCCTAAAGACAAACTATTGAAGTCATGATGACAAATACCAACAGAGCTTGAACAAAACAAAACCAGTATTACCTCATTTTACTACTACACAACTGACACACATAGAACATTTGTAATAATATATGTCACTACAATATTCATATTAAATACATTCTGTACATAACTTGTAATTTAAATTGATTGTGATTCCTGATTCCCTTGTAGTTGAATCAGGACACATATTCATTCATGCCAGTAATGAATACATATTGTTATTTGAAAGTTATCAGTGCTTCCTTTAAGATATTCTCATAGAGTGTTATATGTATGTGAGTGTCACAGTGTTGTCAAGAGTAGTGGATTACATTAAATTGTTTATCTGTCTGTTATCTATAATACACTACTCTTAATAGATATAGATACCTTCACAGCTGATCTCAGTCAGTACACTAAGTTCCCTATAAGTATTTATAACATCCCACTTCACCACAAGAGTGTTAGTTATCTTTCATATTTTTGAGCCCCAGGAGAGTGTTAGTTATCTTTCATATTTTTGAGCCCCATGAGAGTGTTAGTTATCTTTCATATTTTTGAGCCGCAGAAGAGTGTTAGTTATCTTTCATATTTTTGAGCCCCATGAGAGTGTTAGTTATCTTTCATATTTTTGAGCCCCATGAGAGTGTTAGTTATCTTTCATTTTTTTGAGCCCCATGAGAGTGTTAGTTATTTTTCATATTTTTGAGCCCCATGAGAGTGTTAGTTATTTTTCATATTTTTCAGAGTTTTCCTGCCATCTCAGGTGTTTTCTAAGCAGTCCTCTGCTTCTTTTATTCTCGATCGCTTTCGTTGTCATTCTGTTTACCAGACTGTCACAGTGCGTGGGCAGTAAATGTTGCCTGTCTAATACGTACTCTTGTTAACATTATTCTTGCATTATTGTATACTTTAGCGTTTCCTAATTTGATTTTTACGCTCTCCGTGATAAGAGTAGCTCTGTCTCCTAGAAGCCCCACGGAATTGCATTGGGCTTAATTGTTATTATTGTGTTTTAATTTTCAGTAGGTTTGCTTTAGCATTAATGTTACAATGAAATGACAATACATCGTCAGGTTTGATCTAAAAACAATCATGAAATAATATGGTTGAGATAAAATCATGACAAATATTCGAGTTACAAATGGTCATGACGCCTACACCAAGCAGTCACGTGCTCTTGCGGCAGTGGTTTCGGTGGCAATGTGTTTTACCTGATGAGGTTGCCAGCCTCATTCACAACCTCATATCTGTGGCCTTGGACGACATGCTTGAGGATGTAGTAGTCCAGTTCTTTCTTTGTCTCTTCAGAGACCCCCGGGATCTATAGGGGGCAACTGGAAATATGCTTCTTTCAAACACAAGTTGGCGTGAAGTACACAAGTTGGCGTGAAGTACACAAGTTGGCGTGAAGTACACAAGTTGGCGTGAAATACACAAGTTTATGAATGTTCCTCCATTTTCATTCGTTGTTCCCAGTTCATATTTTCCACAGATCAGTGACACAAAGCTTTGTTACCTGTTTCTGTCTCTGCATTTAGTTCACTCATCTAAACTGTAAAGTTATTAATTCTCCTTATATCCGTTATACCCAATGGGCTGATCACCCGTTGGCTTGTCACACCGATTACGGAAACAACGGCAGATGGATCTATTTGTTGTTGCCCTAAAGACGCCGCTAGGCGTGATGGGAAACTACAACAGAGAAAATCAATCTGCTGTTGCCCTTAAGACGCCACAAGGCGTGATGGCCTCTGACTGCTTGGTCGGTCTTTGGCTAAGGACGGAAGAAGAAGAAGAAGAATATCCGTTATACTTTGAAGTTTGGTGCCAAATTCTTCTATCACTGATTCTCTTCTGTGTTTTCGTTGATGCATAACTTTGGCTTATATTCATATTTATCTTATTTTTGGCAGTTTTGAATGTTGCTCAAATTAATCTGGGCCAGTTTCTTCCAAGTGATCTCTCTGTTTTCTTTGACAACATTACAGCCGTACCTTCACAATGAGGTGCGCCATTTCTTCATGTCCTGAGGATGACACTATTATCTCATGTGTTCTGTTTCTTCTTTTCTTTTTTCTGTACATCTTCTTTCGCCTAGTCAGAGGATGTCAGTTTAATAATTTATGATTTTTGCTGCCACCTGTCAGGTTCTTCATTGTTCGTTTAGTGTTGAAGCATTCCAGGTGCTTAATGTGCAAACTCTCCCAGGTTAAATAAGGTGAGAAAAAAAAAAGGTAAAGAATCCCGTTACATTCCCATTCAGGCATATTAGGAATATGGTATTAGGCCATATTTTCTTGACATTACGGCACACTAGGGGTGATGTGGTAAGCATCAGGCCGGTCGCCTTTAACCTTCCCAGAGTTGCTTTGGTACCCAATTCATGAGGCTGGATCGACCTCAGAGACGTTTGCGGTCTAAAAAATCCCACCTAAACTGAGGATCGAACTATGAACCACTGAGCTCAGAAACCAGTGCACTAACTACTGCGTTACTGCGGCTCAAAATAAGGTGAGTAAACTGACTCAATTCAGCCGTCTCCACATCTCTTGATTATTCTCTTTGATGAAGGTCTTTTTTCTATCTGGGATAGATGCTTTGAACTATTCACATTACTTCTTTTGGGTGATTTGTTCATGCACCTGATTGAAGTTATTTTGTGTTTTTTTTTTTCTTCTACAGGTTCGGGAAGCGACCTCACGCCATCTCTCTTTAGTTGCTTCAAAACGACCTGTATGTTAGTTACCGTTACCATGTTGCTATTCTTTGTTCCCATTCTGGCACCTGTGACACAACAACTAAACTTCACAAAATACTGGAAGTACAAGATCATGAACAAAATGCCAGTGAATTTCACCCTGTGTACTAAATAATAATAATAATAACAATAATAATAATAATAATAATAATAATAATCCTTTTACATTTTTTAGGAGAATTTATGAGAATTATAGATATTAACCAGCCAATGTAAAGTCCCCAATTTTTCCTAGGATAAAAAAAAATGTCTGTATCTAATAAAGTACTTATTATACGCTGTCTTGTGCGTCATAGCGGTATGACATTGCTTGCATATCAAAATTACCTCCATTAAAAGATCCTGACGTCAGACAACATACCAGGGGGTCAAGAAAAGACAGGTTACATTCAGACGTCCAGGCGGTGGACGAATGTCGTTTTCTTTACGTTCTTATCGATCTACGTTCTCACTGACGTTTTTTAAAATACCAGATCTTTCTCTCTGTCCCCCCTCTTCCTCATTCCCACCCCTTGCAAAAATACAATAAAAATAAATAAATAACAGAACTAAAATGAAATAAAATGAGAATGAAGAATCGTTATCAAAATGACAGCTTCAAAACGCAGATTAAAACTAAAAAAAAAAAAAAAAATTAACCACATCTGATAATCGATTTGTTCATTTAAGACCAATTATTTGATTTCTGGAAAAAAATAAGAGAAAAAAAGCAGGTCACATTAGATTACACTGCAGCGTCTCGTACACGTTATCAAGGTTTGATACATGTTACAAGGAAATAACTGCATTCAGTATTATTGAATAATTTGTCATTGCTCGTTATTTAGGCGTATCTCGTAACTATGGATTTCTTCTTTGTCCCCTGTCCAGTTGTCTGAACAGTATAATGATATCTAGGATATTATCATGAGATCACTAGTGTGGCGCTGGTGACATGATTCAGATGGGTGCCAGTGGAATAAGAGATGAGAAGAAGATGCTGGGCATTGATAAGACACACACTGAGGAAACCTGGTGATAGCATTACAAGGCAGTCCTTGTTCTGGAGCCCCCAGGGTAAGAGAGGTAGAGGGAGGCCAAAGAGCACATGGAGAAGAGAAATGGAGACAGACGTGAATTGAAAACAGAAGGCGGGGAAAGACCTTGAGCTGATGGCACGTGACAGGAAGACTTGCCGTAAGTTTTTCTGAAGGTTTAGACTCTGGGAAGAAACACCACTACAAGATGTAGAATCTTATACATAGCTTGGTGGTAATTAAGACAAGGTTGAACTTGAAGAAACTCCACTAAAGGATGTAGAATCGTACACATATCTTGGAAGTAATATAGGCAAGGTTGAACTTGAAGAAACACCACTAAAGGATGTAGAATCGTACACATTTGGAAGTAATACAGACAAAGTTGGAGGGGCAGACAGTGATTTCAAAATAAGAATACAAAAAGCAAGAGGAGCTTTCATTGCATTGGGAAACATACGGAGAACAAGAGAAATCAAGTCCAACACGAAAATAAGAATCTTCAACTCAAATGTGAAGTCAGTCCTATTGTATGGCTCTGAGACATGGAGAACAACAAAAACAACAACCAAAAAATTACAGACTTTTATAAACGGGTGCTTGCGTAGAATAGAAGGACTGAAATGGTATGACAAAGTCACAAATGTGGAATTGATGACAAGAACGAGACAAGTGCCAGTGGAACAAGAGTTGAGAAGAAGACGCTGGCGATGGATAGGACACACATTGAGGAAACCTGTTGATAGCATTACAAGGCAGTCCATGTTCTGGAATCCACAGGGAAAGAGAGGCAGAGGTAGACCAAAAAACACATGGAGAAGAGAACTGGAAACAGAGGTGAAAATAATGAGGAAAACATGGAAAGAACTTGAGCGGATGGCACAGGACAGGAAGACTTGGCATGTGTTTGTTGAAGGCCTATGCTCCTTGGGGAGCTAAAGGGTATTGATTGATTCTCTGGGAAGGTTAAGGCGGCCGGCGTGATGTTGACCACGTCACCCCTAGTGTGCCGATGGTCAAGAAAATATGGGCCTAACACCATATTCCCAAAATTCCACAAGTGGGCGTGTCACGGGATCCTTGACCTTTTCCCCCCTTTTATACTCCTTGTGGATCTGAAAGGTGATAATGACATCATCATAATGATCCGTCGTCTTTGTCATGGGTTGCCTCTCCTTTGCTCTGCAGTGATGGTCCAAAAATGGCCAAAACCTAGAGTATTTAATGTGGGTCTTCAAAGGTATCCACCTTCGCACAAGATTACTCTTGGCAGACATACAGATAGCAGGATGATAATGCTTCTACCTCGATGGAGTATTCACAAGATATATCAGAAATCAAGAACAATGCTGAATGTATCTTAGCAATGTTAACTTATTATCTGCCTGACAACTTTTGTGAAGAAGTATTATATAATTTAATTTAGCTCTTACAAGCCTCCAACTAAATTAACAGTAAAATTCTTATTATTATTTGACTCTATAGATGTAAATATAGATATATTAAAGATGCTGATTCATCCGTGTGCACTTCTCTCTGTAGTAACTAAATCAACTATGAATTTGTAAAAACAACATATAACAAATGTAATTATCAGTTACTTTGGAACAAATGTAAATAAATATGAGCTGGTGATTACTAAAAAATAGGTTTAGTCATTGACATCGGCTTTAGGAAGTTTAGTTGTGGAATATAGATCAATAAGTTATGTTGCGTTGGCCTGCTAAAAATGTCCCTTAGCTTCCAAACTGCTGAAGTGTTGATGCTGCTGTTTCCATCAATTCGTCTCTGTGGCGAGGGCACGTCTCCTGGTCAAGGCAGGTATCTTCACAACCCGTTGAATGTAGGTTTCAAGTGTCGATCACGAGCTTAGAACCACAGAACAGCAGTACAGCTGGTATCGTAGAATCGAACCTCAGATGGTCTCGTAAATTCGTATCACCAACTTTAGATGGAATTAAAGAACAAATTCCGCTGCAAGTCTTTGTTTTCCTGATATTAATCAGGCGCTGTCCGTCAACCGAATTTTTTCTCTGAATGTTTACTCTCCCTGAGCGTATATTATATAACTCAGGGGATATGATGATAATCACAATTTTTTTAGTTAATTTAATGGAAAAATTGCGACTGGACGGCGGTAAGTGGCTGGTGCCTGAAGGAACATTTTTAAGCATACATACTACTTATTACCAATGATAATAAATATATACATATGGTGGTATCATCATCCACTCCCACAGAGACGAATTGATGGAATCAGCAGCAACAACAATTCAGCGTTTTGGCAGCAAAGTGACGTTTCTAGCAGGCCAAATGCAGAAGAACTTTGTTTTTATTTTCAGCATTAAGCTTTCTAAGTCGACAGCTTTTTGATGAAGACACCTACATTTTATTAATCACCAGCTGTTATTTATTTACCTTTGTTCAAATGTAACTGATGATTAAATTTGTTATATGTTGTTTACAAATTCATAGTTGATTTAGTTATTACAGAGAGAAGTGCACAGGATATGAATTTGTATCCTTAATATTTATCTATATAGAGCCAATAAGAAGAATTTTACTGTTAATTCAGTTGAGGGTTTGTACGAGCTATATTAAATTATATAATACCTCTTCACAAAAGGCGGCGGTCATATAAATATTAACATTGCTAAGACACATTCAGCATTATTCTTGACTTCTGAAATATCTTGTGAAGACCCCTCAAGGTAGAAACATCATCCTTCTATGTGCATCTCTGTCAAGAGTAATCTTGTGCGAAGGTAGACACTTTTGAAGACCCACATTAGATACTCTAGGTTTTGGTCATTGTTGGACCATCACTGCGGGTCAAGGGGAAGCAACCCATGACAGTATGTTCTATCCAAGAGCGTCCGATTGGCAGAGTGGTTAGAGCGCTGGTCTCTTGCGGCAAAGATGCCGGGTTCGAATCACGGTTCCGACACGCTCCAGTCTACCCAGCTATAAATGGGTACCCAACTCTGCTCTTTGAGTTAAGGAAGGAGAAGGCAGCGAGAAAGGGAACTGTTCACCCCACCTCTAGATGCTGGACTTAGTATTGTGAAGTCTCTAAGACTTCGATCTCCTACGGCAGTATCTTGTGGGACTACCTTACCATCCTCTATTCAGTGCCAACGTCTACTTCTCACTTCTTCTTCTATTGATAATTTTTGTCTGATACTCGTGAGTTCTACGTTGATGATTTCAACCCTTCTATTCTACGCAAGCACCCATTTATGACAGACACAACGGAGAATCTTCGAGAGGTCATTGAACTATGTAGAACATGATACATGTTTGTATCACGTCATCAGCATTATTTTTCAACACTCTAAGAAGCATAGGCCATTAACACATTCACGTCAAACCTTCCTGTTATGTGCTATCCGTTAATAGTTAATGCAAACGAAAGCAGCAGCAATAAATGACTTTGCTAACAAACCTGGCTGGCATAAATACCAAGATTCACACATTGACCGGCATTGACATTCTCATAGACAAACATGAAATATACTCGTATGAACAACCAAATTATCTTGGAAGGACAAGATCACTAACCTGACAAGTGTCAGTGGAACAAAAGATGAGAAGATGACGTTGACGATGGATACGACACACACTGATGAAACCTGTTGATAGCATCACAAGGCAGCCCTTGTTCTGGAATCCCCAGGGTAAAGAGTGATAGAGGGGAACCGAAGAACACATAGAGAAGAGAACAGGTGACAGACATGATGATGATGAGGAAAACATGGAGAGAGCTTAAGCTGATGGTATTGGGCATGGCACAAGTTTGTTCAAGGCCTGTGTTCTTTGGAAGCTGAAGGAGGATTTTTATGATGTGGCATTATCGTTAAGTAGTTAGTGAATCAGCACATCACCTGGCCTTCTGCTGGCAATCTGCTGGCATTCTGCTGACAATCTGCTGGCATTCTGCTGACAATCTGCGGGCATTCTGCTGACAATCTGCTGGCATTCTGCTGACAATCTGCGGGCATTCTGCTGACAATCTGCTGGCCTTCTGCTGACAATCTGCTGGCATTCTGCTGACAATATGCTGGCATTCTGCTGACAATCTGCTGGCATTCTGCTGACAATCTGCTGGCATTCTGCTGACAATCTGCTGGCATTCTGCTGACAATCTGCACCAAAGCTTTCCCTATGCACTTAATTAGTGGTTTCTGTAGCAATTTGTTAGGCATGACGACCTTATCAGTCATCTGTTCAACCTGATATTAGTCGACTCAAATGGCATTCAAGTGGGAGTGGCGGTTCTACGCTGTCTTCATTTCTTTAGAGACTTCCAGAGACCCCACAGGGTCCTTTATTCTGCGCTGATTACAAATTGCTCCGCTTGAAAAAAAAAATAAATAAATAAATTACAATAGCAACAAACTCATTACCCCGAGATAACTTCTATTTTCAGCGGAAACATCAAAAGACCTGAGAATAAAGTCGCTTTCACGCATGCTCAAAAGTTAATCTATTTAATAAAGGCTTCTGTTATTCGGGCAAGTGAACTAATCAGGAAGTAACCGCGTCAACAGTTTCGCCACAGTCAGATTAACAATGCCCTTGAGTTGCTGCTCTAATGACAATAATTACAGTACTGGTACGGGTTTTACCAGTGGCGTATTTAGACAGGGAAGCTTCCGGGTTTCAGCGTGTCTCCTCCCAATATTTCTTATATGTGCTGAGTCGCTCAGAGGTTTTTTTAAATACATTTTTAAACAAATTTCTTGCTGATTTAAACTTTAGATTACATACTGGCATTGAAGGATATTTATTGACCTTGTAAACAATATTCTAATTATGATTGTCGCATAGAGATTTATGATCAATAAATTTTCTATATTCTTTTCTTTTTCTACCCGTGTCCTCTACTTTATTATCGCTCTTTTATCCTTTTCCTGTATTTTTCGCATTCGGTCGTTTGCGAAAAATTAAATTTCTTTCCCATTCTGACTTTACCGTTTTTCTCATACACTGGTATACGCATTTTATTACATCAGATTTCAGTCGCGGCAGGTAGACGGAATGTGTGATAATTCGTTTCGCCAGACTTAGATGCAGACAATTGTCTACATTTTCATCTGTCACGCGAGTTTCTTCGGCTAAAGTTCCCGGCGAGGTGTGGAAACTGCCATCTGCCTCGACCAAAAATGAGACATTCGTCTAGCATTTCCATTTGACACGGCACTCTACGGCCAGTTTCTTAGACGGAGGTGTCAAAGACGCGAAGTGGCAGTTTATGGCAGTCTCTTGGTTTAACGTAAGTGTTAAGAGGAGAGGGGAAAGACGGGGAAGGGGGTGTTTCGAAATAATGTGGGACCCTTCGACTGTTTCATATATCTTAACCAGAGTTTTAGATTTCATTCACTCAGTAACTTCGCAGTCAAGGCTAGAACAACCTACGTTCGATTCCTAAGAATCTCTGTTGATAGAAGATGGCATTTAGTTGGTCGAAGTGAATTTCGATTCCTAAGAATCTCTGTTGATAGATGATGGCATTTAGTTGGTCGAAGTGGATTTAGTTCTTAGTAGTTCTGTGTTGAGGTAAATATAATCTAGTATTTTGCGAGTGATTAAGTGTTAAATCGCTTATTACATTTTACTAATTAGATTTCTGTGCAGAAGAAAGTAATATTAAGTCTGCTATATTCTCTAGTTGACGTGTTTCAGTGGAAAGCAGAATAAATTAAAATTTCTAGCTTAAACTTATGCAGCTGTAAGGAATTTAATTTAAGTGCTAATAACCAGTCGAGAATATGTTAAAACTAACCTATATCAGCATCGATTCATCATTGAGTATTGACGAAATACGTATGTATTTCTAATTCATGATGATTGATTTTTTTGAATATAACTTATTTCACGGGAATTTTAAATGATAAGCCAAGCTCTCCGCTTGCAGTTTATAATGTAAGTTATAACCGAGTACATAGTATTGTATAAGTATTTTATTTGTTGTTTTCTTTATTCAGTGAAACTGGGGTGACCCAACTCTACCAGCGTTGAGTACTGATTAGTATCTGTGAAGTACATAAACATTTTATTCTTAAAGACGTGGGTGTATCAAGTAAAACCTGTCTGGCATTGCATTGGCATCCAGAACGACAGAGTACCCATTTCATAAACTTTAAGATTTAAATAAAGTAACGGGTCTATCGCGCCAGATTTAATTCTTCTAGAGAAAAACCTCAAGTACATTTCAGCCCTTGTGGCAAGCAAAGTATTAATATCAGTAACATTCCGACGAAGTTTTGACTGGCGGTGGTGCGACTAAATAAAGTCCTATACTGAGAGAAGGAAGTTACCTGACATTCCTAATTACTAGAAACCTAAGCTATTGACACTGTGCTCGCTGTTAACGTTCGTGCCTGGACAATTTTAATGTGACAGAACCAGATATCCTAAAATAAGTATAACCAAGAAAAAGTTCCCTAAAGCATTGAATTCAACCCGTCTTTTTGGAACTGGGGTTCTCTTGGCCAAGTCTACCATTGGAGAGTCTGTATGTGCATGTCCTAAAAATTGTGTTTCCAGAAGCTGCTACCAAAGCTGTGAGTACGAATGAAAGGCACGTGATCACGGCTGACTGAATAGAGTGAATGCAGGACTGAGTGATTCCTGTATTGTTGTATTTTGGCACCCATTTTGCTGTCTTAACTTTCTTTATGCAAGTTTGTTTTGTTGCTAACAATATTTTTCCTTAGGATAGATCAGAGTATACAAATCTGTTCATACCTTTAAAGGGAAATCTTAGACTAAATCATATGTATCCGTGACTCTTTGTGGCTATCACTTCTCTTCTAACGGGGCGGTGGGCTATACATCGGGGGAAAAGATCATACCAATGGGTCTATCATTCTTGTAGCAATTCATTGACTTTATGACTATTTGTATATGCTTAAATGTAAACTTTTTTATGTGTTGTGGCGGAATTTTAGTCTGATAATTAAAATTTAATTAAACTTGATCAGTGTGTTGGTCAGTTCGTTCCCAAATATCCATATTTTTCCATTGGCATAGTTTCACGTTTGTGCGTCTATTGTCGTCACTTATGTGTGGGGGTATGTGAGGTCCTATATATATTAATATATATTATATCAGATTTGTCTGACTAATTTAACTCTGTTGTAGATGATAGGCTGACTGAGAGGAGCTTCTCGAGTTTCAGAGACAGAATCTACTATATTTCCTCCACCTCACTCGTGAAATCTATTTCTATTTTTATTATCTCACTGAGATATCACTTATTTCTATGTCTATTCAGAAGGGACCAAACTAAGTCTTAATCACCTATCACAAATCTACGACAAATGTGGTCTCGTCGGAAGGATTTTTTTTTTTGAACTTAGAATAGGAAGAAGAGTACGATAAATACATCAGCTCGTCTGTAGAATTTCTTTCTTTATTCTGAAATAGAGTAAGAGTGTGATTGTCTCGTGGTATTGTGTATCTTTTAAAATAACTATTCCCCTAGACTAACGATCTGTTTATGGGCGTGCTGACCACACAATTAATAATTGGTTTTTCCACAGCATTTTTGAGTAATATACGTTTGAGTTACAGGTTGATTTTGTCGGAATATATGTCAAATGTTGATATTGTAATACTAAACGCTGGTAAAGTTTGTGATTGTCTAACAATCACAGGGTTCTGAAGAAGTAGGTGTTTGAGCTAAGCTAAGGAGTGCGTTCAGACAATTACGTCCTATTAATTGCCTCCCTTACCCTAACTGACTTTAGGGGTGAACTTGTAGTGGACTTAAAATTAAGGGAATTTTTTTTTCTCCTTAAAATTTTTTGTAATAATTATTTTGTTTCCACTGTAGAAACTTATTTTTCAGTGATTAATCTTAACTACCATTTATTTGGCGTAGTCGTCTACATTAGGTGCTTAATTGCCGATTAATAGCAGCAATAGTTAGATACTACATATTATAGGAGGAGGTATCACAGGTTAAAGTATATCATCTTTGTGTTTGGTATTTTCTCGCAAGTGGTAAGAACCATTGTATCCTTTTTCTTAATTCTTTCTCCTCTAAGTCTCAGTCACCTATTTACTATGGCAGAGAGGGCGAAGCTTAGGCAGATCCTCAGGGACGAAGCGAGAGAAGAGGGTTTGGAAGGCGAAGATGCGAAAGCTTTCGTCAGGGACGAACTTGAGAGATACGATGTGGAGCAGAAGGAAAAAGCAGCGGAGAAGAAAGAAGCAGAAGCTAGGAAGAAGGAAGAAGCAGCTGAAACTAAAGAGCAGAAGAAGATGGATGAGGAAATGGAAATTCGCAGGATGCAGCATGAGGAAAGAGAGAAGGAGAGACAGCACGAGTTGGCGCTTAAAGCTCTAGAGTTCCAAAGTCGTGGTGCTGCCTCTACCTCCAGCAATGGAGAGTCTTCTTCTCATTCCTCTTTAACTGATCCTTCTAACACACAATCTACTCATCTCACTGCTATGTCTTGTGCGCTAGAATCTTTCCCTTGTCCTAATGAGAAGATTGACACGTATCTAGAAAAATTTGAGAAAGTTGCAACTCTTTACGGTTTAGAGAGGTCGCGTTGGAATATGTCGCTTTCCCAGGCTTTAAAAAGTTCTGCGTATGATGTTTACGCCAAACTGGAGAGCAACCAACAAGACAATTACGACGTCTTGAAGAAAGCGTTACTGGAGCGTTTTGAAATGAACGCGTGCAAATATTTGCAACTGTGTTGCAACAGCAGAAAGGAGAATTCTGAAACTTTTCAGCAGTTCTCCTCTCGTCTAAAGGGATACTTGACAAAGTGCCTAGAGCTCTCGCAGCTCCCCTCTACCTATGAAGGTCTTGAGGAATTTGTTATAACCGAACAAATAAAGAACACTTTGTCTGCGGACACCCGGAGATTTCTAGCTGAGCAGGGTGCAGAAAAGCTTGAAGACATCTTGGAAAAGTCTGAGCGTTATCAAAATGCGCTGGCCGAACTGCTGCCACAAAACGTAAACCGGCAGAAGAGCATTTTCGAAAGAATAATCTAGACCAATCTTCTCATGCTTCTAACCAGAATTACCACAAAGAAACTGGACCTCAAAACACCCCTCCTGAAAAATCCAAGTTCTACAAAAACAAGTACCCCAACCATAGTAAACAGTCTGATCAACCCGACCGCCCTTCATGGCACCGCAGCCAGCGAGGACAAGGTGACAAATGGAAAACCCCTGCGCACGGGACTAATGATCAGGGCGAGCACACTGAGCCTAAACGCATGGGATGCTTGTTAACAGTCTCGCAAGGCGGAATTATTGACAGTGATTCCCAACCTGAAGGAGAGAGACCCTCAACGCGAGGTACTGTTATATTGAACGGTTCTCAAACTTTTTGTTTATTTGACACGGGGCTTTTTTATGATTGCATTGTTGCCAGACACCTGGTTAAACCCGGTCAAGAGACAGGAGAGACCGTCCAACTTTGTGGAGTTCTTAAGAGTGAGGCACCTACAGCGCTTCCCATCGCACTGGTGGAGATCCACTCTGAGTTTGTCAGAGGCGTGATCAAAGCGGCTGTTATGGATGACCCCATCTACCCAGTCATACTTGGCGGTAGATACGTGTGTATTGGGAAACCGGAAGAGCCGATTGTGGCAGCAGTAACTACAAGATGGCAAACCAAGAAGGAACGGGAGCCTGCGCCTAATTTGTTACCTATGGAACTCAAAGAAGCGCAACAAAAGGACCCTACTTTGGCACCCTGCTTTAGGAAACTGCCCATGGCTAAGGAACCCAGACAGCACGGGGACATTTTTTCTAAGGATGGCGTACTGTATCGCAGAACGGGCAAGCCTGATCAAGGTTACAACCAGCTCCTAGTACCGAAACAGTACAGAAGCCAAATCCTAGAAATGGGGCACTCTCTTCCCTTCAGCGGACATATGGGACAGAACGCCACAAACCAACGGATAACCACTCATTATTATGTTGCATGATGTTAGAAAGACTTAAATTGCATGCTGACGAAAAGATCAGAGAAGAACAAGCGGGTTTCAGGTCGAAACGATCATGTATTGATCAAATATTCACACTAAGAACAATTATAGAAGAATCAGTGGAAATGCAATCACCAGTTATTATCACCTTCGTTGATTTTCAAAAAGCCTTTGATAGTCTACACCGCCCATCACTGTGGAAGATACTTACAATCTATGGTTTTCCAACAAAATATGTGAATATAATCAAAGCGCTATATGACAATGCAAGATGTTGTGTTAGAACAAATAAAGGGAATACAGAATGGTTTACAGTAGAAACAGGGGTGAAACAAGGCTGTATTATGTCACCACTACTTTTTGGAATAGCTATTGATTGGGTTATGAGAAACTATATCCACAATGAACAATTAGGTATAAAATGGACAAATGGAAAATTCCTGGGGGACCTGGATTTTGCAGATGATTTAGCATTCTTAAGTTCAACACCCAGACAATCCCAAGAAGCAGTAAGTAATTTGTGTCATCTCTCGGTTAAAATAGGTCTCCAAATAAATGCCTCTAAAACTAAAGCTATGAACTTTTCTAACGAGACCTTTGATATCATCTTGAACGGGGAAAAACTACAGAAAGTTGAAAGTTTCAATTATTTAGGCAGTAAAATGACTCAGGATGGTGACACAACAAGAGAAATTCATACTAGAATTGCTTTGGCAGCTAGCGCCTTCAATAGATTATCTAACATTTGGAAATTACGATCATTGAATATACATACCAAGCTTCAGGCAGAAATATGTCTCCAACTATATAAGGAAAAGACGATGGTCATATATCGGTCATGTCCTACGAATGCAAAACAACAGAATACCATTGCAGGCACTCAATTGGGTTCCTGGGGGTAAGAGGAAAAAAGGAAGACCAAAAGAAACACTCAGAAGAACAATAATAAGAGAAGGAAGAACGTTGGGATTAAATAATGTGCAAGAGCTAAGAGGAGTGGCGTCACAACGAATAACCTGGAGAGCACTGATTTCTGCCTTATGCGCCGTGTTTTGTGCTTAAAGAATCTATTATTATTTATCATTATTATTGGTGGCCAGGAGTAAAGACTGATATTATCAGGTATGTCAAATCCTGTGCCCAGTGCCAACGTGTACCACCCAAGCAACGAACACCCCCAGTCCACATGGGTGAAATGCCAATAATGGGAACACCATTTGAACGGGTTGTGATCGACATTTTAGGACCCCTAGAAAAGACTAAAAGAAGGAACAGGTAAATCCTGACCTTAGTCGACACATGCACTTTATGGGCAGAAGCTATACCGCTAACATGCGCAGATGCCAAGCATGTCGCAGAAGCCCTCGTGCAGATTTTACTCGGTTGGGATTCCCTCAGCAAGTGTTGACGGATAACGGATCTCCATACCGAAACCTTTTGATGGATGAGATCGTTAAGATCTTGAGGGACCAGTACATCTACACTAAGCCTTACACTCTGGCCAGAAGTGGGTTAGTAGAACGTGTTAACGGAAACCTCAACATGATGCTAAGTAAACTGGCACAAGTGAAACCTGACGATTGGGATCTTTGTATTCCTGCAGCTTTATTTAGCTACAGAGAATCTCCTCATACTTCTACAGGATTTCCGCCAGCAACGCTTTTATTCGGCAGACCCATTAAGGGCCCGCTTGAAGCCTTACTCAGGTCGCTGACAGACCAGAAGGCTGATGAGACAGTTGTCTCAGCAAGTAAATATTTGTCGGATTTAAAGGAAAGCTTGAAACTAGGATGGGACCTAGCAACGACTAACTTTAAGCGAGCACGCGCAAAGCACGCTAACCGATACAGGAAAGTCGCGAAAGAACGAGAACTACAAGCAGGAGAGAAAGTTTTGGTGTTACTCCCTACTGGGAACAACAAACTGAGGATCGGATGGCAAGGGCCGTTTACCGTCCTGAAAAAGATTTATAAGGCTAACTACCAGATCTCTATTCAAGGAAAGGAGAAGGTTTTCCATTTAAATCTGTTAAAGAGATTCTTGGAAAGACCGGTGCCGACCTCCGAACATCTCCTGACGATCGCCAAAACTGACGAAGATGACGATAGTGGCAGGGAAATTCCACTGCAATCACACGGAATCTTTCAAAAATTTCAGAAGCGGCGACGCTCTTTCAAGCGCGCATGGGAGACATTCCAGAGAAAGGAAACTTTGGGAGTAGACTTGAGTAGGAATTGGAGAGAGACGGAGGGGGGAGATGAGAGGGAAGAGAACAGACACCCTGAAGCTACGGATATAAGAAATTTATTTCCATAATGTAGACATGGAGTGCTTCCATATCTTAATGGGGGGACGTTCTGTCGCATAGAGATTTATGATCAATAAATTTTCTATATTCTTTTCTTTTTCTACCTCGAGTTCTCTACTTTATTATCGCTCTTTTATCCTTTTCCTGTATTTTTCGCATTCGTTTGTTTGCGAAAAGTATATTTCTGTCCCATTCTGACTTTACCGTTTTTCTCATACTCTGGTATACGCATTTTATTACATCAGATGTCAGTCGCATCAGGTAGACGGAATGTGTGATAATTCGTTTCGCCAGACATAGATGCAGACAATTGTCTACATTTTCATCTGTCACGCGAGTTTCTTCGGATAAAGTTCCCGGCGAGGTGTGGAAACTGCCATCTGCCTCGACCAGAAATGAGATATTCGTCTAGCATTTCCATTTGACACGGCACTTGTGACAGACGAACTCAGGCGACCCTGAATGACCCTGAAGTGTTGGATGATATAGTACGACCTTCGTAGCGACCCCTTGGATAACATCAGTGCCCCGAATATTGTAACCTTTCGTCAAACGGGATTTTTCTTTTCACCTGGACTCATTAGCTATGCAACCGTTCCACACGTTTGCTGATTAATATGTGGACAGTTTATCTACCGTTCATTCTGGTCATCGCATTGATTTAAGGAGAGATTAAATCACGCCCATGGACATCTCTTGAGCAATCATATGCAGTATTTTCATTAACTTGGCCTAGAGGGGGCGGCGCCAGAATCAAACAGATAGTAGCGACCACGATCAAAGACACAGACTGGGGGATTTCAGGAAAGACTAGCGCCACGATCAAAGACAGTAGTGGTCCCTAAAACGAGCGACGCAAGTTTCTTGCCAGTATTTCGCTTCTCCGTGCCAAACGCAGAACCGATCGCAGTGAAAGCGAACGGGGAAAGCCGGAACTGACGCAGCGAACGGCGATACAGAAATCCAGGGGCGGCATCTCTCTTTAGTCTGGCGGTCAGATCCCCAAAAGTGTCCTGAGATCTAAAAAGGTGTCAATTTTCTCATGTCCCACTCATCTTACAATTAAGTTAGATATATACAGACCTCGTAGAAATACACTTTATCACTCGTTGGCCAGACCTTTACAGAAGCACTAGCTATATTTGAAATCCTGCTAGATTATCCCCTGGATATATATTTGCAGTGAATTCTATTTCTGTGCAAAACGGTAATATATATATTGTGTAAAGTGATCAGTGGTCTAGTTCATTCATTCTATTTCACTGGATTTTGTGCTAATTTAAATCTATTAAATTAAACCATCTCAATAGTTCCAGTTGTAAATGTAATGATATATCTGCTATATTATTTCCAAAAAAAGATAATAGATGCTTAAATGCTGTAATTAACTTTTAAAGTCGCGAAGGAATTTATAATTAATAAATTTAGTTAAGTCCTATATTTATAGATGTGTGTTTTAACCATTAGAACTCGCGCAGTGTTTATTAAATACATAATTAAATACGCAAATATATATATATATTTATAAATAGTCTTAACGGGAAATTCATCGCGCTTTAGAATGTTATTTGATTTTTCGGTATATTACATGTCTTTTTCTTTCATACAGAGTGATCGTAACCTTTGCGATCCCAGCAATAAAGAAATCATCTTAAAAACTTCCAGACATATTGATGAAACATTTTTAAATTTAATCTTGTGGCGGTTCAATGCGACCTAGCTATCATAATTACATGAAAGAAAGCCTACCCAAGACTATTTAAAGAACAATCATCATATTATAATTACAAATCTGTAAGATAAACTGGAAGTTGAACCGTGCCAGTAGCGATACTTGATTTACTGCCCTACTGTGAGAGAGTACATATTTTCCTGAACTGTGACGGCTTAAGTTTTTCCTCACTGGATTACTAAACTTTCCGGTCAGTTACTATCATCACGCATTGAAGGAATTTTACCATAGCGGAAGATTAAAGAGACCACTTCATTTTCACCCCTGTGTCGAACTGTGTCAGTGCCATCCCATAGACTCCTTTTTATATAATAAAACACAATAACTCTTAGGCTTCAAGTCCGGCGATAAGTGAGAATAGTTGCTATCAGCAAACCTCGCAACATCTGGGGCGGGACACGGAAGTACCAGACCTTTTCATGGGTCAAGAGTGTAATTGCTGTTTATATAATTCTATTGGAGTGTCTGATGCTGTAATCGGTAAGTGTGTGAATATATGAGTGTGGATCCTCACGCGCGTGTATGAATGACAGGAAATCTAATCTTTTTTTTGGTAACCATTTTGTTAACTTGCTTACCTGGTAATATAATTTTCTGTATACCCTGCATTGTTCCTTTAAGTGGGATAGTTGATAATTTGTTAACTCTGTTTAAAACCCCCTCCTTTTCATTTGCTTAGTAAAGGGAAGAACAATTGGGAAGAACAGGATTCTTTCTACCACCCAGACCTAATTTTGAAACACCTCTTTCAGAGTAATTAACTTCACTGTTAGGTTAACGTACGTATGTTCCTGATAACTATCTATCTTTGGACTGGGTTTATCTTTGTCTAATAAGCGGGACGGGCTTAGTCGATACCAATCTTCTTCACCCCCTCCCTACCTTGTCATTTGCATTTTTCTGTACTTATGATAATTTTTGCTGTAAACACATGATTATTGTAGAGATTGTTTTTTTTAACTTTAATAAACAACATAAACTTAACTGTTCCTGTGTTGGAATACCCAAAGCCCAAAATTTCCCCTATTTGTTTAATATAGTTGTATCCACGTCGTCTGTGTGTTTGAAGCACCAAATCGGTGTGAGAGCAGGTGTGTGTCTGGAAACTGGCAAATAATTGTTTGACCAGGAGAGCCTGAAGAGTAGATTGAGAGAAACGATTTGTCGTAAATAAGTCTGTCTTTACTCTCCTCCAGCACTCTGTGAAGCAACTATTTACTCTCTACATTTCTATCACTGAGCTTTCATCATCATTCTCCACTCTAAACCGGACCACTATTTCTAAGACTCTTTCTCTCTAAATAAATTTACGACAGCACTCTACGGCCAGTTTCTTAGACGAAGTTTATGGTTTAACGTAAGTGTTCAGAGGAGAGGGGAAAGACCGGGGGGGGGGGGTTTGAAATAATGTGGACCCTTTGTCTGTTTCATATATCTTAACCGGAGTTTTAGATTTCATTCACTCAGTAACTTCGCAGCCAAGACTAGAACCACCTACGTTCGATTCCTAAGAATCTCTGTTGATAAAAGATGGCATTTAGTTGGTCGAAGTGAATTTCGATTCCTAAGAATCTCTGTTGATAGATGATGACATTTAGTTGGTCGAAGTGGATTTAGTTCTTAGTAGTTCTGTGTTGAGGTAAATATAATCTAGTATTTTGCGAGTGATTAAGTGTTAAATCGCTTATTACATTTTACTAGTTAGATTTTTGTGCAGAAGAAAGTAATATTAAGTCTGTTATATTCTCTAGATGACGTGTTTCAGTGGAAAGCAGAATAAATTAAAATTTCTAGCTTAAACTTATGCAGCTGTAAGGAATTTAATTTAACTGCTAATAACCAGTCGAGAATATGTTAAAACTAACCTATATCAGCATCGATTCATCATTGAGTATTGACGAAATACGTATGTATTTCTAATTCATGATGATTGATTTTTTGAATATAACTTATTTCACGGGAATTTTAAATGATAAGCCAAGCTCTCCGCTTGCAGTTTATAATGTAAGTTATAACCGAGTACATAGTTTGTATAAGTATTTTATTTGTTGTTTTCTTTATTCAGTGAAACTGGGGTGACCCAACTCTACCAGCGTTGAGTACTGATTAGTATCTGTGAAGCACATAAACATTTTATTCTTAAAGACGTGGGTGTATCAAGTAAAACCTGTCTGGCATTGCATTGGCATCCAGAACGACAGAGTACCCATTCCATAAACTTTAAGATTTAAATAAAGTAACGGGTCTATCGCGCCAGATTTAATTCTTCCAGAGAAAAACCTCAAGTACATTTCAGCCCTTGTGGCAAGCAAAGTATTAATATCAGTAACATTCCGACGAAGTTTTGACTGGCGGTGGTGCGACCAAATAAAATCCTATACTGAGAGAAGGCAGTTACCTGACATTCCTAATTACTAGAAACCTAAGCTATTGACACTGTGCTCGCTGTTAACGTTCGTGCCTGGACAATTTTAATGTGACAGAACCAGATATCCTAAAATAAGTATAACCAAGAAAAAGTTCCCTGAAGCATTGTGGCTATCACTTCTCTTCTAACGGGACGGAGGGCTATACATCGGGGGAGAAGTTCATACCAATGGGTCTATCATTCTTGTAGCAATTCACTGACTTTATGACTATTTGTATATGCTTAAATGTAAAATTTTCTATGTGTTGTGGCGGAATTTTAGTCTGATAATTAAAATTCAATTAAACTTGATCAGTGTGTTGGTCAGTTCGTTCCCAAATATCCATATTTTTCCATTGGCATAGTTTCACGTTTGTGCGTCTATTGTCGTCACTTATGTGTGTGGGTATGTGAGGTCCTATATATATTAATATATATTATATCAGATTTGTCTGACTAATCTAACTCTGTTGTAGATGATAGGCTGACTGAGAGGAGCTTCTCGAGTGTCAGAGACAGAATCTGCTATATTTCCTCCACCTCACTCGTGAAATCTATTTCTATTTTTATTATCTCACTGAGATATCACTTATTTCTATGTCTATTCAGAAGGGACCAAACTAAGTCTTAATCACCTATCACAAATCTACGACAATGATTGACAACGTGTTATAACACAATGGGCCCCACGTAGTTCCGGGGAGGCAAAGACAGAACAGGAGACAGACATGATGGTGATGAGGAAAACATGGAAAGAACTTTATTGGATGGCACGTGACAGGAAGATCTGGCATAAGTTTGTTGATGGCACGTGACAGGAAGACTTGGCATAAGTTTGTTGAAGGCCTGTAGTCTTTGGGAGCTAAATGACCATCTGCAATGGTAGCTGTATGCTCTGTAGGGAGGGCAACGGAAAATAATGATAAGACTACAACAGCTTTGAGGTAGAGGGGAAGCTTCAAAGATTGATCCCCGGAACTGGTCCCCCCACCTGAATAACCCACTCCAAACTAATTCCTAAATACGCCTCTGTGTTTCCTGGGAGGTATTTCATATCACTACAGCTCACCAAGAAGCATAGACCTTCAATAAACTCATGCCAAATCCTCCTGTCCTGCGCCATCCGTTTAAGATCTGTCCACGTCTTTTATATTCCTTTTATGTCTGTCTTCTCTAATCCACAAGTTGTCAGTCTCTATCTAACTCTTTTACCTTGAGGATTCCAAGACAAGGACTGCCTTGTCTTGTGATTAACAGGCTTCCTCCGTGACCTTTCACCTTTCAACACTTCAGGGAGCTTAGGCCTTCAACAAACTTATGCCAGGTCTTCCTGTCACGTGCCTTTTGCTCAATGTCTTTCTACGTCGTCTTCATGACCTTTATGTCGCTCTCCAGTTCTCTTCTCCCTGTCTTCTTTATTCTTCCTCTACCTCTCTTACCCTGGGCAATCCAGAACAAGGAATGTCTAGTAATGCTGTCAACATGTTCTCTCAATGTGAGTCATATCCACCCCCATCGTCTTTTTCTCATTTCTCGTTCCACTGGTTCTTGTCATCAATTCCACATTAATGACCTTGTCATCTATTCCACATTAGTGACCTTGTCATCAATTGCACATTAGTGACCTTGTCATCAATTCCACATTAGTGACCTTGTCATCAATTCCACATTAGTGACCTTGTCATCAATTCCACATTAGTGAGCTTGTCATCAATTCCACATTAGTGAGCTTGTCATCAATTCCACATTAGTGAGCTTGTCATCAATTCCACATTAGTGAGCTTGTCATCAATTCCACATCAGTGAGCTTGTCATACAACTTTAATCCTTCTATTCTATGTACGGTAAGCGTCCATTTATGAACGTCTGTAGCTTATTGGTTGTTGTTTTTGTTGTTCTCCATGTTTCAGAGCCATACAATAACGTGTGTCCTAATGAACACAATCGTTTTCTTCACATCGTTTGTTATACTGTAATCTGTCTGGTTATTGCCATCGGCTCAACATTGGTGACCTTTGTCATACCATTTCAATCCTTCTATTCTGTACAAACACATGAAAATCTGTAAGTTTTTTATTGTTGTTATTGTTTTTTTCAATGTTTTCACAGAGAACTCTTGAATTATGTTTCTCTCTTATTGTCTTCACTGAGGTTTCAGATAGCAATATTTTATCACGTCGTCTACTGTTTTTTGTTCTTTTATCTGGTAATGAGTCAAGTAATTGAATACATCACGCAGCGGGTGCCTGACTTCTGCGTGATAAATATTTTTACCGCCGATGGGAAATTTAAAAAAACCACGATTTTATGTTCTGGAACAATGTTCTCTTGTGCTCTGTTTGTATAGAAGTGCATGAAGAAATTCTCAATGTAAATTACTTTGTTCCGAGAATAACTTCGGTCAAAATTAGGGCTCTCCGCTTGCGTAAAATATGCACCTTTGTGAATCGACAAACGTGCTGATGTATTGGGATCTGTAGGGTGATTGAAAAGTCACTTCCTATATTTAAATTTGTATTTCTTCATCCCTTTGCCATTAATTTATATGAAACGAACGTCAAATTAAAGAGAATATACTGCCATTATATTACATGAAATGCAATACAACATTAACATAACAACGAAAGATTTAGTTAGTTCAATATATTGTTTCATAGCGGGCAGCAATTCTTGCGTTCTCTTGTTACGTCATTTTATTGGCTAATTTTTTTTATTGTGCTTTACTTTGTTTCTGGAAATAAAAATTTATTAAAACCTTTACGTCAAATAGTTTTGTTTTGATATTTATTTTATGCATATATTCAATAGATACAAGTGAGGGTATAAACACTAACAAATAGATAGTGAATTTCCAATCACCCTGTAATGGACTCTTTCCTCGTGCGTCTCACTCACACACACACACACACACACGCGCACACTCACACACACGCACACGCACACGCGCGCGCGCACGCACGCACACTCACAAACAAATGCGCACCCACACTTACTAAAACCGGAGACAAAATGTTTGCAGCAGAACTGTACAGCAGTGGGAACTTTTAGCCCTGACCTGGTTACTAAAAGAGTCAAAATTAGGACGAGTAGATTATGATATGCAGGTAGCTTGTTCCAGAAAAATGCAGTATTTAATGTGATTGCAGAGTGGTTAGAGCCCCCCCCCCCCCCCCCCACCCCCAGCAAACAAGGTGGCGTCAAACTCGAGTCAAATTAGCTGTAAATGGGTACATGATTCTACTCTTGAATTAGGGACGGCTAAGACAGTGAGGAACTGAACTGGTCACCCCCACCTCTCGAACCTTGACCTAGAATAGTGAAGTCTCTAAGACTTGGCTCCTCAACGGCATTACCTGCTATGACCTTTAACCTATTTAGTCAAATTAATTTTAAACCGAAGCCTAAATGTTTACTAACATCTGTAAAGACATTAATAGCAGTTAATGGGAATTATTTTGACTTTCATGAAATTTTATCGAAATTTCGAAACGTGAATGTGAATACAGGTTATTTCCCCCTTACTCTAACAACTGTCAACACGCCCAGAGTTTCTAGTGACATCATTTGCCAACCAGATTTCTCCAACACCTGACAGCAGTTTTGTCATACAAACGCTGCCAATGTCATCAATCAAATCAAAGCTGAACATTTCTCATAATAGTCCCGTCAGTCATAACTCTATGGAAATGCGCCCCTCAGGTGACAGCCCTTCAATAATAATTGACTATGGGAATGCACCCCTCAGGTGACAGCCCTTCAATAATAACTGACTATGGGAATGCACCCCTGAGGTGACAGCCCTTCAATAATAACTGACTATGGGAATGCACCCCTCAGGTGACAGCCCTTCAGTAATAACTGACTATGGGAATGCACCCATGTGGTGACAGCCCTTCAATAATAACTGACTATGAGAATGCACCCCTCAGGTGACAGCCCTTCAATAATAACTGACTATGGGAATGCACCCCTGAGGTGACAGCCCTTCAATAATAACTGACTATGGGAATGCACCCCTCAGGTGACAGTCCTTCAATAATAACTGACTATGGGAATGCACCCCTGTGGTGACAGCCCTTCAATAATAACTGACTGGGAATGCACCCCTGTGGTGACAGCTCTAGGCTGCTTATTTTCCTGGTGTTCCTTTCGACGTTGTCTCCTCTCTTCTGCTTGCTGTGAGAGCTTAATTTCGCCCAATCTGAGGTGGCGCCGTAGATAGCATCGCCACTTGGTGCGATCGGCAGCTTCATCCTCCAAGATTGCTGAACATTTCTGAAAGGCAGGAATAACCACATCTAAGGTGATTTACCAAGGTCACCAATGTGGACCTGCTGGAAAGAACTGGACAAACAAAAGTAGAACAAGATGTGAGAAGGTGCTGGTGTTGGATAGGACATGCATTGAGAACATCAGCTGATAGCATTACATGGCAGCCATTGTTCTGGAAGTCCCAGCGTAAGAAAAATAGTTACACCGAAAACACCCGGAGAAGGGAATCAAATACAGACATGGAGGAGAGAAAGAAGACATTTGTGGCCGGGGAAGTGGACGGGAACGGCACCAATAAAGGTTACTGTGACCGGGTGAGGAAAAATGTAGGACTTCTGTTGTAAAGCCGTTTTGTGACAGGGTGAAGAAATGAGGGGCTTCTGTTGTAAACTGGCTATCGCCAGAGGTGGTGGTTACAGAAGAGATGTGTAATAAACCCAGGTAGTTGTGGTAGACTCGTCTGTGTTGGTGTGTGGCTGTGTGATCGTAAGAATGAAGTACTCTGTTTCCGATAGTCAAATGTCAACAATGTAACTTCCAACTTGTGTTCAAGAAGTAAGTCTAACTTCGTCTTAACTAAACGATACCTTTTATTCAGTGGTTGCATTCGCTAACCATTTCATGCTGGTTCATAGAATATATTCATTAAAGGTGTACAAAACCACAGTCCATACGAATCAAAACCTAAATGGGACCTGCTAGATGGAAAAACAGCCACCGCTCGTCTCGTGCTAAAAACAACTCAACTCTAATCTCCCCTTTTAAAAAATAACTTCCGTTTCTTTTCTTGTATTGCTACTACACAAGCTTTGATGACGTCATTTCATGTACACCATGAACGAAAAACCGTCCTAGGTTTGGGACTAGGGTTAATTAACTAACTAGTCACGTTCAAATACTCAGTGTTTAAATCTTGCTAAAGTATTCTTACACTAACTATAATAAAGTGGTAGCACCTTAGTGCTAAAACGACGTGGTAATCCTATACTGTCACACATTAATCACTCTCTAACTTAAGCAGTGCTACAAGAATTCCTTAATCAGTGCTACAAGAATACCTTAAGCAGTATTGGAAGCAGGGGCTGACTGACATTAGCCCCTAACCACCAATCCGACATAAATGGAAGCTAGGGGACAGTAAGTATACTACTGCTGTGGACCCTCGGACACTGCCCGATTGCCTGACCACTCAGTCTGTCCCTGGCTGGAAGAGTCCAATTCTTACAAACCAAAACTAAAAGAAGCCTTTTTATCATGCGAGCTCGTGAACTTGCAAAAAAAAAAAAAAAAAAAACATTTAGCGGGAAGATTAATGTACATTACAATAATTATTTGCCGGCATGCACTTTTGATCATTTCTCTGTAAGGTCTCCATGCAGGAGGCCATCTCCGGTTCCGATAATTCCAGACAGGATATTAATTAAGTACAAGGCGTCCGCGACCAATTACGTAGCAATTATTTCTATTTTTGGCAGGAAGTTTACCGTAATGTGTGTACTTTACAACCGTTTAGTTCAGTCCGGCATTTAATGTGTAAATTAGATTATCTTGTACTCTGAGTGGAGTACATAGAGTTCGCCATGTTTTCTTGATTATTTCAGGTTCTATACTTGAATTTATTTATTGTTTAATCTTATTTCGTTGTTGTTTTGAAGAGGTGATGGGTGGAGAGGGGGCACTTAACAGCTGACCGTTAGTGCCTCTTCTCGTTCCATCTTGATCTACACTGTTCAACCTGAAAATTGGTTATAATTGGGGTATTTAGTGTCATTTTATTTACTAATTTTGTATGCAATTTAAATAACTATTGTATTTTTTTTTCCTTAACCAGCGGCACTTGGGCTTTCAGCCCTTCGGCCCAATGACATGTCATTGCGAGGCTGGGGAACCTGAGGACTTTCCTTCCAACCCGGTCAGGAGCTTCGCTCCTTCCCATCCACAGAGGGTTTATCTCAGGAGCCGTTCAGATTATTCAGTCAAAATCCCCGTCGTTGACACTCCGGGCTTGAACCTTGAAAACCTGGTCGCCAGTACAACGTTGAAACCATTACACCAGCGTGGCTCCAACTATTGTCTTTTGCAGTAGCTGATTTTAATTTATATTAGTATTTGTCCACTTTATTTTCTCTTTTGTATTGTTTATAGATAACTATTGTCCTTTACACTTGGTTTTAATTTGTATTAGTATTTGTTCTTTTTGAGTTTTTTTTTTTTTTAAACCTCGTTGTCTTTACTTGTCCTATGAGTAGTTAGTAAGTTTTTTTTGTTCTGTTGTTCTTTTTTTAAAATGATTTGTTAGTTCTTGTTGCTTAATTTCTATTTGGTTGAATGTCTTTTCTGAAGTACTAACCTTATATGTTTTCCTTTGTTGTATGTATATATCTTTTAAGTATTGATTGGGCATCTCCTGGGGCATCTATACTTAAAACCTTATCACCTGTCATGTCTATATTGTGATTTCTATAGTACGTTTTTAATTCAAGCCTTTGTTGTTCGTACTTTTTACAGTGGATCAGGTAGTGGTCTATGTCATTCTCTTCCTGACATTCTTGGAAGTGTGGTTCCTGTATCATAAAGTATGCTGCACCGAGACGGAGACGCGACAGTTTTTTGTTCGATGGTACGAGTATCTTTAATTCTTCTCTGACCTGGCATGTCCTTGTTGGTTCTTTCAGCAGTTTGAACGCGTGTGTGCCTTTTCTACTGTTCTTCCATGTTGTCTTCTATTCCTCGTTTATAGTTAGCTTCACTTGGCTCTTGATCTCCGACCTTCCCAGTCCTTCTCTTATATTGTTTTTGCTTATTCTTCAATTCTTGTCGTTCTGGTCGGCGAACTCGTTACCAGCTGTACCTATGTGTGTTGGAACCCACACTAGCCTCACATTACATCCTCTGTTCCCTAGTGATGTATTAATTGCTAGAATGTCTTCCTTTATGTCTGGCCGGCTACATTTACCTGGGTGTTCTAGTGCTTGTAGTGATGATAGTGAGTCTGTAAATATCGTAACAGCTTCTGGTGGGTTATCTTTGATTATTTCTAAACTTTTTAGAATTACTACCATCTCTGTGGTAAAAATCGAAGCCCCTTCAGTTACACTGTAGCTCTTTTTAATTCCCCACTGTGGTATTACTACTCCTGCACCTAGTTGCCCACTATCACCCTTGGATCCATCAGTGTAGATGCCAGACTTTGTTTTGTTAGTTGATCTATGAACTTTCTACTTATCATTTTGGCTTCCTTATCTTCTGTTTTGTTTGATCTTTTCAGTTAGTGAGTAGTATATGATTGGTGTTTTTTGTTCCCAGGGTGGTATTTTCATTCATTCATAACCCTCCACTCCCAAAGGAGCATAGGCCTTCAACAAACACATGCCAAGTCCTCCTGTCACGTGCCATCATCTCAAGTTCTTTCCATGTTCTCCTCATCATTTTCACCTCTGTTTCCAACTCTCTTCTCCATGTACTTCTTGGTCTTCCTCTGCCTCTCTTGCCCTGGGGGTTCCAGAACAAGGACTGTCTTGTAATGCTATCAACAGGTTTCCTCAGTGTGTGTCCTATCCATCGCCATCGTCTTCTTCTCATTTCTTGTTCCACTGGCACTTGTCTAGTTCTTGTCATCAGTTCCACGTTGGTAACCTTGTCATACCATTTTAATCCCTCTATTCTACGCAAGCACCCATTTATGAAAGTCTGTAGCTTTTTGGTAGCTGTCTTTGTTGTTCTCCATGTCTCTGAGCCATACAATAGGACTGACTTCACATTTGAGTTGAAGATTCTTATTTTCGTGTTGGATCCTATTTCTCTTGATCTCCATATATTTCCCAATGCAATGAAAGCTCCTCTTGCTTTTTGTATTCTTATTTTGATATCGCTGTCTGTCCCTCCAACTTTGTCTATATTACTGCCAAGATATGTGTATGATTCTACATCTTGTATTGGTGTTTCTTCAAGTTCAACCCTGTTGTCATTACCTGCATTTATTCGCATTATTTTTGTCTTTTCCCTGTGTATTTTCAGACCCAATTGCTGTGACCTCTCATCGAGTGTTTTCAATTTGTCCTGCATCTGATTACGGCTATGGGACAGAAGAGCCAAGTCATCAGCAAAATCCAGATCATCCAACTGCTTATTCAGAGTCCACTGGATTCCATTTCTGTTGTGTGTTGCCGATGATCTCATAACCCAATCTATTGCCAGCAAGAAAAGAAATGGAGACAAGAGGCATCCCTGTCGCACTCCTGTTCTTATCCCAAACGGTTCTGTAAGCTGTCCTTCGTGAAGAACTCTGCATGTCATGTCTTCATATGTTTTCTTTATTAAATTAATGATCTTCAGGGGAACTGCATAATGCCTCAACAATTTCCAAAGTGATTCTCTGTCTACACTGTCAAATGCCTTTTCGTAGTCCACAAATCCGATGTATAGTGGTGAATTCCATTCCAGACTTTGTTCTACTATTATTCTCAAAGTGGCTATCTGGTCTGTACATGATCTGTTTTGTCGAAAACCTGCTTGTTCATCTCTCAGTTTCTTGTCTATGGACTCTTTTAATCTCTCAAGGATAATCCTGTTTAATACTTTTCCTGGCACTGATAGTAACATTATTCCTCTATAATTTGTGCACTCTTGTAAATTTCCCTTCTTAGGCAACTTAACCAGATATCCTTCCTTCCATTCTGCTGGTATCTCTTCCTTTTCCCAGACTTTACCTAGTAATTTATATAACATCTCTGTAGCCGTGTCGATATCTGCTTTGATGGCCTCTGCTGGAATGCCATCAGGTCCAGACGCTTTTCCATCTCTTAGAAGCTTTATGGCTTTCTTTATTTCTTCCTTTGTTGGTCTTTCACCGTTAATTTGTAGCTCTTCTTCTGCTGGCTGGATGTCCGGCGGGTTTTGTGGAGCTGGTCTATTGAGAAGGTCCCCAAAATATTCTGTCCACCTCTTCATTTGCTCTTGTATATTGCTGAGCAGTTTCCCATTCTTGTCTTTTATGAGGCAACTTGTTTGCTTGTATTTCCCTGTTAGCTTCTTTGTGCTGCTATACAGTTCTCTCATATTTCCTTTGGCTGCAGCATCTTCTGCCTCTCTTGCCAACTCCTCAATATACTTCCTCTTGTCTCTTTTGATACTTCTTTTTACTTCTTTGTTTGCTTCTGTGTACACTTCTTGAGCCTTGGCTTTGGAACTTCTGGTTTTGCTTGTGTTTAACTCTGCTTTCTTGTTTTTTCTGTCTTTTATCTTATTGATGGTTTCTGTTGTTATCCATGCTTTTTGTTGTCTTTCCCTTTTCCCCAGTATTTCTTCACATGTCTCCTTCCATACAGTTTTGACCTGCTGCCAATAGTCTTCTGTATTCTCTACATCTTCCAGCTGTTGGAGCACTTGGAATTTGTTGGATACTGTGACCGCAAATTTGTCTCTTGTTTCTTGATTTCTTAGCTGTCCTACATTATACTGTTGTCTATAATTTTGCATTGTTGCATATCTCTTGAGTTTCATTTTTACTTTGGCTATCAGAAGATGGTGATCTGATGCCACATCTGCTCCTCTATATACCTTTACATCCTGCAATGATGATCTAAACTTCTTGTTTATGCATATATGATCAATCTGATTTTCTGTTCTATGGTCTGGTGATATCCATGTTGCCTTGTGTATTCTCTTATGTGGAAACATACTTCCTCCTATAGCCAGTTGATTTGAAGCACAGAAGTTTGCGAATAGTTCTCCATTTTCATTCATTACTCCTAGCCCATGTTTTCCCATGACTTCTTCAAATCCGGTGTTCACTGTACCTATCTTTGCATTCATGTCACCCATCAAAATTGTGATGTCTCTTCTTTTTACTTTATCCATAATTTCCTGTAGTTTAGTATAAAATGCTTCTTTCACAGACTCTTCTTTGTCATTAGTTGGTGCATAACATTGGATGACATTTACATGAATTTTCTTTTTAGCTGTTTTGAAAGTAGCTGTTATTATTCTGGGTCCAACAGCTTCCCATTCAATGAGTGCTTTCTGTGCTTCTTTAGATAACATAAGAGCTACCCCTTCACTGTGGTGTGAACTTTCGTCTTCATGTCCTGAGGACAGCACCAATTCACCTGTGATGAGTTTCTTCCTGTCTACCCCCTTCCACTTTGTTTCACACATTCCCAGAACCTCAGTTTTGTATTCCCTCATTTCTGCTGCTACTTGCGCCACTTTCCCTTGTTCGTTTAATGTCCGAACATTCCAGGTGCCAAATCTGGAAGTTCTCCTAGAAGAAAGAAGGTTAGTCAGCAACACAGACTCCTTTCGGCTTTCTCTGTGTTGCATCATACGCCTCCCCATGAGAGGACCTTCCCCTGTCTTGGATGGCTGTGTTTTATTTTCTTTATTTGACTTGTCCATATTTGTTGAAGTTTTTTGTGGTTTAAATTTTTTTAACAGGATGGGGTAACCGGCCCCATGCCCAACCCTCCTTAGTCGCTTTCTACGACATGCTTGGCAGGGGACAGTGTTACTATTCTTTGCTCCCCTTTCGGGCCCCGGTAACACACGTTGAAACCATTACACCAGCGTGGCTCCAACTATTGTCTTTTGCAGTAGCTGATTTTAATTTATATTAGTATTTGTCCACTTTATTTTCTCTTTTGTATTGTTTATAGATAACTATTGTCCTTTACACTTGGTTTTAATTTGTATTAGTATTTGTTCTTTTTGAGTTTTTTTTTTTTTAAACCTCGTTGTCTTTACTTGTCCTATGAGTAGTTAGTAAGTTTTTTTTGTTCTGTTGTTCTTTTTTTAAAATTATTTGTTAGTTCTTGTTGCTTAATTTCTATTTGGTTGAATGTCTTTTCTGAAGTACTAACCTTATATGTTTTCCTTTGTTGTATGTATATATCTTTTAAGTATTGATTGGGCATCTCCTGGGGCATCTATACTTAAAACCTTATCACCTGTCATGTCTATATTGTGATTTCTATAGTACGTTTTTAATTCAAGCCTTTGTTGTTCGTACTTTTTACAGTGGATCAGGTAGTGGTCTATGTCATTCTCTTCCTGACATTCTTGGAAGTGTGGTTCCTGTATCATAAAGTATGCTGCACCGAGACGGAGACGCGACAGTTTTTTGTTCGATGGTACGAGTATCTTTAATTCTTCTCTGACCTGGCATGTCCTTGTTGGTTCTTTCAGCAGTTTGAACGCGTGTGTGCCTTTTCTACTGTTCTTCCATGTTGTCTTCTATTCCTCGTTTATAGTTAGCTTCACTTGGCTCTTGATCTCCGACCTTCCCAGTCCTTCTCTTATATTGTTTTTGCTTATTCTTCAATTCTTGTCGTTCTGGTCGGCGAACTCGTTACCAGCTGTACCTATGTGTGTTGGAACCCACACTAGCCTCACATTACATCCTCTGTTCCCTAGTGATGTATTAATTGCTAGAATGTCTTCCTTTATGTCTGGCCGGCTACATTTACCTGGGTGTTCTAGTGCTTGTAGTGATGATAGTGAGTCTGTAAATATCGTTACAGCTTCTGGTGGGTTATCTTTGATTATTTCTAAACTTTTTAGAATTACTACCATCTCTGTGGTAAAAATCGAAGCCCCTTCAGTTACACTGTAGCTCTTTTTAATTCCCCACTGTGGTATTACTACTCCTGCACCTAGTTGCCCACTATCACCCTTGGATCCATCAGTGTAGATGCCAGACTTTGTTTTGTTAGTTGATCTATGAACTTTCTACTTATCATTTTGGCTTCCTTATCTTCTGTTTTGTTTGATCTTTTCAGTAAGTGAGTAGTATATGATTGGTGTTTTTTGTTCCCAGGGTGGTATTTTGCTTCTATATTTATTGCTATTTTTAATTGTGTTTGACAGTTCTTTGAACTGCGTTAGATCTTCTATAGTTCTTCACCCTGTTGGATATCTATCTTTATTTAACGGGACGTCCCATACACTTGGTTGGTTTTTGACAAATGCTTTATGTGCTGGGTGGGTCACTTCTTGTGCTACTTTACTCCAATAATTTAATCTTAGTTCTTTCCGTCTTAGACCAAGGGACGGTATGCCAAGAGCTACTTCTAGTGCTTCTACTGTTGTTGATATAAATGCACATGTAATGGTTCTCATGGCTGCATTTTGAATTCTGTCTAGTTTTGCTTTGTTAGAAGCTGCAGCTGAGTCATAGACTATGCTGGCATAATCCAGTTTCCCCCTGATGAAAGACTTGTAGAATATAAGCATTATTTTATTGCTGCGGCCCCCCCCCCCCCCCAATCCATTACCTTTTACTATCCTTAGTATTTTTAGGGGTCCCCTACAGCTTTCTACTAAGACGCGGTCAGTCTGAGCGCTTCTCTTCTCTGATTGGGCGCTGCTCTGTCAGCGGGCATGACTAATGTTCTATTTTTAGAACCTGTCTGAGTAACACTAAAATCGCTATGTTGTTGTGAAAAGGTAGAGACAGACAAAATGGCGATGACAAGATGGCGCTGTCACAGAAACACACACACACATATATACACATACATACTGTCACTGGTTGCCTCCCTTTTGCTCTGCAGTAGTGGTCCAACAGTGGTCAAAACTCAATAGTACCTGAAGTGGGTCTTCAAAGGTTTCTCCCTTTGCACAAGATTACTTTTGGCAGAGTTGTAGGTAGAAGGATAATGATTCTTCAACCTCCAGGGAGTTTTCACTAGATATTCGGAAAAGCGAGAACAATGCTGCATTGGCTGAGCACGTTAACTCTAGGATCTGCCGACAACTTTTGGAAAGTATAAGGTTATCTTTTAATTCGTTAGCTCGTTCAAGCCCACAGCTGAGTTAATTCAGCGAATTTCCTCTTATTATTATTATGTAGCTCTGATTGAGTGTATTTAAGAAATTGTCTGAGACATACGGATACAACACATCCAAAATGATTAAATCAACTTTAAATTTGGATAGATATAAATAACAAATTTAATAATCACTTAGATTTTAACAGTTATTAAAAATTGAATATTCTTTAACAAAAATTGATCATCATCATATGATGATAATGGGGAATTATATAAGGGGAAGTTTCACTTGGCAGCTTTTATTTGACTACTTAGCTGTCAATGAGGTTTCTGCTCCCGCTGCTCTCTTCGCAGGTAGATGACCGGATTGCTCACGTTCCTGGTCAAGATTAAGAGTTGCAGCACATTCCAAGTAGAATAAGGGAGTAACTGCAAAGCTGGTCCCGCGTCTCTAAGACCCGTCTGATGATGGTGTCTAGCATCCACTTCAGGCCACGTATACCCTCACTTGTTCCAGAAATAGTACCCTCAATTGGTACCACCAACAAGTATGGCAAAATTAGAGAAATAATTACCCTCTGAGTATTGAGTTTCCCGACACATACTTATGTGCCCATTTTCTTACTCCACCATCCCATCTTCAGAACCCTCTCCATTTGATCGATCTCATTATTTTAACACTCTCTGAGAATTAATCTTAATCCCAGTGAGCGAAAAACTGTCTTTACATTTAAAATGAATAGTTTTATATTTAACTTTAGTTGAAAATGTTAACAGTATAGTTTTAATATGTTTACAATTACATCGGTTGATCAGGTTGAAACTTTAATTACATTTTGAGTGAATATGTTTTACATTTACACTGGTTGAAAAGGTTAATAATATAACAAATATGCACATCATTTGTTTCATTATTCCCTCCCTAATCCACATGGAACTTGGGACTACCTCTGTTATTTGTTCTTTATAAGAAACTCGCAATAAAGCAGTCACCATCCCTGGCAGCGGTGTTTCATGAAATCATCATTCTAAATGCTGAAGTTACCTGCCTAAAATGACTTGGACATCCACTAACAATTTTCACATATTAATATTCACTTACTAGTTCACATGTTAATAATTAAAAAATATAGAATTCAAAATGTACAACTTACGCCAATCTTAAGGCTCACAGACTGCTGGCTCAGGGAAATAAAGGCACTTGTAGAAACCTCTTACATTTGGCCTGGGGTGTTGTTACTTTAACAATAAGTTCCCACTTTGACTTGTGTTTCAGTTCCCTCAGATTCCGGTTTTCCGTGTTAAAATGGTAGAGTTTTTCCTGGGCTTTTAAGTCCTGAGAATGCTAAAAAAAAAGTCCGGTCTGATAAATGAAAATTGATTTTAGTCTTTACTCTGGCAAGGTCTGGTTGTCTTCTTGGCGCGAGGTAGATTTTCACAGTGTTCTACTCTGGCTAAGTGTCAGGTTATATTCCCTGTCTTCCTCCGCATTTGTTTGTTACGATCTTAAGCAGGGTTCCAATCGGAAAGGGTGTTGTGCCTTCATTCCGAGTGTCTGCCAATCGTTTCAAACATGCATGTTTTGTGGGGTAATTCAAACAATTTCCTCATGGAAATTTCTGCGCGTTACTGCAGAAGTCATGTCTCCCAAATATGGAATGAAAACATGTGATCCTCTCTCAGCAATGTTTACAAACACCTTACATCTGCCCGGATTATTACAACATTTCTGCTCAGGTGTGTCCGACTGATAATGGTGTGTCTGTAATCTGTCCACTGACGGGTAAATTATCGCCCGGCACGCCTTAGGTAAACCCAATGCTTGGTCGCTGACCGGCCCATCTGGGTTCATGACGAATTATCACTGAGAGGAGTGTAAGATGATTTAAAAGTACAAAATATCTGCTTGATAGCGGAGAAAGAAAAGGGCGATCACAGAAATTTAGTACACACAAAGAAATGTAACTAAGTACTGCCGTAGAGGAAAAGAGATCGACCCCATAATTCTGTGACAATACACACACACACACATACAAACATAATACATACAGCTTCTTTGATCCTTACCCGCCAACTGACAAAGCAGTCAGTGGCCATCACGGTTGGTGGCGTCTTGTAGGGCAGCAACAAACTGCTTTCACTTTGCTCGGTCTGCGGCCATCCTTCGTGCAGTGCCCCCCCCCCCCCCCCCCCCCCCGCTTCCCCCCAGTTCTAGTTCATTTTTTTGCATTTCGACCGCCACAGTTCTCCGTCAAGTCGGCCTCTCTTTCATTTTCCTTCAGGGGTCCATCTTCTTCTTCTTTGATCCTTAGCCGCCGACCGTCAAAGCAGTCAGTGGCCATCACGCCTAGTGGCGTCTTGTAGGGCAACAACAAATTTATTCCACCTTGCTCGGTCGGCGGCCATCCTTCGTACAGTGCCCCAACTCTGGTTCATTCTTTGCATCTCAGCCTCCACATCCCTCCGCCAGGTTGTTTCCGGTCGGCCTCTTTTTCGCCCCCCCCCCCACCCCCCAGGGGTCCAAAGCATAGCTGTTCTTGTGATGGCATCGGGGTCTCCCCTGAGGACATGGCCAACCCAGCCCCAGCGTCCGCCAGCCACGATGGCGCGCACGTCCTCCCGCCCGCTCCGAGTAAGCAGATCCCGGCCGGCAACGGCACTCGGCTAAAAGATTCGGAGAACTTTTCCTAGGCATGCCGTGCGAAAAGAGGACAATCTCGACACCCCCCTCTCTGCAACTCTCCAGCATTCTGCACCACAGAGAAGCACAGAAAGCACACAGCTCTGATATAATCTCCACCCTGCACTTGTGCTGTACCGAGAGGACCCCCAGATGTTGTCCAGGTCAAAAAAGGCTGCTCTTGCCCTATTCACTCTGACGCTGATGTCCCCGCCCATCCCGCCGTCCGGTGCCACCACGCATCCCAGGCATGTGAAGGCGTCCGTCCGCACCAGCTGCTGACTCCCCACTGATATGGGCTCAGGGTAGCTCACATTGAGCGTCATGACCTCTGACTTCTTTAAATTGATGCCCAAGCCCACCCGCTGGCTAAACCCATCAAGTCCATCCGTTCCCTCCTGGACGCGCTGATGCGAATGTGCCAGCAGTGCAATGCCATCCGCATACTCCAGATCTTCCAACGCAGAAAATGCAGCCCATCCCACTCCTCCTGGACTGCCCTCCGCCGTCCGGCGCACCACCCAGTCCATGACTGCCATAAATAGAGTGGTTGACAAGGGGCATCCCCGCCGCACTCCCACCTCCACCCCAAAGGCCAGGCCGCTCTGCCCAACACTACACGCAAAGCCGGCACAGAGGCTTTTTACGACTGACCCACGCAGCCTGGAATTCCACAAGCCCTCAGCACCTTCCATAAACTGTCCCCGTGCATGCCGTCAAAAGCCCCTTCAAAACCAACGAAGCCAATGTACAGCTGTCCCTGCCACCCCGAGCACTGTTCCATAATGTTCCCGAGAGTGAATACATGATCCACACATCCTCCGTTCTCTCCAAATCCCGCCTGCTCCTTCCTCAGTTTGTGGTCTACTGCTTTTGAAATTTCAGGGGTCCATAGCATAGCTGTTCTTGCGATGGCATCGGGGTCTCTTCTGAGGACGTGGCCAATCCAACTCCAGCGTCTGCCAGCTATGATGGTACATACAAACATACGTACATACATACATTCAAAATCCTGGCTCGAGTCCTGCTCAATCGCTTGACTGTTCATCTCGAATCGCAGGACTTACTTCCAGAGAGTCAGTGTGGTTTCCGAGCAGGCCGCGGGACCGTCGATATGATATTTGCCGCTCGCCAACTTCAGGAGAAATGCCAGGAACAGTACAGTGACCTATACACAACATTTATTGACTTGACCAAGGCCTTTGACACTGTCAATAGGGATGGACTATGGAAAATTATGGCGAAATTCGGCTGTCCCGATAAGTTCATCTCAATTGTCCGCCAGTTTCATGAAGGTATGATGGCTCGTGTATTGAATGATGGAGAACCTTCTGAACCCTTTCCGGTCACAAACGGTGTCAAACAGAGATGTGTGCTCGCTCCGACACTATTCAGTATGATATTTGCTGCCACGCTGTCTAAAGTTACGCATGGCAGTAGTGACGGCGTACACATCAGATACAGGACAGATGGGAAGTTGTTTAATTTGAGACGATTACAGTCCTTTACAAAGGTGAATGAAACAATGATCTCTGACCTTGTCTTTGCGGACGACTGTGCCCTCAACACCTGCACAGAACTAGACTTGCAGAACAATATGAGGAGGCTTTCTGTAGCGTGTGATGACTTTGGTCTTACCATCAATACGAAGAAATCTGAAGTAATGTTGCAACCTGCTCCTGGGAAACCTTACTGTGAACCAAATATCACAGTAAAGAACCAACGTCTCCAAGTGGTGAACAGCTTCACTTATCTAGGCAGTACCCTTACCAAAGATGCAAATATCGACGCCGAGGTCAACAACAGAATTGCAAAGGCAAGTGCAGCTTTTGGAAGACTAAGAGTAAATGTCTGGGATCGACAAGGAATTAGTGCCGCCACCAAGATAAAAGTATATCATGCAATAGTGCTCACTACCCTCCTGTATGCCTGTGAAACATGGACAGTGTATAGCAGACACGCCAAGAAGCTTAACCATTTCCACATGAGCTGTCTTCGCAGGATACTCAGGATCAAGTGGCATGATAGAGTATCTAATTCTGAGGTCCTCAACAGAGCACATATCTCAAGCATCTACACATTGCTGCAGAGGGCCCAAACTAGATGGGCCGGACATGTTGTTCGCATGCCCGAAAAAACGCCTCCCAAAGCAGTTGATGTACAGCGAACTCTCTATGGGTAAGCGAGCAGTAGGGGGACAAAAGAAACGTTTCAAAGACACACTGAAAGCATCGTTGAGCAGCTTCAAAATTGATGTCTCCTCCTGGGAGACTATCGCACATGATCGCTCTGCCTGGCGGACAAACATTACTCAAGGCGCTCGCATTGCAGAACAGAATCTAGCTGATAAGGCAGAAGGCAAGCGTGCTGCAAGAAAAGTCAGAATGCGCAGCAACACTACTATCGACTCTAACCATGTGTGCCCCGTATGTGGCATGGCCTGTAGGGCCAAAATAGGACTAATTAGCCACATGAGATCACGGCACTGATGTCTCACAATTCAAGTCTGAAGCTGTCGCCATCTTCGCTTGCGATGGGCAACTATTATTATTACATACATTCATACGTACATACATACATACGTACATTCATACGTACATACATACATACATACATACATACATACATACATACATACATACATACATACATACATACATACATACATACATACATACATACATACATACATACATACATACATACATACATACATACATACATACATACATACATACATACATACATACATACATACATACATACATACATACATACATACATACATACATACATACATACATACATACATACATACATACGTACATATTTCTCTTAAAATACGAAGAATAGAGACTAACTTTGATCCGACCTAATACATTTATTACCATTTAATCTAGGATCACATTTCAAATATTACAAATAAAATATGCTGACATTTCATCGATCGCTATATGACTATTTAAAAACAAAATTTGAAAACAGTAAAATAAAGAAGCTAAAAAATTGAAATTTTTAAGAAATCGTTTTTTCTTCTAAGCTTTGGATCAGCTGTAAATGTCAGTCAATATGTGTAGAGTAACACGCGCTCCTTCAAATCTCAAAAGTTTGCACACACAAAAAATAAGCAATAATAAAAAAAAAAGAATATTGTTCGTAATAAATAAACAACAATCAAAACGCTACAGACTTTCATAAACTGATGCTTGCGTGGAATAGAAGGATTGAGTTAGTATAAAAAGATCACTGATGTGGAACTGATGACAAGAACCAGACAAGTGCCAGTGGAACAAGAAGAACGCGCTGGAGATGGATTAGACACACATTAAGGAAACCTGTTGATAGCGTTACAAGGCCGTCCTTGTTCTGGAATCCCCAAGGTCAGAGAGGCAGACGTAGACTAAAGAACATTTGGAGAAGAGAACTGGAGACAGACATGAAGGGATGAAGAAGTGTAAATACCTTGAGCGGATGACACGTGACAGACAAACCGACTTTCGTTTGTTGAGGCCTATGCTCCTTTGGTCATTGAAAGAAGAAGAAATTTGACTTAAATAGTAAAAAATGTCATGCAGATCAAGAAAACATAAAGTTTCTTGACCTGAAGGGATGACAAAAATAACGATATCAGAGTTTCTTGACCTGAAGGGAAAACAAACATAACGATATCAAAGTTTCTTGACCTGAAGGGAAGACTAAAGTAACGATTTCAGAGTTTCTTGACCTAAAGGGAAGACTAAAGTAACGATATCAGAGTTTCTTGACCTAAAGGGAAGACTAAGGTAACGATATCAGGGTTTCTTGACCTGAAGGGAAGACAAACATAACTATTTCAGAGTTTCTTGACCCGAAGGGAAGACTAAAGTAACGATATCAGAGTTTCTTGACCTGAAGTGAAGACTAAAGTAACGATATCAGAGTTTCTTGACCCGATGGGATTACAAACATAACGATATCAGAGTTTCTTTACCTGAAGGGAAGATAAACATAACGATATCAGAGTTTCTTGACCTGAAGGGATGACAGACATAACGATATCATTGTTTCTTGACCTAAAGGGAAGACTAAAGTAACGATATCAGAGTTTCTTGACCTGAAGGGAAGAATAAAGTAACGAAACGATATCAGATTTTCTTGACCTGAAGGGAAGACTAACGAAACGATATCAGATTTTCTTGACCTGAAGGGAAGACTAAAGTAACGATATCAGAGTTTCTTGACCTAAAGGGAAGACAAACATAACGATATCAGAGTTTCTTGACCCAAAGGGAAGACTAAAGTAACGATATCAGAGTTTCTTGACCTGAAGTGAAGACTAAAGTAACGATATCAGAGTTTCTTGACCCGAAGGGATTACAAACATAAGGATATCAGAGTTTCTTGACTTGAAGGGATGACAAACATAACAATATCATTGTTTCTTGACCTGGAGGGAAGACAAACATAACGATATAAGAGTTTCTTGACCTGAAGGGAAGACTAAAGTAACGAAACGATATCAAAGTTTCTTGACCTGAAGGGAAGACTAAAGTAACGATATCAGAGTTTCTTGACCTGAAGGGAAGACAAACATAACGATATCAGAGTTTTTTGACCTGAAGGGAAGACAAACATAACGATATCAGAGTTTTTTCACCTGAAGGGAAGACAAACATAACGATATCAGAGTTTCTTGACGTGAAGAGATGACAAACATGACGATATCAGAGGTTCTTGTCCTGAAGGGAAGACAAACATAACGATATCAGAGTTTCGTGACCTGAAGGGAAGACTAAAGTAACGATATCAGAGTTTCTTGACCCGAAGAGAAGACAAACATAACGATATCAGAGTTTCTTTACCTGAAGGGATGACAAAAACAACGATATCAGAGTTTCTTGACCTGAAGGGAAGACAAACATAACGATATCAGAGTTTCTTGACCGAAAGGGAAGACTTAAGTAACGATTTCAGAGTTTCTTGACCTGAAGGGAAGGCTAAAGTAACGATATCAGAGTTTCTTGACCTGAACGGAAGACTAAAGTAACGATATCAGAGTTTATTGACCCGAAGGGAAGATTAAAGTAACGATATCAGAGTTTCTCGAACTGAAGTGAAGACTAAAGTAACGATATCAGAGTTTCTTGACCCGAAGGGATGACAAACATAACGATATCAGAGTTTCTTGACCTGAAGGGAAGACAAACATAACGATATCAGAGTTTCTTGACCTGAATTGAAGACGAACATAACGATATCAGAGTTTCTTGACGTGAAGAGATGACAAACATGACGATATCAGAGGTTCTTGTCCTGAAGGGAAGACAAACATAACGATACCAGAGTTTCTTGACCTGAAGGGAAGACAAACATAACGATATCAGAGTTTCTTGACCTAAGAAGATGACAAACATGACGATATCAGAGTTTCTTGTCCTGAAGGGAAGACAAACATAACGATATCAGAGTTCCTTGACCTGAACGGAAGACTAAAGTAACGATATCAGAGTTTCTTGACCCGAAGGAAAGACTAAAGTAACGATATCAGAGTTTCTTGACCTGAAGTGAAGACTAAAGTAACGATATCAGAGTTTCTTGACCTGAAGGGATGACAAACATAACGATATCAGAGTTTCTTGACCTGAATGGAAGACTAAAGTAACGATTTCAGAGTTTTTTGACCTGAAGAGAAGGCTAAAGTAACGATATCAGAGTTTCTTGACCTGAACGGAAGACTAAAGTAACGATATCAGAGTTTCTTGACCTGAAGGGAACACTAAAGTAACGATTTAAGAGTTTCTTGACCTGAAGGGAAGACTAAAGTAACGATATCGGAGTGTCTTGACATGAAGGAAAGACTAACGTAACGATATCAGATTTTTTTTTAACTGAAGGGAAGACAAACATAACGATATCAGAGTTTCTTGACCTGAAGGGAAGACAAACATAACGATATCATTGTTTCTTGACCTGAAGGGAAGACAAACATAACGATATCAGAGTTTCTTGACCTGAAGAGAAGAGACACAGAACGATATCAGAGTTTCTTGACCTGAAGGGAAGACAAACATAACGATATCAGAGTTTCTTGACTTGAAGGAAAGACAAACATAACGATATCAGAGTTTCTTGACCTGAAGGGAACACTAAAGTAACGATTTAAGAGTTTCTTAACCTGAAGGGAAGACTAAAGTAACGATATCGGAGTGTCTTGACCTGAAGGGAAGACTAACGTAACGATATCAGATTTTTTTTAACTGAAGGGAAGACAAACATAACGATATCAGAGTTTCTTGACCTGAAGGGAAGACAAACATAACGATATCAGAATTTCTTGACCCGAAGGGAAGACTAAAGTAACGATATCAGAGTTTCTTGACCTGAAGTGAAGACTAAAGTAACGATATCAGAGTTTCATGACCCGATAGGATTACAAACATAACGATATCAGAGTTTCTTGACCTGAAGGGAAGATAAACATAACGATATCAGAGTTTCTTGACCTCAAGGGATGACAGACATAACGATATCATTGTTTCTTGACCTAAAGGGAAGACTAAAGTAACGATATCAGAGTTTCTTGACCTGAAGGGAAGAATAAAGTAACGAAACGATATCAGATTTTCTTGACCTGAAGGGAAGACTAAAGTAACGATATCAGAGTTTCTTGACCTAAATGGAAGACAAACATAACGATATCAGAGTTTCTTGACCCAAAGGGAAGACTAAAGTAACGATATCAGAGTTTCTTAACCTGAAGTGAAGACTAAAGTAACGATATCAGAGTTTCTTGACCCGAAGGGATTACAAACATGAGGATATCAGAGTTTCTTGACTTGAAGGGATGACAAACATAACAATATCATTGTTTCTTGACCTGGAGGGAAGACAAGCATAACGATATAAGAGTTTCTTGACCTGAAGGGAAGACTAAAGTAACGAAACGATATCAAAGTTTCTTGACCTGAAGGGAAGACTAAAGTAACGATATCAGAGTTTCTTGACCTGAAGGGAAGACAAACATAACGATATCAGAGTTTCTTGACCTGAAGGGAAGACAAACATAACGATATCAGAGTTTCTTGACCTGAAGGAAAGACAAACATAACCATATCAGAGTTTCGTGACCTGAAGGGAAGACTAGAGTAACGATATCAGAGATTCTTGATCTGCAGAGAAGACAAACATAACGATATCAGAGTTTCTTGACCTGAAGGGACGACAAAAACAACGATATCAGAGTTTCTTGACCTGAAGGGAAGACAAACATAACGATATCAGAATTTCTTGACCTGAAGGGAAGACAAACATAACGATATCAGAGTTTCGTGACCTGAAGAGAAGACTAAAGTAACGATATCAGAGTTTCTTGACCTGAAGAGAAGACAAACATAACGATATCAGAGTTTCTTGACCTGAAGGGATGACAAAAACAACGATATCAGAGTTTCTCGACCTGAAGGGAAGACAAACATAACGATATCAGAGTTTCTTGACTGGAAGGGAAGACTGAAGTAACGATTTCAGAGTTTCTTGACCTGAAGGGAAGGCTAAATTAACGATATCAGAGTTTCTTGACCTGAAGGGAAGACTAAAGTAAAGATATCAGAGTTTATTGACATGAAGGGAAGATTAAAGTAACGATATCAGAGTTTCTCGACCTGAAGTGAAGACTAAAGTAACGATATCAGAGTTTCTTGACCCGAAGGGATGACAAACATAACGATATCAGAGTTTCTTGACCTGAAGGGAAGACAAACATAACGATATCAGAGTTTCTTGACGTGAAGAGATGACAAACATGACGATATCAGAGGTTCTTGTCCTGAAGGGAAGAAAAACATAGCGATATAAGAGTTTCTTGACCTGAAGGGATGACAAAAACAACGATATCAGAGTTTCTTGACCTGAAGGGAAGACAAACATAACGATATTAGAGTTTCTTGACCGGAAGGGAAGACTGAAGTAACGATTTCAGAGTTTCTTGACCTGAAGGGAAGGCTAAAGTAACGATATCAGAGTTTCTTGACCTGAACGGAAGACTAAAGTAACGATATCAGAGTTTATTGACCCGAAGGGATGACAAACATAACGATATCAGAGTTTCCCTACCTGAAGGGAAGACTAAAGTAACGATATCAGAGATTCTTGATATGCAGAGAAGACAAACATAACGATATCAGAGTTTCTTGACCTGAAGGGATGACAAAAACAACGATATCAGAGTTTCTTGACCTGAAGGGAAGACAAACATAACGATATCAGAGTTTCTTGACCTGAAGGGATGACAAAAACAACGATATCAGAGTTTCTTGACCTGAAGGGAAGACAAACATAACGATATCAGAGTTTCTTGACCTGAAGGGAAGACAAACATAACGATATCAGAGTTTCTTGACCTGAATTGAAGACGAACATAACGATATCAGAGTTTCTTGACGTGAAGAGATGACAAACATGACGATATCAGAGGTTCTTGTCCTGAAGGGAAGACAAACATAACGATACCAGAGTTTCTTGACCTGAAGGGAAGACAAACATAACGATATCAGAGTTTCTTGACCTGAATTGAAGACGAACATAACGATATCAGAGTTTCTTGACGTGAAGAGATGACAAACATGACGATATCAGAGTTTCTTGACCTGAAGGGATGACAAAAACAACGATATCAGAGTTTCTTGTCCTGAAGGGAAGACAAACATAACGATATCAGAGTTCCTTGACCTGAACGGAAGACTAAAGTAACGATATCAGAGTTTCTTGACCCGAATGAAAGACTAAAGTAACGATATCAGAGTTTCTTGACCTGAAGTGAAGACTAAAGTAACGATATCAGAGTTTCTTGACCTGAAGGGATGACAAACATAACGATATCAGAGTTTCTTGACCTGAATGGAAGACTAAAGTAACGATTTCAGAGTTTTTTGACCTGAAGAGAAGGCTAAAGTAACGATATCAGAGTTTCTTGACCTGAACGGAAGACTAAAGTAACGATATCAGAGTTTCTTGACCTGAAGGGAACACTAAAGTAACGATTTAAGAGTTTCTTGACCTGAAGGGAAGACTAAAGTAACGATATCTGAGTGTCTTGACATGAAGGAAAGACTAACGTAACGATATCAGATTTTTTTTAACTGAAGGGAAGACAAACATAACGTTATCAGAGTTTCTTGACCTGAAAGGAAGACAAACATAAGGATATCATTGTTTCTTGACCTGAAGGGAAGACAAACATAAAGATATCAGAGTTTCTTGACCTGAAGAGAAGAGACACAGAACGATATCAGAGTTTCTTGACCTGAAGGGAAGACAAACATAACGATATCAGAGTTTCTTGACTTGAAGGAAAGACAAACATAACGATATCAGAGTTTCTTGACCTGAAGGGAACACTAAAGTAACGATTTAAGAGTTTTTTAACCTGAAGGGAAGACTAAAGTAACGATATCGGAGTGTCTTGACCTGAAGGGAAGACTAACGTAACGATATCAGATTTTTTTTAACTGAAGGGAAGACAAACATAACGATATCAGAGTTTCTTGACCTGAAGGGAAGACAAACATAACGATATCAGAATTTCTTGACCCGAAGGGAAGACTAAAGTAACGATATCAGAGTTTCTTGACCTGAAGTGAAGACTAAAGTAACGATATCAGAGTTTCATGACCCGATAGGATTACAAACATAACGATATCAGAGTTTCTTGTCCTGAAGGGAAGATAAACATAACGATATCAGAGTTTCTTGACCTGAAGGGATGACAGAATTCACGATATCATTGTTTCTTGACCTAAAGGGAAGACTAAAGTAACGATATCAGAGTTTCTTGACCTAAAGGGAAGACAAACATAACGATATCAGAGTTTCTTGACCCAAAGGGAAGACTAAATTAACGATATCAGAGTTTCTTAACCTGAAGTGAAGACTAAAGTAACGATATCAGAGTTTCTTGACCCGAAGGGATTACAAACATAAGGATATCAGAGTTTCTTGACTTGAAGGGATGACAAACATAACAATATCATTGTTTCTTGACCTGGAGGGAAGACAAACATAACGATATAAGAGTTTCTTGACCTGAAGGGAAGACTAAAGTAACGAAACGATATCAAAGTTTCTTGACCTGAAGGGAAGACTAAAGTAACGATATCAGAGTTTTCTTGACCTGAAGGGAAGACAAACATAACGATATCAGAGTTTCTTGACCTGAAGGGAAGACAAACAACGATATCAGAGTTTCTTGACCTGAAGGAAAGACAAACATAACCATATCAGAGTTTCGTGACCTGAAGGGAAGACTAAAGTAACGATATCAGAGATTCTTGATCTGCAGAGAAGACAAACATAACGATATCAGAGTTTCTTGACCTGAAGGGACGACAAAAACAACGATATCAGAGTTTCTTGACCTGAAGGGAAGACAAACATAACGATATCAGAGTTTCGTGACCTGAAGGGAAGACTAAAGTAACGATATCAGAGTTTCTTGACCTGAAGAGAAGACAAACATAACGATATCAGAGTTTCTTGACCTGAAGGGATGACAAAAACAACGATATCAGAGTTTCTCGACCTGAAGGGAAGACAAACATAACGATATCAGAGTTTCTTGACTGGAAGGGAAGACTGAAGTAACGATTTCAGAGTTTCTTGACCTGAAGGGAAGGCTAAATTAACGATATCAGAGTTTCTTGACCTGAACGGAAGACTAAAGTAACGATATCAGAGTTTATTGACCCGAAGGGAAGATTAAAGTAACGATATCAGAGTTTCTCGATCTGAAGTGAAGACTAAAGTAACGATATCAGAGTTTATTGACCCGAAGAGATGACAAACATAACGATATCAGAGTTTCCCTACCTGAAGGGAAGACTAAAGTAACGATATCAGAGATTCTTGATCTGCAGAGAAGACAAACATAACGATATCAGAGTTTCTTGACCTGAAGGGATGACAAAAACAACGATATCAGAGTTTCTTGACCTGAAGGGAAGACAAACATAACGATATCAGAGTTTCTTGACCTGAAGGGAAGACAAACATAACGATATCAGAGTTTCGTGACCTTAAGGGAAGACTAAAGTAACGATATCAGAGTTTCTTGACCTGAAGAGAAGACAAACATAACGATATCAGAGTTTCTTGACCTGAAGGGATGACAAAAACAACGATATCAGAGTTTCTTGACCTGAAGGGAAGACAAACATAACGATATCAGAGTTTCTTGACTGGAAGGGAAGACTGAAGTAACGATTTCAGAGTTTCTTGACCTGAAGGAAATGCTAAAGTAACGATATCAGAGTTTCTTGACCTGAAGGGAAGACTAAAGTAACGATATCAGAGTTTATTGACGCGAAGGGAAGATTAAAGTAACGATATCAGAGTTTCTCGACCTGAAGTGAAGACTAAAGTAACGATATCAGAGTTTCTTAACCTGACGGGATGACAAACATAACGATATCAGAGTTTCTTGACCTGAAGGGAAGACAAACATAACGATATCAGAGTTTCTTGACCTGAAGGGAAGACAAACATAACGATATCAGAGTTTCTTGACCTGAAGGGAAGACGAACATAACGATATCAGAGTTTCTTGACGTGAAGAGATGACAAACATGACGATATCGGAGGTTCTTGTCCTGGAGGGAAGACAAACATAACGATATCAGAGTTCCTTGACCTGAACGGAAGATTAAAGTAACGATATCAGAGTTTCTTGACCTGAAGGGAAGACTAAAGTAACAAAATCAGAGTTTCTTGACCTGAAGGGAAGACTAAAGTAACGATATCAGAGTTTCGTGACCTGAAGGGAAGACAAACATAACGATACCAGAGTTTCTTGACCTGAAGGGAAGACAAACATAACGATATCAGAGGTTCTTGACCTAAGGAGATGACAAACAGGTTCTTGTCCTGAAGGGAAGACAAACATAACGATATCAAGTTCCTTGACCTAACGATATCAGAGTTTCTTGACCTGAAGGAAAGACTAAATAACGATATCAGAGTTTCTTTGAAGACAAAAGTAACTCAGAGTTTCTTGACCTGAAGGGAAGACAAACATAACGATATCAGAGTTTCTTGACCTGAAGGGAAGACTAAAGTAACATCAGAACCTGAAGAGAAGGAAGTAACGATATCAGAGTTTCTTGACCTGAAGGGAAGACTAAAGTAACGATATCAGAGTTTCTTGACCTGAAGGGAAAACTAAAGTAACGATATCAGAGTTTCTTGACCTGAAGGGAAAACTAAAGTAACGATATCAGAGTTTCTTGACCTGAAGTGAAGACTAAAGTAACGATATCATAGGTTCTTGACCTGAAGAGATAACAAACATAACGATATCAGAGTTTCTGGACCTGAAGGGAAGACAAACATAACGATATCAGAGTTTCTTGACCTGAAGGGAAGACAAACATAACGATATCATTGTTTCTTGACCTAAAGGGAAGACAAACATAACGATATCAGAGTTTCTTGACCTGAAGAGAAGAGACACAGAACGATATCAGAGTTTCTTGACCTGAAGGGAAGACAAACAAAACGATATCAGAGTTTCTTGACTTGAAGGAAAGACAAACATAACGATATCAGAGTTACTTGACCTGAAGGGAACACTAAAGTAACGATTTAAGAGTTTCTTGACCTGAAGGGAAGACTAAAGTAACGATATCGGAGTGTCTTGACCTGAAGGAAAGACTAACGTAACGATATCAGATTTTTTTTAACTGAAGGGAAGACAAACATAACGATATCAGAGTTTCTTGACCTGAAGGGAAGACAAACATAACGATATCAGAGTTCATTGACCTGAAGGGAAGACTAAAGTAACGATATCAGAGTTTCTTGACCTGAAGGAAAGACAAACATAACGATATCAGAGTTTCTTGACCTGAAGGGAGCACTAAAGTAACGATTTAAGAGTTTCTTGACCTGAAGGGAAGATTAAACTAACGATATCGTAGTGTCTTGACCTGAGGGGAAGACTAACGTAACGATATCAGAGTTTTTTTTACCTGAAGGGAAGACAAACATAACGATATCAGAGTTTCTTGACCTGAAGGGAAGACAAACATAACGATATCAGAGTTTCTTGATCTGAAGAGAAGACAAACATAACAAAATCAGAGTTTCTTGACTCGAAGGGAAGACTAAAGTAACAAAATCAGAGTTTCTTGACCTGAAGGGAAGACTAAAGTAACGATATCAGAGTTTCTTGACCTGAACGGGAGACTAAAGTAACGATATCAGAGTTTCTTGACCTGAAGGGAAAACTAAAGTAACGATATCAGAGTTTCTTGACCTGAAGTGAAGACTAAAGTAACGATATCTTAGGTTCTTGACCTGAAGAGATAACAAAAATAACGATATCAGAGTTTCTGGACCTGAAAGGAAGACAAACATAACGATATCAGAGTTTCTTGACCTGAAGGGAAGACAAACATAACGATATCATTGTTTCTTGACCTAAAGGGAAGACAAACATAACGATATCAGAGTTTCTTGACCTGAAGAGAAGAGACACAGAACGATATCAGAGTTTCTTGACCTGAAGGGAAGACAAACAAAACGATATCAGAGTTTCTTGACTTGAAGGAAAGACAAACATAACGATATCAGAGTTTCTTGACCTGAAGGGAACACTAAAGTAACGATTTAAGAGTTTCTTGACCTGAAGGGAAGACTAAAGTAACGATATCGGAGTGTCTTGACCTGAAGGAAAGACTAACGTAACGATATCAGATTTTTTTTAACTGAAGGGAAGACAAACATAACGATATCAGAGTTTCTTGACCTGAAGGGAAGACAAACATAACGATATCAGAGTTCATTGACCTGAAGGGAAGACTAAAGTAACGATATCAGAGTTTCTTGACCTGAAGGAAAGACAAACATAACGATATCAGAGTTTCTTGACCTGAAGGGAGCACTAAAGTAACGATTTAAGAGTTTCTTGACCTGAAGGGAAGATTAAACTAACGATATCGTAGTGTCTTGACCTGAGGGGAAGACTAACGTAACGATATCAGAGTTTTTTTTTACCTGAAGGGAAGACAAACATAACGATATCAGAGTTTCTTGTCCTGAAGGGAAGACAAACATAACGATATCAGAGTTTCTTGATCTGAAGAGAAGACAAACATAACAAAATCAGAGTTTCTTGACTCGAAGGGAAGACTAAAGTAACAAAATCAGAGTTTCTTGACCTGAAGGGAAGACTAAAGTAACGATATCAGAGTTTCTTGACCTGAACGGGAGACTAAAGTAACGATATCAGAGTTTCTTGACCTGAAGGGAAAACTAAAGTAACGATATCAGAGTTTCTTGACCTGAAGTGAAGACTAAAGTAACGATATCATAGGTTCTTGACCTGAAGAGATAACAAAAATAACGATATCAGAGTTTCTGGACCTGAAGGGAAGACAAACATAACGATATCAGAGTTTCTTGACCTGAAGGGAAGACAAACATAACGATATCATTGTTTCTTGACCTAAAGGGAAGACAAACATAACGATATCAGAGTTTCTTGACCTGAAGAGAAGAGACACAGAACGATATCAGAGTTTCTTGACCTGAAGGGAAGACAAACAAAACGATATCAGAGTTTCTTGACTTGAAGGAAAGACAAACATAACGATATCAGAGTTTCTTGACCTAAGGGAACACTAAAGTAACGATTTAAGAGTTTCTTGACCTGAAGGGAAGACTAAAGTAACGATATCGGAGTGTCTTGACCTGAAGGAAAGACTAACGTAACAATATCAGATTTTTTTTAACTGAAGGGAAGACAAACATAACGATATCAGAGTTCATTGAACTGAAGGGAAGACTAAAGTAACGATATCAGAGTTTCTTGACCTGAAGGAAAGACAAACATAACGATATCAGAGTTTCTTGACCTGAAGGGATCACTAAAGTAACGATTTAAGAGTTTCTTGACCTGAAGGGAAGATTAAACTAACGATATCGTAGTGTCTTGACCTGAGGGGAAGACTAACGTAACGATATCAGAGTTTTTTTTTTACCTGAAGGGAAGACAAACATAACGATATCAGAGTTTCTTGACCTGAAGGGAAGACAAACATAACGATATCAGAGTTTCTTGATCTGAAGAGAAGACAAACATAACAAAATCAGAGTTTCTTGACTCGAAGGGAAGACTAAAGTAACAAAATCAGAGTTTCTTGACCTGAAGGGAAGACTAAAGTAACGATATCAGAGTTTCTCGACCTGAAGAAAAGACAAACATAACGATATCAGAGTTTCTTGACCTGAAGGGAAGACAAACATAACGATATCAGAATTTCTTGACCTGAAGGGAAGACTGAAGTAACGATTTCAGAGTTTCTCGACCTGAAGGGAAGGCTAAAGTAACGATATCAGAGTTTCTTGACCTGAAGGGAAGACTAAAGTAACGATATCAAAGTTTCTCGACCTGAAGACAAGACAAACATAACGATATCAGAGTTTCTTGACCTGAAGGGAAGACAAACATAACGATATCAGAATTTCTTGACCTGAAGGGAAGACTAAAGTAACGATTTCAGAGTTTCTTGACCTGAAGGGAAGGCTAAAGTAACGATATCAGAGTTTCTTGACCTGAAGGGAAGACTAAAGTAACGATATCAGAGTTTCTTGACCCGAAGGGAAGATTAAAGTAACGATATCATAGTTTCTTGACCTTAAGTGAAGACTAAAGTAACGATATCAGAGTTTCTTGTCCCGAAGGGATGACAAAGATAACGATATCGGAGTTTCTTGACCTGAAGGGAAGACAAACATAATGATATCAGAGTTTTTTTACCTGAAGGGAAGACAAACATAACGATATCAGAGTTTCTTGACCTGAAGGTAAGACAAACATAACGATATCAGAGTTTCTTGATCTGAAGAGAAGACAAACATAACAAAATCAGAGTTTCTTGACTCGAAGGGAAGACTAAAGTAACAAAATCAGAGTTTCTTGACCTGAAGTGAAGACTAAAGTAACGATATCAGAGTTTCTTGACCTGAAGGGATGACAAACATAACGATATCAGAGTTTCTTGACCTGAAGGGAAGACAAAAGTAACGATTTCAGAGTTTTTTGACCTGAAGAGAAGGCTAAAGTAACGATATCAGAGTTTCTTGACCTGAACGGGAGACTAAAGTAACGATATCAGAGTTTCTTGACCTGAAGGGAAAACTAAAGTAACGATATCAGAGTTTCTTGACCTGAAGTGAAGACTAAAGTAACGATATCATAGGTTCTTGACCTGAAGAGATAACAAACATAACGATATCAGAGTTTCTGGACCTGAAGGGAAGACAAACATAACGATATCAGAGTTTCTTGACCTGAAGGGAAGACAAACATAACGATATAATTGTTTCTTGACCTAAAGGGAAGACAAACATAACGATATCAGAGTTTCTTGACCTGAAGAGAAGAGACACAGAACGATATCAGAGTTTCATGACCTGAAGGGAAGACAAACAAAACGATATCAGAGTTTCTTGACTTGAAGGAAAGACAAACATAACGATATCAGTGTTTCTTGACCTGAAGGGAACACTAAAGTAACGATTTAAGAGTTTCTTGGCCTGAAGGGAAGACTAAAGTAACGATATCGGAGTGTCTTGACCTGAAGGAAAGACTAACGTAACGATATCAGATTTTTTTTAACTGAAGGGAAGACAAACATAACGATATCAGAGTTTCTTGACCTGAAGGGAAGACAAACATAACGATATCAGAGTTCATTGACCTGAAGGGAAGACTAAAGTAACGATATCAGAGTTTCTTGACCTGAAGGAAAGACAAACATAACGATATCAGAGTTTCTCGACCTGAAGGGAGCACTAAAGTAACGATTTAAGAGTTTCTTGACCTGAAGGGAAGATTAAACTAACGATATCGTAGTGTCTTGACCTGAGGGGAAGACTAACGTAACGATATCAGAGTTTTTTTTTACCTGAAGGGAAGACAAACATAACGATATCAGAGTTTCTTGACCTGAAGGGAAGACAAACATAACGATATCAGAGTTTCTTGATCTGAAGAGAAGACAAACATAACAAAATCAGAGTTTCTTGACTCGAAGGGAAGACTAAAGTAACAAAATCAGAGTTTCTTGACCTAAAGGGAAGACTAAAGTAACGATATCAGAGTTTCTCGACCTGAAGAAAAGACAAACATAACGATATCAGAGTTTCTTGACCTGAAGGGAAGACAAACATAACGATATCAGAATTTCTTGACCTGAAGGGAAGACTGAAGTAACGATTTCAGAGTTTCTCGACCTGAAGGGAAGGCTAAAGTAACGATATCAGAGTTTCTTGACCTGAAGGGAAGACTAAAGTAACGATATCAAAGTTTCTCGACCTGAAGACAAGACAAACATAACGATATCAGAGTTTCTTGACCTGAAGGGAAGACAAACATAACGATATCATAATTTCTTGACCTGAAGGGAAGACTGAAGTAACGATTTCAGAGTTTCTTGACCTGAAGGGAAGGCTAAAGTAACGATATCAGAGTTTCTTGACCTGAAGGGAAGACTAAAGTAACGATATCAGAGTTTCTTGACCCGAAGGGAAGATTAAAGTAACGATATCATAGTTTCTTGACCTTAAGTGAAGACTAAAGTAACGATATCAGAGTTTCTTGACCCGAAGGGATGACAAAGATAACGATATCGGAGTTTCTTGACCTGAAGGGAAGACAAACATAACGATATCAGAGTTTTTTTACCTGAAGGGAAGACAAACATAACGATATCAGAGTTTCTTGACCTGAAGGTAAGACAAACATAACGATATCAGAGTTTCTTGATCTGAAGAGAAGACAAACATAACAAAATCAGAGTTTCTTGACTCGAAGGGAAGACTAAAGTAACAAAATCAGAGTTTCTTGACCTGAAGGGAAGACTAAAGTAACGATATCAGAGTTTCTCGACCTGAAGGGAAGACAAACATAACGATATCAGAGTTTCTTGACCTGAAGGGAAGACAAACATAACGATATCAGAATTTCTTGACCTGAAGGGAAGACTGAAGTAACGATTTCAGAGTTTCTCGACCTGAAGGGAAGGCTAAAGTAACGATATCAGAGTTTCTTGACCTGAAGGGAAGACTAAAGTAACGATATCAGAGTTTCTCGACCTGAAGGGAAGACAAACATAACGATATCAGAGTTTCTTGATCTGAAGGGAAGACAAACATAACGATATCAAAATTTCTTGACCTGAAGGGAAGACTGAAGTAACGATTTCAGAGTTTCTTGACCTGAAGGGAAGGCTAAAGTAACGATATCAGAGTTTCTTGACCTGAAGGGAAGACTAAAGTAACGATATCAGAGTTTCTTGACCCGAAGGGAAGATTAAAGTAACGATATCATAGTTTCTTGACCTTAAGTGAAGACTAAAGTAACGATATCAGAGTTTCTTGACCCGAAGGGATGACAAAGATAACGATATCGGAGTTTCTTGACCTGAAGGGAAGACAAACATAACGATATCAGAGTTTCTTGACCTGAAGGGATGACAAACATAACGATATCATTGTTTCTTGACCTGAAGGGAAAAGAAACATAACAATATCAGAGTTTCTTAACCTGAAGGGAAGACTAAAGTAACGAAACGATATCAGAGTTTCTTGATGTCGTAGATTTGTGATAGGGGAATTAAGACTTTGTTTTGTCCCTTCTGAATAGCAATAGAAACAAGTGATAGTTCAGTGGGAGATGATAAAATTGAAATAGATTTTACGAGTGAGACGAAGGAAATATATTAGAGTCGGTCTCTGACCCTCGAGATGATTTCTCTCAGTCAGCCTATCATCTACAACAAATTAAGATTTGTCAGACCGTCTAGCATAATATATAGTAATATATACACACACCTAAGTGACTACAATAGACACACAGACGTGAAACTATGACAATGGAAATATAGATAATTGGGAACAAACTGACCGACACACTGGAATAAGTTCAAATGAATTTTAATTATCATAATAAAATTCCATCACAACACATAAAATTACATCAATCATATACAAATAGTCATAAGTCAATGAATTGCTGCAAGAATGATAGACCCATAGGTATGATCTTTTCCCCCGATGTATAGCCCACAGTTCTGTTAGAAGAAAAGTGATAGCCCCAAAGAGTTACGGATGCATACGCTATAGTCTAAGATTTCCCTTTAAAAAAGTAGGAACAGACTTTGATACTCTAATCTACCATAAGGAAAATATTGTTAGCAACAAAAAACTTGCATAAAGAAATTTAAGACAGCAAAATGGGTGCCAAAAATACAACAATAAAGGAATCACTCAGTCTTGCATACACTCTATTCAGTCAGCCGTGATCACTAGCTTGCATTCGTACTTACAGCTTTGGTAGCAACTTCTGGAAAAACAATTGTTAGGACATGCACCTACAGAATCTCCAGTGGTCGTCTTGGCCAAGGGAACCCCAGTTCCGCAAAGTCAGGTTGAGTTCACTACTTCAGGGAACGTGTCCTTGGTTATTATTATTTTTTTTATATCTGTTCATGTCACATTAAAATTGTCCAGGCACGAACGTTAACAGTGAGCACAGTGTCAATAGCTTAGGTTTCTAGTAACGAGGAATGTCAGGTTGGTGCCTTCTCTCAGCATAGGACTTTATTTGGTCACACCACAACTAGTCAGAACTCCGTCGGAATGTTACTGATAGTAATATTTTACTTGCCACGAGGGCTGAAATGTACTTGAGGTTTTTTTTCAGGAAGAATTAAATCTGGCTCGATGGGCCCGTTACTTCATTTAATCTTAAAGTTCATGTCATGGGTACTCTGTCGTTCTGGATGCCAGCGCAATGCCAGACAGGTTTTACTTTATACACCCAAGTCTTTAAGAAAAAAAATGTTTTTGTTCTTCACAGATGTTTCTCAGTACTAAAACCGTTGGTAAAGTTGGGCTACCCCAGTTTCACTGAATAAAGAAAAAACTACATATAAAATACTTATACATACTATTCCTGGGTTATAACTTACATTATAAACTGCAAGCGTAGAGCTTGTCTTATCGTTTAAATCTCCCGTGAAATAAGTTATATTTCTAAAATCAGTCATCATGAATTAGAAATACATACGTATTTAGTCAATACTCAATGATGAATCAGTGCAGTTATAAGTTAGTTTAAAATATTCTCGACTGATTTATTAGCAGTTTAATTAAATTCATTTATAGCTTCATGAGTTTAAGCTAGAAATTATAATTTATTTTGCTATCCACTGAAACACGTCAACTAGAGAATATAATAGACTTACAATTTAATTACTTCTGCACAGAAATCTAGCTAGTGAAATGAAATAAGCGATTATCACTGAATCACTCAACACTACTAGATATATAATATATTTACCTCCAGACAGAACTACAGGCAATCGCACAAACTTAGAATTATTCACTCATATAGTTAGTCTAGAAACTCGGCAAAATGTCGAGTCAAACTAAGAACTTCGCTATGCAAGCTTATTTCCTTAGCACGAGCAACCTGTCTACTGCAAAATTTGGAGAACTGAATGAATAGTCTAAGCTTCTCGTGTAGATATATGAAAACGGACAAAGGATCCCACGCTATTACGAAAACCCGAAATAGCGCCGGTCTCTCTCCCCCCCCCCCTCTCTCTCTCTTAACACTCAACATTTACGTAGACGCTGGCCATAACTACCAAAACGCGTCTTCACACCTACTACGACATGTCTCATTTCTGAGCGATGCAGATTGGCGCCTTCCACACCTCACGCCGAGAATCTAGCTGAAGAAAAACTCGTGTCAGATGAAAATGTAGACACATGTCTGCTCTCTATGTCTGACGAGACGATTTCTAACACTATTTCGTTCACATCCAGGGACTGACATCTTACGCAATAAAATGCGTTACTAGTATGAGAAAGAAACGGCAAAAGTCAGAATGGGAAAGTAATATTTTGTCTTAAACGAACGAATGCGAAAACCAGGAAAAGGATAAAAGAGCGATAATAAAGTAGAGGACACGGGTAGAAAAGAACAGAATATAGAAAATTTATTGATCATAAATCTCTATGCGACACTTGACCTGAAGGGAAGACTAAAGTAGCGATATCAGAGTTTCTTGACCTGAAGGAAGACTAAAGTAACGATATCAGAGTTTCTTGACCTGAAGGGAAGACTAAAGTAACGATATCAGAGTTTCTTGACCAGAAGGGAAGACAAACATAACGATATCAGAGTTTCTTGACCTGAAGAGAAGAGAAACATAACGATATCAGAGTTTCTTGACCTGAAGGGAAGACTAAAGTAACGATATCAGAGTTTCTTGACCTGAAGGGAAGACAAACATAACGATATCAGAGTATCTTGACATGAAGGGATGATAAACTTGACGATATCAGAGTTTCATGACCTGAAGGGAAGACAAACATAACGATATCAGAGTTTCTTGACCTGAAGGGAAGACAAACATAACGATATCAAAGTTTCTTGACCTGAAGGGAAGACAAACATAACGATATCAGAGTTTCTTGACCTGAAGTGAAGACAGACATAACGATATCAGAGTTTCTTGACCTGAAGGGAAGACTAAAGTAACGATATCAGAGTTTCTTGACCTGAAAGGAAGACCAACATAACGATATCATAGTTTCTTGACTTGAGGAAAGACAAACATAACGACATCAGAGTTTCTTGACCTGAAGGGAAGACAAACATAACGATATCAGAGTTTCTTGACCTGAAGGGAAGACTAAAGTAACGATATCAGAGTTTCTTGACCTGAAGGAAACACTTAAGTAACGATATCAGAGTTTCTTGACCTGAAGGGAAGACTAAAGTAACGATATCAGAGTTTCTTGACCTGAAGGGAAGACTATAGTAACGATATCAGAGTTTCTTGACCCGAAGGGAAGACTAAAGTAACGATATCAGAGTTTCTTGACCCGAAGGGAAGACTAGTAACGATATCAGAGTCTCTTGACCTGAAGGGAAGACAAACATAACGAAATCAGAGTTTCTTGACCAGAAGGAATGAAAAACAAAACAGTATCAGGGTTTCTTGACCTGATGGGAAGACAAACAAAATGATTTCAGAGTTTTTTGACCTGAAGGGATGACAAACATATCGATATCAGAGTTTCTTGACCTGAAGGGAAAACTAAAGTAACGATATCAGAGTTTCTTTACCTGAAGGGAAAACAAACTTAACGATATCAGAGTTTCTTTACCTGAAGAGAAGACAAACATAACGATATCAGAGTTTTTGACCTGAAGGGAAGACTAAAGTAACGATATCAGAGTTTCTTGACCTGAAGTTAAGACAAACATAACGATTTCCGAGTTTCTTGACCTGAATGGAAGACTAAAGTAACGATATCAGAGTTTCTTGACCTGAAGGGAAGACTTAAGTAACGATATCAGAGTTTCTTGACCTGAAGGGAAGACAAACATAACGATATCAGAGTTTCTTGACCCGAAGGGAAGACTAAAGTAACGATATAAGAGTTTCTTGACCTGAAGGGAAGACTAAAGTAACGATATGAGAGTTTCGTGACCCGAAGGGAATACTAGTAACGATATCAGAGTTTCTTGACCTGAAGGAAAGACAAACATAACGAAATCAGAGTTTCTTGACCAGAAGGAATGAAAAACATAACGATATCAGGGTTTCTTGACCTGATGGGAAGACAAACAAAATGATTTCAGAGTTTTTTTACCTGAAGGGATGACAAACATATCGATATCAGAGTTTCTTGACCTGAAGGGAAGACTAAAGTAACGATATCAGAGTTTCTTTACCTGAAGGGAAGACAAACTTAACGATATCAGAGTTTCTTTACCTGAAGGGAAGACAAACATAACGATATCAGAGTTTTTGACCTGAAGGGAAGATTAAAGTAACGATATCAGAGTTTCTTGACCTGAAGGGAAGACAAACATAACGATTTCAGAGTATCTTGACCTGAAGGGAAGACAAACATAACGATATCAGAGTTTTTTTGACCTGAAGGGAAGACAAACATAAGGATATCAGATTTCTTGACCTGAAGGGAAGACAAACATAACGATATCAGAGTTTCTTGACCTGATGGGAAGACAAACATAGCGATATCAGAGTTTCTTGACCTGAAGGGAAGACTAAAGTAACGATATCAGAGTTTCTTGACCTGAAGGGAAGACAAACATAACGATATCAGAGTTTCTTGACCTGAAGGGAAGACTAAAGTAACGATATCAGAGTTTCGTGACCTGAAGGGAGGACAAACATAACGATATCAGAGTTTCTTGACGTGAAGGGAAGACTAAAGTAACGATATAAGAGTTTCTTGACCTGAAGGGAAGACTAAAGTAACGATATCAGAGTTTTTTGACCTGAAGGGAAGACTAAAGTAACGATATCAGAGTTTCTTGACCTGAAGGGAAGACAAAAGAAACGGATATGTCTCTTGATAGTTTTTCTAGTTCTGGAATCCTTAGTTTGTTCATCGACAAATTAAAATCAAATTTTTTTAAAATAATCATAAATAAGTTGATTGCATTTGTTCGTTGCTGAAATACGATGCTTTTTTTTATTTTTTTTTAAATTTTTGGAAACATTCTAGAAAAAGTTCCAAGACGAGAAATAGAACCCCGTCTTTATGTTTCTCTTTCTCTCGCTCTCTCTCTCTCACATACATACTCTCTCCCTCTCTCTCTCACTCTCTCAGACACACTCTCTCTGACACACACACACTTTCTCTCTCATCTATATATTTATTTATTGCCAGAAGAGACTGTGTTGTCCACATTAAATCATCTGACAGTGTGTAATGTCTGTGTTGTCCACATTAAATCATCTGACAGTGTGTAATGTCTGTGTTGTCCACATTAAATCATCTGACAGTGTGCAATGTCTGTGTTGTCCACATTAAATCATCTGACAGTGTGTAATGTCTGTGTTGTCCACATTAAATCATCTGACAGTGGGTAATGTCTGTGTTGTCAGCATTAAATCATCTGACAGTGTGTAATGTCTGTGTTGTCCACATTAAATCATCTGACAGTGTGTAATGTCTGTGTTGTCCACATTAAATCATCTGACAGTGTGTAATGTCTGTGCTGTCAGCATTAAATCATCTGACAGTGTGTAATGTCTGTGTTGTCCACATTAAATCATCTGACAGTGTGTAATGTTGAACATTGAAGGCCTCCTATTTCTTATATCAGCGCCGTGTAGTCCCCCGGGGGGGGGGTGTCTCTGGTGAGGTAAAGAAAGAATAGGATTGCTGACACCTTAAGCATGTCGTAGAAGGCGAATATTATGAAGTTTTTCATGAGGCTGACAACCTCATTACGTTTAACAAGTTGCTACAGCAACCCCCACTATAAGTGCATGTGGATGTTTGCTGCAAGTTTCCTGGAAAGGGACCAGGCCAAATGGTTGTTCCAAAATGCAAATGATGATGATGGTTTCTTATACTGAGGGCCTTGAAATGTAAAAGATGTGAGCAAAAGTGTGTAAACATTTATAACACATGAGGAAGGGAAACTCGAGGCCTGTAAACAGTAAATAAATATTTTACAAACATAAAGGTATGTTTTCAGGCACTCGTAAGAAATTATGAAGTAGAACACTAGACAACAGAAAAACAACAGACGTGAGTGGCTTACCCAAGACTCGAACCCAGGACCTTCCGTGCGACAAATGTGGCGCGACTCACAGGAAGAGAAGAAAACGACGAAGTTCTAGAAAAACTAGGAACGAAAAGAGAATTAACGAATGAAATCGAAGTTAGTTCAAATATGTTTGTCATATTTTTGTTTGTTTTGATCCACAACGATTTGAGTTTTCTATCTTTACCCGTTTTTATTAAGGATGAGTTTCCGAGATGCCTTGCATACGCAGATGATTTCCCCAGCTAAGCGTGCTCAACATTAGTACAATATATTAAACTTACTAATTGGCGGGTGAAACGATGCCACGAGCTGGAGGGGATCATTTTGGTCATATAAAACGATATAACATAGTGCTGAAGGCCGTAACAGAAGTTAGAATCGATGATAAAAGTGCAAGAGGAAGACAGCGCTACAAATAGGAAAGATAACATCACGAGATGGACAGACAAGAGTATGTCGTGTATCATCAAGACAAGAGTATGTCGTGCATCATCAAGACAAGAGTATGTCGTGTATCATCAAGACAAGAGTATGTCGTGTATCATCAAGACAAGAGTATGTCGTGTATCATCAAGACAAGAGACAGAAATCACTTGAGATTCATTGAAGCCGACCTTCGATGTGGAATAATTATTTTTTTTTTAAAATCACAAATACATTGAACTCCAGGCTGTTCATATTACATTTTACTTCAGCGCATCAACATATGACATCCGAAAATAACTCAGTAGACGTTATATATTACATGTAGTCTAAACAGCAAGCGTGTAAATTAAAAAAAAAAAAAAAACCCATATCGATTTTCTGGTGTAGCAGACACGTAGAAATAAAAAGTTCACAAAATACGAGTACAGTTGTGTCAAATTTTATATATCGAAGTTTTGTTAGGCCGTTGCATGCATACATAATACTTCAACCAATACCGAAGCCATAAACTATTCGTCTGTCGTTATTCTACTGGCACAGGAAACGTTAGCATTCTTACAAGGTGCTCTTTGTACTGTAAGAACTAGGGCACGGCACTTATTCTAAGTCATCTCTTGAGACGCTCATCTTAATTTATATTTAGGGCTGCCTTCTTCAGCTGTGGTCCCTTTGCCTCTTGATGATCCCGGCTGTTTTTGCTTCCTTTCCTACAATTCTGCTTAAGTAAACGACAGAGTATAAGGAACAAAATAAGATATGGTTTGGAAAATGAGTGACACGTTCAGATGTCTGTTGCATACGTTATACAAGGGAATGTTGTTGAAAGAAGAACCTTAGTTCAGACTCCGATAATTAAACTCTTGAGGTAAAGTTAAAGGTGGCCCAATAGTGGATACTACCGCAGGGAAATGAAGTGTTAGAGATTTCACTATACTAGGTCTCAACTTTTAAGGATGGGTGACCAGCTTCACTCTTCGCTGCCGTTGCCTTCTCTAGCTCAAGAGCAGAGTAAGGTACCTATTTACAGCTCGATAGAATGGAGCGTGACTGTGACAAAACGTATGAATATGCTCTTTTGTGTAATCTCTCACCCCTTCAGCCCTCCGGCAGTATCCTTTATTTTTCTTCATTTTTTTAACTCATCGCTTTTATTTGGCATAAATCATGCCTTCATTCGTTATTTTTACTATTTTGCTCTATGCTGGACATAGCATGGTGAATTCTCTAACACGCCACTCAACTATAGCAGTATTTGCTACGGGAGTAATGCGTATCTTATTGTTTCACACTCCACTCCCAGACTGTTGTTACGATTCGCCAGGTTTGGTGACCCGGCCAGCGATAATATTTTATCGCCTAATCTGTCTGACAGCCTGTGGAAACGGGGTGGTCAAACATTTGACCCCATTGGAAAGCTGTTGTTCATGTTGACACAAGCCGGTATTGGGATACGATGAAAGAAGACATTACGGTCTGACCAGACATCTGTCTGGCGGAGGCACGCAGATAAAGGTGATAAACAGAGGTGTGCCGGAAGTCTTAGGTAACGATGTGACATCACTGTGTAAGAGGCCACGCTTGTATATTAAATTTAATATTTTCAAATACGCATGGGATGAGTAATGATAAACTTCCCCACCCAACCAGTGCTAGATAGATTGGATTGGTTTGCCAGAATCTACTATGATTTGATTGGAACTTTCGGCGGAAACACTGCTGGGATTTGAAACTAAGAATTGTGAGACATAATCTAACAAACTCGGAGTCACAGCGCACAGACAGACTGCATCGCAGCGGCAACTAAACACGTTCTACAAGCCAGAAGAAAGAGGATAGGACTTATCATTCTACAACTATAAGTACCAGAGCGAGTATTGGGCAACTTTGGAAGTACAAGTAAACCAGTAATTTTAATACAAGACTGGAAACTTGGGAATTTTATCTCAAGCAGTCATAAGAGGAATTATAGATTTCCAGACCAAGTGTTTCGCCCGTCATAAGAGGATTTATAGATTTCCAGACCCAGTGTTTCACCCGTCATAAGATGAATTTCTCAGACATAAGTGATTCGAACAGCATCTAAATACAGGGCTGTAGGTTCATTCTAATCTGAGCCAGGAGAAGTGTGTATTTCCAAAATGTTGGGGTAAGTGTAAACAATTTATTTACTAATGTAAATTTTACAGGTTTCTTGCTAAGTGGTTATATGAGGCTGGCTACCTCAAAATATGAAAATAGTATATGCATGAACCACTACTGCAAGAGATGGTAATTGTTTCTGACTAGTCGTGCGGGAAACCCGACAGAAGAGCGACACTGACCCCGACGGGAGTAGCGACGAGTAATAAGTGATGATTGCATCACCTGTGCCTAGGGTGTATAGAATCATGTTGTGAGATTTATATACCTTGGTTTTAATTGTAGTTCAGGCAGATAATTATTCATGCACTCCAGACTCAATTTCCTAGTTGACACCCAGAAGGATATTGGTGAATTTTCACCAAATTCCCTGAGGTACATTGTGTGCTCGGGAATTTAATTCTTCTGAGAGGTTAACATTCGTGGGTGGAGCGCATGAAAATGGGCCTGTTATTTAGCGGAGAACAAATGTACTGACGCATTTGTTTCTTTCTAATTTGTCACATTTCGTGGTTACAAGACATCAGACTTAAGTACTGAAGTTCCTACGCCACTAGTGTAAGAGAAGAATATCATCACCAACCACCTACAGTGGACGAATTACGTGGAGAAGTGTACTCATCACCAACAAGAAGTGACGGAAACCACAGCTGCAGGACTCATCTGGAGCTAAGTTTTATATAACAGGCTACAGCAAAAATACGGACATTATTATTAACGACCTACCAAAACCTTAATGAGGAAAAATTTAATATAACTTTCACCCAGTTTCCCATATTTATTTTCCCATGTTACAGACTAATTGACTATTAAATTTGTTGTATGTTATTTTAAACTAAACAATAATAGTTGATTCAGTTTATATGTACGAAAGCAAACTTATGAATCAGTTCTTCTTGATAAATGCATATTTATAAATATAGAGCCATTACTTATAAGAAGGGCATTTGTTGGATTACTCCAACTGGGGGCTTGACGGGCCAGAATCATTGCATAACCCCTTCACAAAAGCCGACGGACCAGATAATAAGTTAACAAATTTGCTTAGCCCTTAAGCAGCGTTTGTTCTTGACTTCTGGGAATTTCTTGTGAAGGCTCCCCTAAGGTAGAAACGACATTCATCTTCTATCTATATCTCTGCCAAGAGTAATCTTGCGCGAAGATAGATATCTTGGACGACCTACTTTTAGATACGCTTGCGTTGTGACCATTAGTGGACCACTACTGCAAAGCAAGGGGAGGCAATCCCGTGACAGTGACACTACTAGGTTTCGAACCTGGAAACGTTGTCTGGAGAATCGTCCAATCTGATCACCCCGCCACTCGTCTCTCAGTTTAGCTTATAAACAGTGAGAAACAAATTGTACTGGGGACGGTTGGGCAAAATAAAAACACACTTAGAACCACAAGGTATTGTGGGATTACCCTTCGCCAGCCAAAGTCACAACAAAGAAACGAATTTGACTCCAGAAAATAAATAAATGAGTTTATTGAACGCCATCTATTTTACCCCTTTAAACAGTGTAATTATAGTACATTCACGTGCAATAAGGTTGAAAGAAACATTCATTTGATTACAATAAAGCGATAGGGAAATGTTGCCTAGAAACGTATTTTCGTGTTGGTTGAATCTGGAAAACTAATATATTACACTGCTATAGTGTCTCCTTTTTTGCCCTAAAATAATATTTTCCACGTTTTCACAATGCACGCGCTTTTCAACCACGGACATATGTTGTTCGGTTCTAGCAGGACACATTTTTAAATTCACTATCTTTATTATTACGCTTCGGCTCCCCAGGGACCATAGGCGTTCATTAAACTCATGCCAAGTCCTCCTGTACCGCGCCATCAGATCAAGGTCTCACCACAGCTTCGTCACCATTGTCATGGGTGTCTTCAGTTCTTTTTCCAGTGTGTGTTTTTTTTACCTCTACCTCTTTTACCTTGGTATTCCAGAACACGGACTACCTTGTAATGCTATCAATAGATTTCCTCAATGTGTGTCTATCCGTCGCCACATCTTCTTCTCATTTATCATTCTACTTCGACTGGCCTGGTCCTTGTCATCAGTTCGACATTAGTAATGTTTTCATATCACTCCAGTCCATCTATTCTACCCTTTTAAACAGTGTAAGCAATGTCTAGATAGTGTTGATGTTACTATCGTGGTGCACCACTTCACATACCTAGGGTCTACAATCAATGACAAACTCTCACTGGATACAGAAATCGTCAGCCGCATTGGCAAAGCTGCAGCTACCTTTGCCCGCCTCACATCGCGTGTTTGGGAAAACACTAAACTCACAATGAAGACCAAAGCTGCGGTATATAATGCCTGCGTCACCAGCACACTCCTATATGGCAGCGAGACCTGGACGACCTATGCTAAGCAAGAAAGAAGGCTCAATATCTTCCATTTGCGGTGTCTACGCCGCATCCTCGGCATCTCGTGGAAAGATAAAGTGACAAATGTCGAGGTGTTGTCACGTGCTGGCCTTCAAAGTATGTATACGCTGCTTAGACAGCGCAGACTTTGCTGGCTTGGCCATGTTCGCCGCATGGAAGATGGTCGCATCCCAAAAGATATCTTCTACGGACAATTAGCAGATGGCAAGAGAACAGTTGGGCGACCACAGCTGAGGTTCAAAGATGTGTGCAAGAGAGATATGAGGGCACTGGACATGGATCCAGCAACATGGGAGGATGAAGCTGCCGATCGCACTAAGTGGCGATGCTATTTGCGGCACCACCTCAGATTGGGCGAAGAGAGGCTCACACAAGAAGCAGAGGTGAGGAGAAAACGTCGAAAGGAGCACCAGGAAAATAAGCAGCTGAGGGCTGCCACCTCAGGGGCGCATTCCCATAGTCAGTTATGACTGAAGGGGCTATTATTATTATTATTATTATTACTATTATTATTATTACTATCGTCTTGTAATGTTCCTCCAGGTGGTGTTTGCGTGTTGTAGATAGTTCTATTACTGAAGCCTTGTTCCGGGGGGTCTCTGAAGCGACAAAGTACAGGACTGCTGCAAATTCAGGCATGTCGTATAAGGGGATTAATATGAGGTTTTCCGTAGGGCTGGCAACCTGATCATGTACAACAAATTGCCACGGAAACCACCACTACAAACGTTTGTGATTGCTTTGTGCAGACTTCCCGTAAGTGCACCAGCTGCAGGTGTGGCTCAAAGGTGAGTACTGAATATATTTCCTATGTTTGTTTGTAGCTCCGGGGTTGTACTCTGAGTCTCAGTTTGGCGTATGCTATTTTCTTGCTGTATATTTCCCTTTAATGCGCGAAGTGTCTGCACAATTCTCCACCGACTCGCCCAGTTTCCTGGTACAATATACGTATCACATGTTCCGTTACCTTACTCCACATCAAGTATTAATATCAGTATCACATGTTCCGTTATCTTACTCCACATCAAGTATTAATATCAGTATCACATGTTCCGTTATCTTACTCCACATCAAGTATTAATGTCAGTATCACATGTTCCGTTACCTTACTCCACATCAAGTATTAATGTCAGTATCACATGTTCCGTTACCTTACTCCACATCAAGTATTAATATCAGTATCACATGTTCCGTTATCTTACTCCACATCAAGTATTAATGTCAGTATCACATGTTCCGTTACCTTACTCCACATCAAGTATTAATGTCAGTATCACATGTTCCGTTATCTTACTCCACATCAAGTATTAATATCAGTATCACATGTTCCGTTACCTTACTCCACATCAAGTATTAATGTCAGTATCACATGTTCCGTTACCTTACTCCACATCAAGTATTAATGTCAGTATCACATGTTCCGTTACCTTACTCCACATCAAGTATTAATGTCAGTATCACATGTTCCGTTATCTTACTCCACATCAAGTATTAATATCAGTATCACATGTTCCGTTATCTTACTCCACTTCTCTTCTTCTTCTTCCGTCCTTAGCCAAAGACCGACCAAGCAGTCAGAGGCCATCACGCCTTGTGGCGTCTTAAGGGCAACAGCAGATTGATTTTCTCTGTTGTAGTTTCCCATCACGCGTCTTTAGGGCAACAACAAATAGATCCATCTGCCGTTGTTTCCGTAATCGGTGTGACAAGCCAACGGGTGATCAGCCCATTGGGCACCTTACTCCACATCAAGTATTAATGTCAGTATCACACGTTCCGTTACCTTACTCCACATCAAGTATTAAATAATTTCCTGAGTTGTGTTTAGCAGGAGATGCAGCCTGTCATTTATGACAGCACTTAAAGATGATATTATAACAACTGACAACCTTAAAGTACAACTGTCTGCAGGCGTTCTGCGTTCTGAACTGACCAATTTAAGTATAGTGCAGATAACAGTCTAGATCATTGTTGATCATCGCGATCTTCTTGTTATACTCGGTTTCCCACCTCTATTGGGAAGGTTCAGCCTAGATTTATTGAAGTGGTAGCAACGTCCCATCACATCACGCAAAAAGTGCATTCACTTTTGGCTCTCACTTAAAGAGTTGGTTTCACCTACTGGTATTCTGCGATTGTTTTGTTCATACAGGGAAACTTGTCTTTTGTGACATATGTTGTATTTATGTGTTGTCATTACGGTGTTAGTGTTGTATTTATGTGTTGTCATTACGGTGTTAGTTTAAATTCAGCAGACGTTACTACGCGATGTGAGCTTTTCAAATTTCGAAGTTCTGCTACTTTGCTCAGTCCTGGAGGGGCAGAGGGCGCATCTAGCCATTTAGGATTGTACTTAAAATGGATAGTGTCGCACTATCAAGGGTTCAAGACCTCGGTGTACATCTATCAACGCTCTCTATGCGTTCTGGGCTGAACGATTTAAGTACATCTCGAATCAGAAAGTCTGGAACAAGAAGGAAGAGAGGACAACTCTATGAGAGAGAGAGAGACCCCGGTAGACAGTAGAACGCATCGAGAAAAGTTCGTCCATAGCTAGATATTCTACAAATCTCTTAGGAGAGGGGGTATCTGTGGCCAAATTGGACGACCTATCGATCGTTGGTTCTCTCCGGCAGTATCGGTACATTTGTGGGACTGACTTTTATTATGTGCTGTCAATTATCGCACTTTTCGTTCTCTCTTTCTTTCTTTCCTCGTTATTTTCTGCTAAGTAGCAGATATTTGATTTTATCAAATCACCCTGAAGGTGATAAATATCACATTTGCAAGGAGTGCTACCCAGATGTGTTGGTTATAGTCGCGGCAGATTAGCACGTACATCAGTCAGCGCTATCGGCTTTAATCACCCTAACGAGATTACTTTCTGTGTGACACATGTTGGCAGACAAATGTGATATAATCGCTTCCGGTCACTTGGTTAAAAGTAATCATGGATTTATTATATTTTAGACAATATGAGTCTACAAATGTGTTTTTGAGAGTGTATGCAAGGCATCAGATGTCCATATATGGTAAAACGTGACCTCTGCAGGCACGCACCTTATTTCACGTGGGCCTATTTTGAAATATCACACCCTATCCTTTATGATTTGAAATGATTGGATCTTTCTGATTAGATTCATAACAACATTGAAGGGAATATAGCCTGACCATTTCGCAGTTTTAACTCACTGTGAATTTCAAGCTCGCCAAGGCAATCTCAGACCTCGCCAGAGTGAAGACTAGATTCATAGTTCCTATTTGTTAACCGGACCTTTTATTGGAGAACCAGATAATACTTAAGAAAAGCACAGGAAATCTCTTTCAAATTTTAATAAGGAATCCCGGGACTAGGAACCTGAAAAAACACGGAGTCAGAGGGAAATCTATTGCAAAATTAAAGACATCCCAGACGCGTGTAAGAGAACGATTCGTCTCTTTTATTCCTCTGAGCAAAAAACGTCTGTAGCCAAGATTGGCGTAAGTAGTGCATTTTCATTCTATGTTGTATTACTAACATGTGAACTAACATATATATATATATATATATATATATATATATATATATATATATATATATATATATATATATATATATATATATATATATATATATATATATATATATATATATATATATTACCATGTGAATTTTAATATCTTAAACTCGCTATTGGATGTCAAAGTCATTTGAGGCTGGCAACCCAGCGTATAGAATGATGATTCATGAACCACCACTGCACGGGCTGGTGATTGCTTTATTGATAGTTTCGTAAAGAGAACTAAAAACATAAAGTAGTTCCAGGTTCCTTATGGAGCAGGGAGAGAAAGATGAAAAGAAATGATGTACATTCTAAGAATAATACTTACATTTTCAAAGCAGTGTAAATGTCCCTATAAACATATTCACTTCAAAATTAATGTAAGTTTTCAAGCTTTAAACCAGGGTAAATGCCTATGTGAAAATATTCATTTTAAATTAATCGAAGTTTCAAACTTTTCAACAAGTGTAAGTATAAAGGAAACATAAAAGAATTTATATTGTGAACACTTTTCAAACAGTGGAGATGCAAATGTAAAACATATTATATCTGTACATTTAACCTTTTCATTTAAATGTAATGTAAAGCTAAAGCTATTCATTTTAAATGTAAAGGAAGTTTTATCCCGAGGGATTAAATTTAATTCTCATCGAGGGTAAATTCTGACAGGGGATGGTAGAATAGAAGAGGCGGGTACATTACTGTGTCGGAAAACGCCATACTCAGAAGAGCGTTTCGTTTCTATTTCTATTACCAGTTATTGGTTGTACCAGCAAAAAGTACTATCTCTGGAACCAAGTGAAGGTAGAAGTGGACTGACGTTTTGCGAGACGCCATCATAAGAGGGTCTTATAGACAGACGCAGAACGAACTTGGCCGTTACTCCTTGACGTTCTGGGAACGTGCGGCGCCTGAACTTTGACCAGAGACGAGCAAGAGCAGAGTAAAAGGAACTGACCCAGCAGGAGAAGAAACTAAAAAGAAGAAACTACCATTGGCAGCTAAGTGAAAATATCCGCTGCCGAAAGTGACCTCATTTATTCAGTTAAATCCCATCCACGTGATAAAATTCTTTTAATAGATATGCAAATTATTTTTCAACTGTTAAAACTTAAGTGATTATTAAATTGTTGTAACCGCATATTTTAGCAGTAACCTCTTCTGTATTGGTTCCAACTTGACTGTAAACCACCAACTGATACAAACTAGATTTGCTGGTTTCTCACTGAATGTAATTAAACGTTAATGTTATTAGTCTGTTTACACCCACTGTTGCGAGTGTAGTGGTTTGGTCTATATCATCGCCACACAGGCTAATTCAATATATGTGTGCTGCTGACCTGTCACTGTGTCTGGAATGTTGACCTGGGTGTGTGTTGATATGTTCGCACACCACAGTACGTACATAAGGGTACATGCAGGAGTCAAGAAGGGTTGCAAACGACTGGAACAGTTCGATACTGTTTATTCCGTTACAACACAGATACGATGACATAAATGACACACATTCGACAGCAAAACACAAATCATAGTATATAATTTCCACACTGCATCAATACCTAATACGGCCTGTCCTAATCCTGGACTTATAATAGCTTAATAGCTTCATACATCTCCACACTGCAGTTAATATATAATATGGCCTGTCCTAATCCTGGACTGATAATAGCTTAATACATCTCCACAATATGGCCTGTCCTAATCCTGGACTAATAATAGCTTAATAGCTTCATACATCTCCACACTGCAGTTAATATATAATATGGCCTACAAAAGTACTTCAATACATAGCAAAGCCTGCATCACCCGGCAGCTTCAATAATCTTCAAAATATGGCCTACAAAAGTACTTCAATACATAGCAAAGCCTGCATCACACGGCAGCTTCAATAAGGTTCATATGGCCTAAACAAATCTTCACTGCAGTGTATCACATAGGCTGTACACACAGCGAAATATATAAGTCGACATTTTCTCAAATCCTACGTAGGCATACATTATCCAAAAACACTGGGACTCGACCTACACGGTCCACGCCCAAAACACAACTCCCCAAATCACACACTAGTCCCGCCAAAAAACCCGTCACGAGATTCGGTTGTCTTGAACACCGTTCTCGATAACACATGCAGACTAGCGAGCTATTCACATGACTCAAAACAGTACAGAATAAATACATTAAACAGCGTTCACACGCTTATCTGTACTCTGTCACCCGAAAATAGGAAAAGATAATTCTATCCTAAAGTCAAACAAGTATCCGCTTAATCAAGCGTTGCAACTCGAAATTTAATATGTTCAAAACATTCTAAAGATTACTTCCCCTTCCATAAGTTCCACCTGCAACAGTTACCACCCGCTCCGGGAAAAAAAAATGATTCTATCATTTTTTTTGAAAAAATTAACTCCCAAAAACGAAAAATTTAGAAGACAATTAAGCTGTAACGTATGCCTACAAAAATATCTTATTTTAAATCAAAATTATATCTACAACAAATATCAGCATTAAAGTGTAAAGTAGCAATTAAAGCATACAGCATAACCAGCTAAGTATAAAAAGTAATTAGCTAAATATACAAATATGATCAGTTCCAAAATTAAGTTACGTATATTTAGTACAAACCAAACCGAAAACAACCAATCGAAAGAGAAAACACAAGATCAATCAAAAGAAGAATGATCTGTAAAAAAAAAAAAAAAAAAAAAAAAAAAAAAAGGTAAGATCTCAACAATACCATATACTCATAATTAAGTTGGACAATTACATGTAAAATAAATACAACTATCAAAAGTAGATATATCATATCAAATCATATAACCACTCCAACAATACAAAGAATAGAGGTATAAGTGTTGAAAGAAGACAAAGTATACAAATAGAATCAAGTAAAACGAAGATGAGGTACGAAAGTATAAACAAGATATGAAATCCATACCGAAAAGACAACAGAAAAGGAGGAATGAAATGAAGAATAGTTACCAAAGACAGATAGAAAGCAAAGGCACGAACGCAAAGAAAGTCAATAACAGTATATACTAATAACTGTTTTGATCAGATAACCTATTCAAAAAAAAAAATATATAAACATGATCGAAAGGCACAACACAAAATATCAAAGTATATCTATACTAATACCATCAAAAAATAATTTATAACTAAACAAAAGCTAATAAGTAATTTAACTAAGTTATAAGAGTTATACAAAACTAACATAAATAAATTATAGGCATCGAACAAACAAGTAATAGCATTACTATAACTAATACGACCAACGCACAATCAAGCGCTAAAAATAAAAAATACATCATAATAAAAAACAACTTTTTACAAGAACTAATCAAACTACATATCAATGATATCACGAAGTCAAATGCTGGGCACACACAACAAAAAATTACAATGCCAAAAAAAAATCATTTTTTTTTTCAACAGTACCGTACAAACATATTTTTTTTCTCGATAAGTTACATAAAAACAGTATTTAATTTTTAAGTAATTCAGTAATACTTTAAGTAAAGCCTAATAATGAAATCAATATTTTAACAAAATGAGTGAAATATAAAACAAAAATCCTATCTCGAAGAAACCTTTAAATCAACACATGTAAATTTAATTTATCCTTTAAGTTCTTTCTGCTGACAATTACGTTCAGCTCCGTACAATGCTATTTAGCTATAACTTTATCTCTTATTCAAATCGATAAGATATACATCTATAAATAAATCTACAATCTGTTGCTAATATGAAATATAAAAAAGGTTCTATAAAAATATCTACAAAAAAAAATAAGTTTTTTTTTTTTTTTTGAAAATAATCTGCTAGGAAAATAATCTGCATACCTGACTGGCAAGAAATCAAGTTTTGGAAAAATCGAAGTTTCACAAAAAGTTAACAAATCCAAATACAAGATCATGTATGATACATGCAAGCTATTTTCAAAATTACATTTCACAACATACCAGATAATACACATCTTCTCTGTATGTTCTATATATTAATTAATCATGACATCAAAACATGAGAAAAATATAAATTAAGTGAATAACGAACACTCAGGACTATCTAAAAGTAACCACTACATCAACACAATAAATGAGTTTGTGCAATCTCATCATGTACAAAACTATCCTAAACAACACAGTTGCAAAAATTCTAAGTTGAACAGAGTAGTATAAAGGATAATAATTACATACTACACATTATCAACACAATAATATATAAATAGCATAAAAATGTATTAATACATCATCAAAATACAGACATATAAATAACAATTAAAAAATTATGGCAATCAAATGATGCATAGAAATAATCATTACAACAAAATTATATGTTATTTCAAAACAACAACATGTCATGTACTAATATAGAATACAAAAATATTTACTATCTTCACATAAAAAAAAAAAATAAATCAGACGCGAAGTCTCCCACTCTCTTGTAAACATGCTTGACCTTCAGAAAGTAACCATCAGTTGCTATTTAGACGCTGACAGGTTTCGGTTGACTACTCGAGCGGAAAGTTGACTCACATTTCTGACCGTCAATATGTCACAGAAGCCTTGACCCTTATCGCAACGTAGCTTCTGTCAACAAATACAAATGAAAATTTCCATTTTACTCAATAGTGAAATTTAATGAAAAAAAAAAACGTAGAAATCACGTTTACAATTACCCAGTACCGGCTTGTGTAAAAACCCGGTCTCTTCACGATGTCACTAGCTCTCTCTATCACATGTAGATATCATAGAATTCTTGGGGACAACATGACCGACCTTGAATGTCGCCGCTGCCTTACGCTGAAACAAAGTGTTATATTCACAACAACAACCAGAGCAGGCAATAGTATTCAAGCATCCACTGTTATTTTTACTCTGTTTACTTTGATTATAAATGACTCTGGGCTCATGTTGAACAAAATTAGCACAATTGCGCTTATTATTTGTTCTATGATCAAAATACTTATTATTACCGTTGTCTTGTTTACAAAAAATGACTTTAGTCTTTTGTTTAGGAACATTACTCTGGTGATGTAAAGCAACATTTGAAAAGCTATTATCTCTATCATACTTTCCAACATTCTTACAATCAAAACTTTGAGATTTGTTAAATTGTCTACAGTATCTACGAGAGGGAAAATTATTATTTTCTGATCTCCCTTGGTACTGTTTACTCTTGGGGTTATCTCTCTTTCTAGAACTGTTTTTCTTTTCCCTTATGGGAATATATTTACCAATAGTTTCAAACTGACTGTGCTGAGTTTGACAACTGCCAGAAACAATAGTATCTCTATTGTTCCGCATATGGGTTTCATCTTTGGAACAAGTAGTAATAGTCTCAACACCCGCTATTAATTTCTGAGTATTTCCAGTAGTAGAGAAATATTTGTTCTTATGAATCTTGACCTGAAATTTATCACCTATCTTTTCCTGACCAACAGAACTGGCTGTTACACAAGAATCTTTGTTGGTCTGACGCCAAGAATTATTACTGGAACTACCAGTAATATTAGAACTTTTAAAGTTGTATTTACCACGATAAGATCTATCTTTACCATGAATGAAATCTCTCTGAGCAAAAAGTGTATGGGGTTGACTTTTCGCAACTTTCTGTCTATCATTGTGAACATTGACAGAAGAGCACCTTTTGTTTTTTTCAAAACCATATCTAGTAAGCCAAATATTCTTTCCCTTGCTTCCGCAATTTCATTATCTTTAAGTGAAATCGTTTCACTTAACCTTTTATTTAACTCCTTAACAGCCAAAACTTTGTCGCTTTCTTCTGCTAGTAAATTTTCAATTTTAGCGACCTTCTCTTTCTCAGCCGTCAACTCCACTAATGTCTCTTTCTCTAACTGTTCTTTATTTGCTCTCAACTGAGTCAACTCTAGTTGTAGTGACTGAATCTTAATATAATCATTGCTATTATTAAGCTCATCAATCTTTTCTGGAATCATCTCATTCTTTTCTTCCTGTTGGAGACCAAGATTCGCAATATCATCCATTAAATCAAGAAGTGACTCTGTATAATCTCTATCACGTTTATCGGTCTCAACTTTCAAATTCTCATAAATCTGTTTATTTTGTTGGACCTCCTGTGTAATATTTTCTACCTCAATTTGCTTATCTTTCATCTGGACTTCCAATTGCTTTATCTTCAACAATGCTAAATCCAAACTTGCCTGCACACTAGCAAGTTCTGAGTTTGACTTTTGCAATTCACCCGTAAGTCTAGACACTGTTTCATGTACTTTACTCACTTCAGCGGTACTCTCTAAGAAGTTTTCCCTTTCCTGTAGGGCACTCCGTTTGTTCCTTCTTATTTGCTCCTCATCTTCTAACTCCTTTTTTGACCATCAGAAATGCCGTATTGAATCATCTTGTGTATTCCCCTCCTTATGTGATCGTGTTTAACATTAATATAGTTGTACAGAAATCCGCGAAATTCCCAAAGTAGCAAATCCGCTAACTCTTTAGCCATCATTAAATGAGGATGAGACTGAAAATTCTCCTCAGCAAAATATTTTAGCGCTCTTGACGCATTGACCAAAAATCTGTCTATCACATGTTCCTCAAGCTGTGGGCCTTTTAATTGTTGATAATCTCTACCTTCTTCCCACAAATAAGCCAATATAGGCCTCATATCCTCAGGATCTATCTCATCATCATCCATAGTGATTCACTTACTTAATCCAATATATCTAGTAATCACTTATAGTTATGACAAATTACTGTCCCAAAAGGTTGGACAATTAACTTTCCAGCTCACAAAGCCAACTATTTGTCAAGAAATGAGCTTATTCCTCAATTCTGTATCACCAATTCCTTTTTATAGCACCTTTATCAAGTCACATCATTATCAGGAAAATCGACATATGTCAACAGCCATTAACACCTATGCATCAAATCTTAATCATATGTCAAATTAGACATAAACAACAATAATAACAAAATGAGCAATTAGGGAGGCCCAGCGACATATATGAAGTGACACAATTTACACAAGACACAATCACTTATCTGTCAATGATCCCGCTTCTTTTCCGCCACGACACTGGATATCACATAGACTGCTAAAACCTCCACTGCGGGAAAGCACTGCAACTTGATTCGTTTCTCTTCAGGTAATTTCGTCAATATGATATGTGCTTAACAATGCACAAGTTGACAGGAACCATAATACAGCACACACTGCAACTCTTGACTCTTCTGTAGTCTGAAATGCACACGGCAACTCCGTGTATCATAACATCTTGAACTTGTGATGGTGACAACTGGCACAGGTAACCCGAATATTGCAGAAATCTGTCACAACCCGTACAAATGCTGGTACAAATACTGTCCAAGTCTAATTGAACTTCCTTGACCACTGCAGACGTTGTTGTCGTCTATAGGCATGAAATAGGACGTCAATTGCTACTGGTGTAAAGTTGCCTTCTACCACGAATAAAGCGTGCGTCGTTTCTCAAATGCGCCACCCAGGCAGATAATAACTAGGTCACAGTTCTGAAGTACAGGAGATTCAAGCCACGCCTACATAAGGTCAATTATAACAAAGTCAAGTGTTCTACACTCTTGTCACGTGCAAGTCATATGTATTATTTTCAACTTGTAGTGACTGATCCTCTAGATATGTTATGGTCTGGTGGACAAAATTTGATTCACTTTATCCTCTTGCTTCAAGTACATATCACTGTAGAGGTAACAATTTCTTAATCGTATACGCCACTCAGGCACATCTTAAATGATATCCAATGATACGAAAACTACGCCACTTAGGCTATCGACGCGAATAGTCGTAGATGTCAGATCCTGTTGACTGAAAACCACCAACTGATACAAAAGTGGTTTCAGTCTGAAATGTTATTACTGTTATTACTGGCCATAAATGTACTCGCATTCGCTAGCACAATACGAATCATAGTATATAATTTCCACACTGCATCAATACCTAATACGGCCTGTCCTAATCCTGGACTTATAATAGCTTAATAGCTTCATACATCTCCACACTGCAGTTAATATATAATATGGCCTGTCCTAATCCTGGACTGATAATAGCTTAATACATCTCCACAATATGGCCTGTCCTAATCCTGGACTAATAATAGCTTAATAGCTTCATACATCTCCACACTGCAGTTAATATATAATATGGCCTGTACTAATACTTCAATAATAGCTTAAAGCCTGCATACATCCCACACTGCAGTTAATCTTCATAATATGGCCTGTCAAAATACTCAATACATAGCTTAAAGCCTGCATCACACGGCAGCTGCAATAAGTCATATGGCCTATATAAAATCTTCACTGCAGTGTATCACATAGGCTGTACACACAGCGAAATATATAAGTCGACATTTTCTCAAATCCTACGTAGGCATACATTATCCAAAAACACTGGGACTCGACCTACACGGTCCACGCCCAAAACACAACTCCCCAAATCACACACTAGTCCCGCCAAAAAACCCGTCACGAATTCCTGTCTTGAACACCGGCAGCTCGATAAACACATGCATGGACTAGCAAAAGCTATTCACATGACTAGCAAACCTGTATCAGAATATAAATACATTAAACAGCGTTCAAACTTATCTTACTGCAGTGTGTCACCCTGAAAACACAGCGAAAATATAATTCATTTTCTCAAATCCAAACGTAGGCATACTTAATCCAAAAACACTGGGCAACTCGAAACCTACACGGTCCACGCCCAAAAAACACAAGATTACTTCCCCTTCACATAAGTTCCCCGCCAACAAAACCCGTCACGAGATTGTTGTCTTAGAAATTTAACTTCGATTCAATCCCTTTAAATGTACTACATGTTTGTCTCAGTCAAAGTTACTAAACACACACTATAAACAGAGCTAAATATACAGTATAATAATAATTCCACTGATTAACTCAGGGGTGGGGGCTTAACGAACTAGAAGAAACCATTGCTAAATTCTTCATAAAAGTGTAGGCAGATTATAGATTTAACGTGCTCAGCGACAGCCAGCATTGTTTTCGCTTATCTGAATATCTTATGAAGACTTCCATGTAATAGAAGTTTTACTACTCTTCTACCGACATTTCTGCCAAGAGTAATCTTGTGTAAAAATAGACTCCTTTAAAGCCTATAATAGATACTCTTGAGTTTTGGCCACTGTTGGACCACTACTGCAAAGCAGGGGAGGCAATACCGTCACAGCGTGGTAGCTGAGTTCAATCCTTAGTTCAATCACTATTTCCATGTTTTGGAGTGTTGATATTGTTTAGTTGTAAATCAAAGTTAAATTATTTATTATACGAAACTCAACCTCGTAACATGTCCAAATATGAAAGACCTTGTGATATACACTTAAACTCAGAGTTGAGTGTCAGAGGTGGAAGATTAATATAAACACTAAAAGTATTATACAAAGAAATAATCATTTCAAGAAATAATACACATGAAGAATAAGAAAAGAAATGTGCGTATGCACAAAAGAATTCTTGTAGTCTGATGCGCCTCAGTTAATTGACGGTTACAGTTACTGTTTATTGTTTGATGTCAAGTTTTGATAATCGCATTATCTGGACCCCAAGTCTTTGTTCATTATCACTGGCTAACTTTTTTTTCGGACAATTAAAATAGTTAGGCATACACAGAATATATTTGTTCGTGAAACTTTTTGTAAGAAAGGAAAATCAAACTTGAGCAATGCAGATGATATTCTTTTTAAAAAATATCTACATACAATTATTAATATGACGGCAACATGATAATGAAAATAATGATCTGATGAGATCAGGTACCATCTTCGCATTGAATATCTGCTGCAAGGTATCTCCAACGCCTTCTGTCTAAATCAGGGTTTCTGAACCTGTGGTCCACAGCAACACAATGGGAGTCCGTGAATGGATTCTAGATGTTCCGTGCACATAACTTCAAATTGTAAATGTAAAATTAAAATTATACTGTATTTATTTTTTCAAGAAGGGGCCAATAACCTTCAATGGACAATCAAAGGCGTCCGTAGCGTTCATCGGACAGTCTAAGGTTTCCATTACACAAAAATGTAAAATAGACCCTGGTCTATAAATAAAGAGTTTAGCCTAAATAGCCGGAACCACTAGAATCGTTTCTGTAGCTATTTGTTTGACATGATGAGGTTGTCTGCCTCATGTACAACCTTATATTAGTGGCCTTGTACGACATGCTTGGGGGAACGATAGTCCTATTCTATCTTTGTCAGGGAATACACGGAGTCGTTAATTGGGGTGGGGGTATTACTGATAAATATTTCTCTTTTAATCTTGGAAGTGACTTTTCAACCACCCTAATCGTTTTTCTGGAATTCCATTTGGTCATGTGATACTAAGGATGTAATTTACACGGCTCATGTTGTTGAATGTCTGAAGTTGGAATATGCCAATCTTGGCGGAATGGTCACGTGTCCGATCAATGTTCTTTTTTCTTAATTGACAACATTTCTGAATTATTTATACATCTTCACATCATCCTCTAAATGGCGGGCATTAGGAAGATTCTAGAGAAGACCTGTTTGTGCTGGACATCAGCCTTTAAAATAAATATAGTTGTTGAGTCGTCGCGACTCCTTTTCAAAGATGTACTTTCTACAAAGTGTGGATTCGTCTGGGTTTTAAATGGTTTCTTATTTCCTTCTTGTATTCATTTCTTAATTTGTCTCAACATGTATCTATTTATAGCTCTTGTCCGGAAACCATTAAAAATAGTCACAAATGAGGCTTCCTTTTCAGTCCACAGTGTTTCACGGTTAGAGCTCTTATTGTTAGGAGTAAAGAAAAGAAAGAATGAGTTTCTAATGTACTGGCTGTGATTTGCTGCTATATTTAGCAAGTCATTGGCAGAAATTACTTCCCTTGTCCTAGCTTATCTCCGTGGGATATGTAATAGACGTATCGATACAGCTTGACATTCAAAATGTCATTTCTCTTTCTCAGTGCCAGAGTTTCTCTAAGAGCGCAAAGGAAATGATGGGTTCCTTTGTAACAGAATTGATATCTAATCATAATGTTCTATCTGACCACTCTACGACATCCTCCAGCTATATGCAAATGTACCCGGTATATGGAAGTAAACAACTCCACACTGACCTTGGTTGACATTACGGACAGGGCGACATTTCAAAACTGACAAAACTAACCATTATTTTTGTTTAATATATTAAAAATTAGGCTCAGATGCAAGCATTCAAGGTTTAACTGAGTACAACAGTCCCGGATATGAATAAAAACTTCTGATTTCGAAAACTTCTCGATCTGGGAATTGCTAAATCAGTATATTTGATTTCTTAACGAGTTCCAAGATTAAGGAGATATATTTGCCTCCTGTTCAAATAATGTTATCGCGATATCACTTGATCAGTCTCGCATTTCTTTCTTTCTTTTTTCTTTCTTTCTGTCTTTCTTTTTTTCTTTCTTTCTTTCTTTCTTTCTTTCTTTTTTTCTGTTGGTTTGTCTTTCTGGTTATCTGTCAATCTTGTTGTCAGTCTGTCTATCTGTTTGTCAGTCTGTCTGTTTGTGTGTCAGCCTGTCTATCTGTCTGTTTGCCGGTCTGCCTGTCTCGTTGTTTGTCAGTCTGTCATTCAGTCAGTCCGTCTGTCTTTCTGTATGTATGTATGTATGTATGTATGTATGTCTTTCTTTCTGTCTGTCTGTCTATCGTTTTGTCAGTCTGTCTGTTTATCTCTGTTTGTCAGTCTGTCTGTGTGTCAGCCTGTCTATCTGGCTGTTTGCCGATCTGCCTGTCTCGTTGTTTGTCAGTCTGTCAGTCAGCCAGTCTGTCTGACTTTCCGTCTGTCTGTCTTTCTTTCTGTCAGTATGTCTGTCTATCTTTTTGTCTGTCTGTCTATCTTTTTGTCTGTCTGTGTATCTGTTTGTCAGTCTGTCTGCATGTCAGCCTGTCTATCTGTCTATTTGCCGGTCTGCCTGTCTGGTTGTTTGTCAGTCAGTCAGTCTGTCTGTCTTTCTTTCTGTCTGTCTGTCTTTCTTTCTTTCAGTCTGTCTGTCTATCTATCTTTTTGTCAGTCTGTCTGTCTATCTGTTTGTCAATCTGTCTGTCTATTTGTCTGTCTTTCTTTCTTCTTCATCTGCTCTATTTTCGCTGCTTATGGAGCTTGGAGCCACCATTATAGTAGGTCTACTTACAGGAAGCCACCACTATAGTAGGTCTACTTACAGGAAGCCACCACTATAGTAGATCTACTTACAGGAAGCCACCACTATAGTAGGTCTACTTACAGGAAGCCACCACTATAGTAGGTCTACTTACAGGAAGCCACCATTATAGTAGGTCTACTTACAGGAAGCCACCACTATAGTAGGTCTACTTACAGGAAGCCACCACTATAGTAGGTCTACTTACAGGAAGCCACCACTATAGTAGGTCTACTTACAGGAAGCCACCACTATAGTAGGTCTACTTACAGGAAGCCTCCACTATAGTAGGTCTACTTACAGGAAGCCACCACTATAGTAGGTCTACTTACAGGAAGCCTCCATCAAAACATTTACATACTCTTTCATCGATGGTTTCTGTAGCAGTTAGTTTGACATGATGAGTTTTCTAAATCAAATGTACAGCCTAATTTTAGTCGCCTCTTACGACATGCTTAATGTAGCAGTAATCCTATTCTCCCTTTGTACCCCAAGAGACCCCCGGGAACACGCGACAAAGACCCCTAGCCAATCCGATTACCATTATTGACTAGTTTTAACTCGTCTTTTTCCTTTGTATTTAATGAATTTTCTTGTGATCAATTGGAATTAACTACGTACTTTCATGTTTCACTCTTTAATTGGAGCGAATGCTCCAGTGAACTCTATTAGCCAGCCATTCACAATCATCTTAAAACCTCGGTTATGTTTATTTTGTTAGAACAAATTTATAGCCCTCTCAGCTATTTCTGACAATCTCTGCTACATTTAGTTCTTTCACCATAAAGATTGTTCTAATGGGCTCTCTCAGCCCGCCATTCATAAATGTTGCTGAATTATGTTAACATCTCAGTTACGTTTTTTGTTATTTCAACTATATTTATTTGCTATCTCAACTATTTCAGGCTATCGTGGCTAGTATATATCTCAGATTTAATCAATGTTAGCTGCTTATACGTCGTCAACGACCATGAAAGATTATGGCACTTAGTGAAAGCGATAATGTCTCTCCACAAATTCTTGTCTCTAGTCTTGCACTTTATGTACCACGCCTGGTGGTGTAGGTGATCAGGTCTCTCCAGAGCTTCTTGTCTCCAGTATTCCTCTTCATGTACCATGTCTCTCAACAACTTCTTGTCTCCATTATTCATCTTCATGTACAAAGTCTCGTTGCGTTGGTGATCAGGTCTCTTCCAGTGGCGGCTTTCTTTAATGAGCTGTTGAGCTGCAGCACCGCTGTAAAAAAAAGGACTGCATACTGTCTCTACTACATTATAATACATAATCCGGACAGACCAAAAAATACAAAAAAATTGAGGTTACACCGGAAGGGTTAAATACAAAACAAACAAAAAATTATCCAACACCGTATTGTGGCAAGTGCTGCAAACGATGACAGTTCAAGTGACCTTGACCTCTTATAAGCGTATGCTTGTTATATACACAGCAAGAGGCCAGCTGCGATTGGGTTGAATTTATTTAACTAGTGCTGCAACGGAACACAGCTCAAGTGGAAATTATCTCTATCAAGCGACTGTTTACGTGCGCGTTCACCACAATACCGCAAAACGTTGGTCAGTTGCATTGTTTTGAGATTAATTTAATGCTGATATTTTCTTGCGTGCTGAATTATTATAGAAATGAGTGAAGTAACTGTTACATATTTACAAGAAATTGTTTTTTTCGCGATTGTCGTTGGCTGAAAAATGCCGTGTAAAAACACTAGGTCGGTCTCTTCTGAATCTAAAAATTATCCAGACCTCGACTAGCAGGAACAGTACATACCAGAGAAAATTTAACAGAGAAATTTATGAACATCATGACTGGTTGTGTGGCTGTAATGTAAAGAATGCATTTTTTTGTTTTCCTTGTTTACTTTTCAACGGTGATACTACATGGACAAAGACAGGCGTAACGGATCTGATACATTTGCATAGCAAGCTTCAGAAACACGAAAATAGCACAGTCCACGTTAGATACGTTGTAGCATTGGGGATGCTGGGGACAGTGGATATTTCTTCACAGTTAAGCGAGGAATACAAATTAAATATTAATAAACACAATGAAGAGGTGAAAAGAAACAGAAACATTCTTTCAAAAATAATTTTAAATGAATGAGCAGTGCAGCACCCCCAATGACAACCCCTTGGAACCGCCACTGGTCTCTTCACACTTTTCTGTTTCCAGTTCTGTTTATCAATTGTTGTTAACTTCTTTCCATAACATGATGCAAAACTGTCAAGTTGTTTCTCTCTTTGTCGTCTTTATATCTTTTTTCCTGATATATTTCTGGTTGTCAAGATATATTCCAGCTTTCGTTTTCTCATTACACGCCATAAGAAAATGAATTGTTTCATTCTTATGTACGTAATAAGCTTCTTGGCGTAGGTGAGCATGTGTCTCCGTAACTTACTGTCTCCATTACTGTTTATCCCTTGTGTTGTTGACTTTTGTCCATGCTAAACTGTGCAGTATTTTCTTTCTTTGTCGCCCTCTACATATTCTTCTTTCAGTCTTCCCTGTTGTCATGATATACAGTTGTATTTCAGTTTCTCCTTTCGCACAACTTGCCTAAATAATGTGGATTGGATATGAGTAATAAACTTCCTTTACGCACAGGTCTCATTGAGAACATCCTCATTACTCTTTTTGACTGCTCATAGCATTCGTATAAAATACGTATCGCATAAGCAAAATAACCCTGCGTTGATATTTACGAATATAAAACAGGTATATTTATTTATTAAATATTTGAAGTTAACAAGGTTAACAAATACAATAAATGGTTTTTTAAATAAATTTTGATGTTAATTTAAAAGGAAAACATCAACTGTCTTGTGCAAATGTTAACATTTTAAACTGTTAACCTTAAAACATAGGAATGATCATAATTAAGAAGTCGATTAAGCAGTATGTAATAATTTGAGTCCAGTGTTTTCACTTAGCTGGATGGCTGTGTATTCTGTATTGGAGTACTGCGAAATTAGTGCCTGCCATGTTATCTGGTCTTGGTGATAGTAATTGTTTAGTCTAGAGTAGCTGTAGTGCCTAGATAGAATTATCTTCAAGCCATAGTTTGATAATATTTCCATGATTCAGAGATTGTCATTATCATAGCTCTTGCGCTCGGGTGAGCGATATTCAAAGTAGCCGTTTGAGGCATAGTTTGTGCCTTCGTGTGTGGAGGTGATAGCCTAGGCTGCTGAGGCAGGTTTACTGTGGTATTTACATACTTGTATATATTGTGTTATGATGGCCGTTTGAGGCCCTGTTGCGTACTATTACATTAAAGGGAAGTACCTGTTTAAAGGTGTTTATTACTTATGTCAGCCAGTGTTTGTGTGGACATACCCTTGGGAGTGTGAGCCAGAACTGCAGTACTATAAACCCACACAGCAGTGGTATAACACTTGGAGTGGGGAGGGATAGGTAGCTAGCACCTTTCGTTTCCCCCCCCCCCCCATATCCCGTGTGTTTTCCATGACAAACGGGTTTCTGACACACTTCTTTCTGTGATCTTCATATTTATAGCACTTTGAGCGGTCTTCGTGTTTGTAGTACTTTGCGTGATCTTCATGTATTTAGAGCACTGTGTGCAATCATTATGTCTATAGCACTTTGTGCGAGCTTTCTGTCTATAGCACTTTGTGCTATAATAATAGCCCCTTCAGTCATAACTGACTATGGGAATGCGCCCTTGAGGTGGCAGCCCTCAGCTGCTTATTTTCCTGGTGCTCCTTTCGACGTTTTCTCCTCACCTCTGCTTCTTGTGTGAGCCTCTCTTCGCCCAATCTGAGGTGGTGCCGTAAATAGCATCGCCACTTAGTGCGATCGGCAGCTTCATCCTCCCATGTTGCTGGATCCATGTCCAGTGCCCTCATATCTCTCTTGCACACATCTTTGAACCTCAGCTGTGGTCGCCCAACTGTTCTCTTGCCATCTGCTAATTGTCCGTAGAAGATATCTTTTGGGATGCGACCATCTTCCATGCGGCGAACATGGCCAAGCCAGCGAAGTCTGCGCTGTCTAAGCAGCGTATACATACTTTGAAGGCCAGCACGTGACAACACCTCGACATTTGTCACTTTATCTTTCCACGAGATGCCGAGGATGCGGCGTAGACACCGCAAATGGAAGGTATTGAGCCTTCTTTCTTGCTTAGCATAGGTCGTCCAGGTCTCGCTGCCATATAGGAGTGTGCTGGTGACGCAGGCATTATATACCGCAGCTTTGGTCTTCATTGTGAGTTTAGAGTTTCCCCAAACACGCGATGTGAGGCGGGCAAAGGTAGCTGCAGCTTTGCCAATGCGGCTGTCGATTTCTGTATCCAGTGAGAGTTTGTCATTGATGGTAGACCCTAGGTATGTGAAGTGGTGCACCACTGCCAATTCATAGTTATCGATAGTGATAACTGGTGCAGCACCCACATCCTGACTCAGCACATTCGTTTTCTTTAGACTTATTGTGAGGCCAAAGTCCTTGCATGCTTGAGTGAAGCGATTCATCAAGCTCTGAAGCTCCTGTTGGCTTTGAGTGACGATTGCAGCATCATCAGCGAACAACAAGTCTCTTATAGTGACCCTTCTGATTTTTGTTTTTGCCTTCAGCCTTGAAAGATTAAACAGACGGCCATCTGACCTAGTGTGAAGGCATATTCCTTCAGTTGCATCTCTGAATGCATGTTTCAAGAGTAAGGCAAAGAAGATTCCGAAGAGGGTCGGAGCCAGAACACAGCCTTGTTTACGCCACTTCGTATATCAAAGGGCTGTGACGTGCTTCCAGCATATTGGACTGTTCCCTTCATGTCGTCATGGAATGACTTTATCATTTCCAGCATTTTAGAAGGGCAGCCTATTTTCAGGAGGATTTTAAAGAGTCCATCCCTACTAACCAGGTCGAATGCTTTTGTGAGGTCTATAAAGGCGATATATAATGGTCTTTTCTGCTCTCTTGATTTTTCCTGAAGCTGGCGGAGAGAGAAGATCATGTCTGTTGTTGATCTGCCAGCTCGGAATCCACACTGTGCCTCTGGATATATGCGCTCAGCTAACTTGTGTAGTCGCATTAAGATGACTTTGGCAAAAAACCTTACCAACAATACTAAGAAGAGAGATGCCTCTGTAGTTATTGCAATCACTTCTGTCTCCTTTATTTTTATACAGTGTTACAATCTTGGCATCTCGCATGTCTTGAGGAATAGTTGTCTCTTCCCAGCACTGGCACAGCATCCTATGCAGGGGATGTGCTATCTTTATGTTTTACCACCTTGTTAAAGTTAACTGACAACCAGACAGGTAATTTTATTTTAACTCCACGCACACATGAAACAACACTAGTCATATCCGTTTTTGAGCTTTTCACGTGCAATTTGATTACTTCTAGCCTGAAACTGTTTGTATGTGTATATGACAATGCACGTACAACATCACAATGATTATATACCGGTATACTGATAGTCATTTTTTGCATTCTGAAACTGTAGAGCCCAAATTGTCAAGTTACATAAATCAACTTAAATCGTGTTGGTTTTTTTTTTAGTTATCTCCCTTTTCCCTATTTCTGATAACACTGCATGGATTTTTCTCTTCCACCTACTTAATGTTCGCATACAATTTATATTTCGCAACTAGAAGTGTTGGGGGCTGAGGGAGGCAAATGTGAAACCACTGACTCCGGGCGCCGAATTCTCTAAGACCGCCTCTGCAAGCACACAACACTGAAATACATAAACACCCACACAAAGTTCAAGTGATTGAAAGAGCGTCTATATCTGACAGATTTCAAGTAGTAGCAACCTCCTTCAGTCATAACTGACTATGGGAATGATGCCTCCTTGAGGTGACAGTAGCAACCTCCTTCAGTCATAACTGACTATGGGAATGATGCGTCCTTGAGGTGACTGTAGCAACCTCCTTCAGTCATAACTGACTATGGGAATGATGCGTCCTTGAGGTGACTGTAGCAACCTCCTTCAGTCATAACTGACTATGGGAATGATGCGTCCTTGAGGTGACTGTAGCAACCTCCTTCCGTCATAACTGTCTGTGGGAATGATGCGCCCTTGAGGTGATAGTAGCAGCCTCCTTCAGTCATAAGTGACTATGGGAATGAAGGGCACTTGACGTGATAGTAACAGCCTCCTTCAGTCATAAGTGACTATGGGAATGAAGTGCACTTGACGTGATTGTAGGGCTCCTTCAGTCATAAGAGACTATGGGAATGATGCGTCCTTCACGTGATAGTAGCAACTTTCTTCCGTCATAACTGTCTGTAGGAATGATGCGCCCTTCACGTGATATTAGCAACCTTCTTCCGTCATAACTGTCTGTGGGAATGATGCGCCCATGAGATGATAGTAGCAGCCTCCTTCAGCCCAGAACTGGCTATGGGAATGATGCGCCCTTGAGGTGATAGTAGCAGTCTCCTTCAGTCATAATTGTCTGTGGGAATTATGCGCCCTTGAGGTGATAGTAGCAACCTTCTTCCGTCATAACTGTCTGTGGGAATGATGCGCCTTTGAGATGATACTAACAGCCTCCTTCAGCCAGTACTGGGTATGGGAATGATGCGCCCTTGAGGTGATAGTAGCAGCCTCCTTCAGTCATAAGTGACTATGGGAATGATGCGCCCTTGAGGGGAAAGCCCTCAGCTGCTTTTTGTTTCTCTCGGTGATCCTGTCTTATAATGAGTTTTGTTCCACACTTTTTTTTACGAAGCAGCTGTTTTCAGTTTTCCTTCATCTTCCCTTTCCCCGTGAGGCACACATTGCTGATACAATCTTAATCACAAAACGTGACTGATTGATACAATAGTAATGAAAGGTAAATTTAGTCCAACAAAACACATTGCCGTAGGGAGTGAAGTGTTAGAGACTTCCATATTCCCCATTTTGATTGAAGTCACTAGTTATTTCTTCACTCCTACCCTACTAATAGATATGAAACAATGCCAAGATAACCAACGGGCTGATCACCCGTTTGCCAGTCACTTCGATTACGGAAACAACAGCAAATTGATTGATTTGCCGTTGCCCTAAAGACGCCAATAGGCGTGATGGGAAACAATGGCAAAGAAAACCTATCTGCTGTTGCCCTAAGACGCCACTAGGCGTAATGGCCACTGATTGCTTTGACGGTCGGTGGCTAAGGACGGAAGAAGAAGAAGAAGAATGCCAAGATAAAGAGAATAGAATACCATTTTGTTACATAAAATAATGTATCACATTAACATTACAGCTTAACGTGAGATCCAGTCTGTTCAACATCATAGCGTGCACCACATTTCGCTGTCTGTTATAACGTCATTGATTGGTCATTCTCCATGTTATCTTGACTGACTGTGTGGATGATATTTTGTTTCTGGAAAAAAAACTACTACTTTTTTGTTTAGTGGCAGCTATTCTTGTTTTGACATTTGTTTGACGTATTGCCAGTAGATACAAGTGATGATACAAGTGATGATACAAGTGATGATACAAGTGATGATACAAGTGATGATACAAGTGATGATACAAGTGATGATACAAGTGATGATACAAGTGATAATATAAGTGATGATACAAGTGATGATACAAGTGATGATATAAGTGATGATACAAGTGATGATACAAGGGATGATACAAGTGATGATACAAGTGATGATACAAGTGATGATATAACAGTTTGAAAATGTGGTATGACTTTTCTATCACCGTCTACAGTGTAGGTAACAGACAAGAAATACCAGCAGAGTGGATGGAACGATATGTAGTCAAGTTGCCTAAGACAGGAAATTTATACGACTGCACAAATTACAGAGGAATAATGTTACTATCAGTGCCAGGAAAAATATTAAACAGGATAATCTTGGAGAGATTAAAATAGTCCATAGATTAGCTAATAAGAGATGAACAAGTAGGTTTTAGACAAAACAGATCATTACAGATCAGATAGCCACATTGAGATTAATAGTTGAACAGAGTCAGGAATGGGATTCACCTCTTTACTTTGGATTTGTTAACTATGAACAGGCATTTCACATAGTAGACAGAGAATCATTTTGGATTTGTTAACTATGAACAGGCATTTCACATAATAGACAGAGAATCACTTTGGAAATCGATAAGGCATTATGGAGTGTCACGAAGTGGATTTAAGTTTATAGAGTTTGCCTGAATGAAAGCAAGACCCTAGTATGAGAAAGTCTGAGGAGATAGAATTTAGATGAAAATTGACATGCCTGTGGACAGATGAGACTATTGGCTCAAGGGCTAGAACTAGGATTTGACTCTCCCCTTGCCGCTTCGTGACTTCAGAAAAGCTATAGAATCACCCCCCTCTAACTACCTTTAAACACAAGGAGATAAGATGTATAAAACGACCACAGACACCACTATACAGACAACATAGAGTAAGTATAGTAAAGTGTAGAAGCTGATCCAGTATATATATATATATATATATATATAATATATATATTATATATATATATATATATATATATATATATACATATATATATATATATATATATATATACACAATCAAACATAAAATTTCATCATACATCAATCAAATAAATAGCGTACACTGTTGCACGGCCTGAAAAAAAAAACAAAGTAACAATTAAATTGGTAGACAATATCATCACCATCATCAGTTGCCATCTCCACAACGAAGGTTGGCTGTAATGGATCTCCAACGTCTTCTGTCTCTTGTCTTGGTGGTGCACTCTGATGGACTCTTTCCTGTCCATCTCTTGATGTTATCTTCCCACTTATAGCGTTGTCTTCCCCTTGCACGTTTGCCTTCAACTCTCCCTTCTGTTATGGTCTTCTGCAAGGTGTTATGCCTTTTTATGTGACCAAAGTATTTTAACTGCCGAACTTTGACCTCCCTCATTAGTTCTCTTTTCATACCTAGATTTTCTAGGACCTCCTTATTTGTTTTCATCTCTTTCCATGAGATACGCCCCATTCTTCTATATGGTAGACAATAGAAAAACCCCAATTCCATTCACTCCTCCAGTCACCCTGCTGGGGAACAATAATATGATTAGGGATTTAACCAACCCTAATTATGTGGGGCTGTCAACTTTAGCCTCCACTCTCTAATACAAATAATATTTCTGTGGTCTCAGTACTGTTGACTCTTCCTCACCGAACGTCTACACAACTTCGACCTTGTTAGGCGATATGCGCCGCTAACTAACACCACTGGAAATGCTACAATGATAGACGTGGCTTACACTGATGGCTCAGTGTCTATCCGTCAAAGGGATAATAAAACCGACCCTACTGGTCCTGTCTATTCTCTCCCTCCTTCTTTCTCTCTCTCTCCTGGTCTCAATGTCTCTCTAACACTCGACTTCGGATGATGCGGCGTCTTCGTTACGCTCTTCTCTCGTTACTTTCAGGACCCAGGTATTGTAACCCTATCACCTGCTCCTGAATTTGGTGATGATGGTGATGGTCGCGTATCAAGCATGAGGTACTTGATCAACTGTAGAAACTTCTCTGCTGCTGAATAGCTTCTATTTTTCCACTTTTAACCCGCTCTGGATTTGGAGGAAAACACAGCCGTGATTTCTGGCTGTATACGATTTACTCAGTCTCCCGGGCGATTTGCCGTTGCTGGAGACTATAATAGCGATGAGCTCTGATTTATGATAAATAAACCCGTTCCCGCGAAAGCATGGGCCCTTCACTGCAAGAGACCGTAGGTTATTTTCTTTTGCTTCTGACGATAACTCGAGTCCTCTGACCCCTGAAATATGTCCTTTTGCCGTGGATAATTTGTATTGGCAAATTATGCTCCCCCACTGTTCGCAGTGACTCGCTGAAATTAAAAGGAAAGGCGTCTAATGTACACCACTCTAACATCACGTATCTCTAACATATTGCTCCCATAATCTTTACAACTCAATACTTCACCCGCTAAGCACCACAAATCCATAAATAATTTCTATCCACGTGTCACTTCCATCTCACTCCCTCTACTCCCCTTCTCTCGTTCTGCACAACGATACATAATTAATACTACCCACGTGTCTTAAATCTCACTCTTCCTCCCCTCTCTTCGATAAATCAGCCAGGTAGGTAAACAAAACCTCCCGACCTGTTGGACGGGTTACATGGCTGTTACGCATGGCTAACCACATGTCCCAACATTTCAACTAGGGAACTCCTTTGTCCGAAATTACGTGGTCTCCCTTTTAACATTACCCATGAGGTTTCTTACTTAAGCCCCCCTTTAAACTAAACCTCTCGCTATAGGAATAATTGACTCCTCTAAGCAGTATAATTCACTGATAACATAAATCTGTACCCTCCGACTGCATTATTCACATTTAAGGCACGATAAAATTAACGTACCCACAATTGATTTCCCAATAAAATTACATAGGTAAATACACAGGAATAAATGGTGGTTTTACACAACATTCTACAACTATGAGCACACGTGTATCTCATAACTTCACACGCTCCTATCTGCTGCCAAAATCCTAGAAAGAATTATGCACACTTTTACATTTACAACGTTCTTCAAAGATAATAATGGATGGCGCTTTACGTTTTAAAACTATAAGTTAATGTTCCCGAAGAACTTTACTTACGGGCCGAGATTTATCAAAGACCCCACTAACAAGTAAAACGATAATAAAATTCCTACATACCAATTACCGCTTTTCTTCCCCGCAATGGAGACGATAATAAGAAGTTGCACGGCAGGCAATTATTTTTTCCATAGAGAAAGATCCCCCGTCTAACCGACTATTTATACACAGGGAACCACTCCCGCTGATCGCCTACGCATCTGCTAAGTTATCCACTCGGGCCAATGGAAACGCTTAGAAAAATAAAATAACTAGCGACCTACACCAATAGATTTGAAAACGCGCAGACCGCGTGTCCAAAAATTTCATCACGTTACGTGACGTTTCTGACGCGTCATACAGGCGTCCATGAAATGGCGATTTTCGTAAACAACGAAAATCTTCGTGATCGCGAAAAATCGGAAGAAAGTAAAACAGGTGGGAGTAAGAAATAAACCTACCGTCATAAAAAGAACCCATTTAATACCTACATAAAAATACCAAACACGATACATATTCAAATGAGAAGAAACATGGCAACCACATATAGTTACAAAGAGACGAAGAATGGTAAAAATTCAAAATAGAAGAACATAATTGGGCCTGTTGAAAGACAGAATTACAGTGCTGCATCACATGAAGCTCCCCTGAAGATCATTAATTTAATAAAGCAAACATGAAGAAATGATATGCAGAATCCTTCATGAAGGACAACTTACATAACCATTTGGGATAAGAACTGGAGTGCGACAGGGATGCTCATTGCCACCATCTTTCGTCATATTGGCTATAGAATGGGTTTTGAAAACATTGACTTCAGCTAACAGAAATGGAATGCAGTGGACTATCACTAAACAGCCTGAGGATCTAGATTTTACCGACGACCTGGCTGTCCTGTACTATAACTGTAATCAGATGCATGACATAGGAAAGTGCTTGATGAGATGTCACAGCAAGTGGGTCTGAAAATACACAAGGAGAAAACAAAGATATGAGAATAAATGCAGGAAACGATAACAGTATTGTACTTGAAGAAACATAACTACAAGATGTAGATACTTACACATACCTTGGCTGCAGTACATAAACTTTTGGAGAGACAGACAATGATATAAAAGTGAGATTACGGAAGGCTAGAGGAGATTTCACTGCATTGGGAAACATGTAGATCAAAATAAATCAGGTACAACACAGAAATCAGAATCTATAATTAGAATGTCAAGTCACTCCTGTCGTACAGATGTGAAACACGGAGAAAAAGAAATACAACAACCAAAAAACTAGAAACTTTCATAAATGGTTGCTTCTGCAGAATAGAAGTTATATGACAAGATCACTAATGTGGAACTGAGGACAAGGACTAGACAACTGCCAGTGGAACCAGAGATTAGAAGTAGACGCTGGAAATAGATAGGACACACACTGAGGAAACCTGTTGATAGTATCACAAGGCAGTCCATGTTCTGGAATTCTCAGGGTTAAAAATATAAGGGAGACCAAGAAACACATGGAGAAGAGAACTGGAGAGAGACAAAAAGGGCATGTAGAAGACATGATAAGACTTTGAGCTGATAACACAGGACAAGGAGGGCATGTAGAAGACATGATAAGACTTTGAGCTGATAACACGGGACAAGAAGGGCATGTAGAAGACATTGTGACAGGGGCTAGGTGTAGTGGCGGTGAACTTATGTCGATGTGGCTACCTCACACCCAAGACCCATGCACTAAGAAAATTTATAAAGGATCGTTTGACAGGGGTTGCAATTATTGGTTGCTTGCAACCCTCTCAGCAGCAGACTTAGCAATTCAAGCAACACAAAGCCTTATACAGATCAACATTTAATACTTCCTAACACCCAGACAGTGTTCATAGACTTTCTGAAAGAAACAATATAAAACAATGTCTAAACGAAAATCAATAGCATAGATAATAACACTTAACATACAGAAAACATGCGCCCACCTGATACCCTCAACTATCTCACACACTCATGCATATCGCCCAATGAGACTAGTATGGTGTTGTGCATGAGGCTGGCAATCTCACCGTGTAACATCGGTTGCTACCGAAACCACTACTGCAAGAGCATCTGAATGCTTCATGCGGAGGCAAACCACACTGGTGGCCCCATGCTCCCTCAGGAGCGGAGAAGAGAAACATATATCTCCAAGTGAGCCCACGTGCTCCCACAAACCAATCTTCACAGAACAATAATTAAATAATAAACAACTGGACATAAAATAATATTCTTCAACTACATGCACAACAAATACTCTCAATAATGAGAATAAACTACTACCTCTCAACCAACCCCCATCAATACTCGTTCCTGTACTCTGAACATGTCGTAAGTGACGACTGGTGCGCCTGGCCACAAGCGTGTCGTATATGACCCCTGATGAGATTGGGGACTCATCACATGAAACACATTGTTACAGAAACAACCACTGTAATAGCATAAAAATGCTTCTTGTGGACTTGTGGTGGACATCAGCCGCATTGGTGTTTCCATGCTCCACCGGGAGCAAACAGAGAAACACCTGTCTCAACGTGCCTTACGCACCCTGGCGTGGCTCTAATCTCACCAGAAACCTAAATGACTATTCTCACTTCAAAGTAACCACTAAAGATAAACAGTAGGATTATGATAAGTAGGCTATCGTGAAATACACTTAAATGCTCTTACATTAAAGAATAAAATATAATTATTCTTGACTTTAACAAAACTGGAACTAAATTCATTACCTATAGGAAATTTAACACGAAAACTATTTCTTCCATTACTGGGGGAAATTACATTAATCTGCCTTGGCCCACGTGTCAAATGGCGTAACATTATAGGTTTACCACGCGAAGTGTGTTATTCAGACTCGCTGGCGCCGCAGTCATCACCACGTGGCTGCCATCTTGCTATAGTTAATCTTATCTAAATTCCAGTGAAATAGCTTAATACTATATTTGCCTTTCTGATGAATGAAATAATCGCTCCTAAACTTTCACATATGTGATTTGGACTTAATCGTGCCTAATAAAACCTATCCCTTAATCTATCACTCATTTATTTTTCAAGACTAAATTATCAGGTCCTGGAAACACATCAATCTATTTATTTCATTAACCATTAAAACAGACACGCTCAATATAATTCTGAAGCCACAGCGAAATAATGGTAATTTCACTAGGAAATAAGCAAACCTGCTTTTAAATCAAACTCACATGTCATGTCTCTGTTCTACCCACACAGGGCGCCTAGTATCTTCGTTTTCTCTTGGCTGGACTGAATCTTCGAATAGGCCTGTTTGCCGCTCGCTATCTATTTTATAAGCTCTAGGCTAATCACTCAACTTAATCCGCTGCGCGTATTAATTGCGCCACGCAAATAACACACGCGATTATCGCTATAGAAATAGCGAAAAACACAAATATAACACAACTAATTTGTAGGCTTTATTGTGGCCTCGTAATAAATCTTCTTCTTGAAGATTATGTGGTGAAAAGGCACTAAACCACAGAGACAATATGGCTGACGAGATGGGTGAACCACGGAGACAATATGGCTGACAAGATGGCGCGGTCACAACATGATAAGACTTTGAGCTGATAACATGGGAGAAGAAGGGCATGTAGAAGACATGATAAGACTTTGAGCTGATAACACGGGACAAGGAGGGCATGTGGAAGACATGATAAGACTTTGAGTGGATAACACGGACTCAGACAGCTGAGTGAAAAGGCCATTGAGTATAAGAGTGAGATCTATCTTTGTTTCATAGATCTGGAAAAGGCATTTGACAGGGTCCCCTGGAGCAAACTTTGGGACTGTTTGGCAAGGAAGAACATTCCAGCACCTCTGATTCATGCTATACAGAGCTTCTACAAGTCTTGCAGAAATTATGTGAGGACAGCAAACCATAAGTCAGAAGAGTTCAGGGCCACCACTGGTGTAAGACAAGGTGATATCCTGTCACCTTATCTTTTCATACTCCTCATGGACGATGTTATCAAGTCACGTAAGGAGAGAACAAGAAAGTATTCAATGGGGTACTGGAAGATGAGACATGTATGTATTTCAGAGCTGGCATTTGCTGATGATATTGCCCTGATTGCTAAATCAAAGGCACATCTCCAATCCAACCTGCAAGTCTGGAAGGAAGAACTGGAGAAGAGAGGGATGGTCATAAGCAGCCCTAAAACAAAATCCATTGTGATATCACGAGAAGAAAGAAGACATCAGATTAAGCTGGGAGAACAGGTCCTGGAGCAGGTCGACCACTTTAAATATCTCGGAGCTATTATAGACCGAAAGGGAGGCATCAAAGAAGAGTTGGCCACTCAAAAAGCAGCAGGTGGGAGACTTTTTCAGGCCATAAATCGAGGATTCCTCAGCAAGAGAGAGGTTGGTAAGAAAACGAAGATGGCTGTATACCGCTCCACCTATGTCCCAGTCTTGACATATGGATGCGAGTCATGGGCAATGACTACAACCCATAAAAGCCAGATCCAAACCTCAGAAATGAGGTATCTGAGGAAGGTGGTTGAAGTAACAAGAAGAGACATGTTCCGCTACCAGACGATACGCCAAGGCCTAAAATCCCACCCCCTGCAGATCCAACTAGAACAGTCCCAACTAAGATGGTTTGGCCATGTCTGCAGAATGGGAGAAGATCGGCTACCACGACAAGCATGGGAAACAAAGAGCCAGGGATCCAGACCCAAAGGACGACATAGAGTCCGCTGGGAGGACAACATTAGACAATCTTTGAAGGACCGAGGACTAGAATGGAACCAGGCCAGGAGGAAGACAGCCGATAGGATAGTCTGGCGCTCTCTCTTCCAAACCTCTACACCTCACGGTAGAAGGGGAACGACTAAGTAAGTGGATAACACGGGACAAGAAGGGCACGTAGAAGACATGATAAGACTTTGAGCGGATAACACGGGACAAGAAGGGCATGTAGAAGACATGATAAGACTTTGAGCTGATAACACGGAACAAGGAGAGCATGTAGAAGACAATGATAAGACTTTGAGCTGATAACACGGGACAAGAAGGGCATGTAGAAGACATAATAAGACTTTGAGCTGATAACACGGGACAAGAAGACTTGGTATATGTTTGTTGACGGCCTATGCTCCTTGGGGAGCTGAGGGGGTGATGTACAATGTAGGTCTCAGTTTTACGAGGTAGAGTCAACAATTCTCTTTCTCTACCGTCGCTTTCCCTAATTCAAGAGTAAAGTAAGGTACCCATTTACTGATGGTAAAAAGCTAAAAGATCCCGTTACACGCCTATTGAGGCATATTGGGAATATGGTGTTAGGCCCATATTTTCTTGACCATCGGCACACTAGGGGTGATGTGGTCAGCATCATGCCGGCCGCCTTAACCTTCTCAGAGTTGCTCTGGTACCCAATTCATGAGGCTGTGTCGACCCCGGAGCCGTTTGCGGTCTAAAAAAACCACACCTCAACTGGGGATCGAACCATGGACCCTCGAGCTAGAAAGCCAGGGCACTAATAACTGCGCTACTGCGGCTCCCCATTTACTAATGGGTAGACCGCGAAGTGATGCTACCAGGTTTCGAACCTGATAACTTTACCGCTTGAGGTAAGCTCTGTAATCGCTCGGCCAATCGGACGCTCACAATAATAACACTGACAAACAAAATTTTTCTTTCTTATATAAGAATAAGTGTTCTTAGGTCAGTTTCTTGCGCTGATTTCAAATCTGAAATCCGTTTATCTCTATCACATCGGGTTCTTAAGATATTTGTGAATAAATATATTTTTGGGAAACCGTTATTTGCTCTGTTTAATTTTTACTATATAACTTATTAAAAATTAATAAAATGCAAAATAATTCTACTTTTTATACTGCTAAAAGATGCATGACATATGTTACGCTATTTTTCAAATAGTTACTGTATTTTGAAATAATTCTGAGCAAAATATGGCTTCTAGAAGTTGTAGAAATTCGGCTGATCTGTTCTGTTACGTGTACGGATATTTTACCGATCGTGTTCACCAGAAAAACTTTACACCATTACTAAAGAAAGCATATGAACTTTATTTCGATTCGAAAGTTGATGATGCAAATAAATCTTGGAAGCCAAATGCAGTTTGTTCGACTTGTGCAAATACATTGGCAGGTTGGTTACGAAAATCGCCGAAGCATAAGTCGATGCCTTTTGGAGTGCCAGTAATATGGCGTGAACCGACAAATCACGCTACTGATTGTTACTTCTGCTTGACAAATATCCATGGTTTCACTTTTAAAACTAGAAAGTCTGTGGTTTATCCAAATATTGAATCGGTTTCGAAACCAGTGCCTCATGATCCAATCACGTGTCCGACCCCAGTTCCACCAGAACAATATCCGTTAGACATGAATGAACCATCAGAAATTGATAGTTTACCTGCTTTAGAAACTAATTCTGACTCGGATTATATACCGGTGAATGATGATGTTCACTTAATTGACCATTCAGTACTTTCAGATCTAATACGTAATCTCGCTCTTACCAAGGGACAAGCGGAATTACTCGGTTCGTGACTCAAAGAATGGAATCTTTTAGCGCCCAATACTCCGATATCTAAATTTCGTCATAGACACAGAGATCTTGTTCAATACTTTGAGATGGATGATGACATTTGCTATTGCAAAGATGTAAACGGTCTAATGGTGCACTTCGGTCATGAGCACATAGTCAACGAATGGCGACTTTTCATCGACTCTTCCAAGACTAGTCTAAACGCCGTGTTATTGCATAACGGAAATTTATTTTCATCAATTCCAGTCGCCTACTCTGTTCATATGAAAGAAACTTATGACAATATGGTTATACATTTGGCAAAAATAAAGTACAATGACTACCAATGGCGGATTTGTGGAGACATAAAGGTCATTGCAATTCTCACGGGCATGCAGACTGGGTATACTAAATTTTGTTGCTTCCTATGTGAATGGGACAGCCGCAACAGACAGGAACATTATGCAAGAAAGGTGTGGCCTATCAGGGATCGTATGCAGCTCGGGCATAAAAATGTAATACACGAGCCATTAGTTAACAAAGACAGCATCATTTTATTACCGATACATAAAAGTTGGGGCTCATGAAGAATTTCGTAAAAGCGTTAGATAGAACGAGCAAAGCTTTCACTTATCTTCGAGAAAAGTTTCCGCAAGTTAGCTATGCAAAGATAAAGGAAGGTATCTTTGTAGGTTGTTCTGATATCTGTTGCGTTTGGTGACCTCTACACCTCACGGTAGAAGGGGAACGACTAAGTAAGTAAGTATCTTTGTAGGACCTCAGATTAGGAAAGTTATTGCAGATAAACAATTCGAGAACTTGTTACATGGTAGTGAACTTCGCGCATGAATGGCATTCAAATCGATCGTCGATAACTTTCTGGGAAATCACAAATCTGTCGACTATGTGCATATTGTTAAGCAGTGCATAGATGCATACAGAATTATGGGCTGTAACATGTCCCTCAAAATCCATTTGCTCGATTCGCATCATGAATTTTTCCCTGACAACCTTGGCGAAGTCAGCGATGAACATGGAGAACGATTCCATCAAGATATCGCCGTAATGGAGTCACGTTATCAAGGACGGTGGAGTGTGACCATGCTTGCCGATTATTGTTGGATGTTTCATTGTGATATACCACATGCCATTCACCGACGAAAGTTGACTGCAAAGAAATTCAAGCCTACATAACTGTTATACTTCTTGTACGAATGATGTTGTAATACTGTATGCGTTGTTAAAAACCTTCAATTGCGTATTTCTAGAGATCCCGACCTGATAGAGAAAAACGGTTTGCAGATTTAAAGACAGCGCTTTAAAATTGACCAGAAAAACATAGAAATGTTAGAGAAAGAAAAAAAAATATTTTTTTTGTTAACCAGTGTAATAGACACGAAATAAATAATCAAGACTTTAGCCTAAGTAGCTACAATACAGAAATAATGGTTATCTCAACAATTAAAAAATGACTTCTTCAGAATGCACTATCAAAGTAAATGGCATCATTTTAAAACAAGTCAATAGATTTATGTGTCTTTGTGACGAAACGGGGCGACCTCTATCGATCTTTGGTTCTCTCCAGCAGTATCGGTACATTTGTGGTACTGATTTTTATTAGGCGCTGTCAATTATCGCACTTTTCTTTCTTTCATTCTTTCTTTATTTGTCTGCTAAGTAGCAGATATTTGATTTTATCAAATCACCTGGTAGGTGATAACTCCTTGCAGATATGTCACCGGTTTGTTACCTGGTCATCCCAGCCTACGAAGAGCTCAGATAAAATAGTTGCCGGCGCGTTTAGATTGAACCGCTGATAAGACGACATTACCGTCTGTGTGACACGGGTGGGCAGACAAATGTGATGTAATTGCTTCCGGTCCTTGGTTAAAAAGTAATCATGGATTTATTACATTTTAGACAATATGAGTCTACAAATGTGTGTGTGAGAGTGTATACAAGGCATCAGATGTCCATATATGCAGGCACACACCTTATTTCACGTGGGACTATTTTGAAATATCACAGCCTATCCTGCATGATTTGAAATGATTGGATCTTTCTGATTAGATTCATAACATCATTGGAGGGAATATAGGCTGACAATTTCACAGTTTTATTTCTCTGTGATTTGCACGCTCGCCAAGACACCAGACCTTCGCCAGAGTGAAGAACTAGATTCATAATTCCTAATTGTTATCCGGACCTTTTATTGGAGAACCAGATAAGACTTATAAAGCACAGGAAATCTCTTTCAAATTTTAATAAGGAACAACCGGGACTAGGAAAGTGAAGACACACGGAGTCAGAAGGGGCAATCTATTGTAAAATTAAAAGAAATCCCAGACACGTGTAAGAGAAGATTCGTCTCTTTTATTCATCTGTGCGACAAGTCTGTAGCCAGGATTGGCTTATTGGTGGTACCAGCAGAACGTACTATTTCTGGAACAAGACGGGATCAGTGGCCTACGCTTTAAGACACATGACACATTGTGTAGACTTTCCTTGAAGATTCTGGGAGACGAGCTACACCCGACAACCTTGACCAGAGACGAGTGATCAGTGTGAAAAGAAAGAACCGTCATTGGTAGCTAAGTTCAAATACATGCTGCCATCTGAACTTTCTTACCCTTTTTGCAATCCCCAAATACGAGGATGATAGTTTTTCTTTATCCATAACTATTCAAATTATTTTCAAACTGTTAAAACTAAAGTGATTATTAAATTTTGTTATTTGTAATGTTACAAAATTAACTTCGATTTGATCATTTTAAAGTTACTGCATGTTTGTCTCAGTCAATTACTACACACATTCTAAGCAGAGCTATACTTGGATAAGAGAATTCCACTTAGTAAATCAGGGGTGGGGGCTTAACTAGCTGATAAATAAGAGCTTAAATTCTTCACAAAAGTGGTCGGCAGGTTACAGAATTAACGTACTTAGCGACAGCCAGCATTGTTTTCGCTTAACTGAATTTCATGTGAAGACTCCCATGTGATAGAAGCTTTACTACTCTTCTATCTACATTTCTGCCAAGAGTAATCTTGTGTACAAATAGACTCCATTGAAGCCTTTATTAGATAATCTTGAGTTTGGTCACTGTTGGACCACTACTGCAAAGCAGGGGAGGCAATACCGTCACAATCTTGACACTTTAATAACATCAGATGGAAGATGCATCTCAGAAGGGAAGAGTAGAATAATCCAGGTAAAATCAACGTTTCGTCAAATGATATAAACTTTATGCAACAAATCTCTGTCAATACAAGTAAGTGTGACAGGTTATGAGAATAGACTACAGTTAATCCGTCCGCTTGCTTCCCACCGGCACCCCTCATTACGTTCCACCTTGCGGTCCACCTTGCTTCACTCATTAGCATGCACGGTTGGTTACGCAAAATCCATGCCTTTTCGCTATCTGTCTAACTCATAGTTTAGCCACGCCTATTTTTTTCTTGTTTCATGAGCGGATGAGCGGGTAACTAGATTCGTAGCTGTTATTCCTTATAGAGGGGCGTACCTTTGATGGTTACATTTCTCAGGGGGACTTAAGCGAATGCAAAAATGGGCGATAACCACAGTTACCGACCACATTCGTTTGTTCGTGATCCCAGGGGACGTAATTATCAACAGAGAGAGAGACGAGATCAAAGACGGTCTGCTCGCTAGAAACCGTCTATGTTGTCGCGGCATTGGTGAGCAGGAAATCTCTGATTCGGAAATCGAACCGTAGATTTGCCCTGATACAGCCGAAGGCGCGATTTCTGGCACCCGTGAGCGAAATAACGCTATTCGGGTATAAATACTATACCTCCTAAAATCAGTTATCAGTCGCTTCAGAGAATGTTTGAAATATCTAGCTCGACTTTATAGAGCCTTCGTACAAAGTGGATTACTTAGATTCGTGGAGATATTTTAGTTTTTCTGTTTTGCGGTAAATATATCTACTAGCATTTAAGTGATTTAACGTGTTAAAGTTCTCCATTATATTTCACTGGGATTTTCTGTGTTAATTCAATAGCGTATTAAATAACATATAGCTAATTTTTCCAGCTGTAACGTAAATTTAATTACTCGCTATTCCCCAGAAAGAGATGTTTTAAATGACTACTGAGGGAATATATACATATTTCTAATTCAGTATGTGTAATTTTATAAATGACTAGGGCTTATATCACGTGTTAAAAACGATAAGATAAGCTAAACACTTGTGGTTTCTAATCTAATTTAATAACGGAATGGATAAGAGATCTTACCTTTACGCGTGTTAGGTTAGGATATTTATATTGTGGTAAAAATGTTTGCATTTCTTCCTAAATCTAGGCTCGGTCAAAAACCAACGTACTAGCGGTCTTATATACTATCCAGATATATTGTTGTACTATTGAATCTGTGATTTGTGACCTGTGCGGTCCACTTTCTTCACTCGTGAGAGCGACCCATCCAGAAAAACATAAACATAATATTAACTGGACCTGAACAGTACCAGAGGTTTTATATCAATCTTATCAGCCTGCTATGGCAAAAATAAATAAATATATCTATTTATCTGACATATGACAGTAGTTTTTCCACGGGATTATACTCAAAAGAACTCACTGTTCAGACTCGGCCATCAACTTAGAGAACAGCCGATAATTGTTATCATTAACATTTCATAACGTAACAGAGTGTCTCAGCAACAAGAGGCTAGACAACACCGGAACCATATATTTTCCATTCTATGACGGTGACCATCACAAATACTACTTATTCCAACCAACTAAATGCAGTGGTACAGGAATTATCCAGGAAACCAATTAACTTCGGCGACTCTCTTTGAAACTAGCAGTCAGCACTAAGGATAGTCTGGGGCTGGAGTTGGCAAATAATCTGACACTGTAAAGTTATAGTACTTGTTAGTGTTTATTTCCAAAGAATACCTGAGACAACTATTGGGTAAGCGAGTATGCGTGTGGCCACAGTATGAATGAGTAAATGCACCGAAAGAGAGAAACATATTTTCTTTTGTTACCACTATCATACAAATCTTCTTTGTGTTTTCTCACTAACCTGAATATTTACAGGATAGTTTACTAGGAACTTGTCCTTTTCCCTTACTGACTATTCCACACACTTATTGTTAACTTTTGATCTTTTGGGTTAATTAACCTCTGTTGGGATCTTCTTTTCTTTTCCTTTACCAGAGAGGAGGACCTATTGGGTTAATTTCATTTGTCTGTAAATCATGCTTTATTGATGTATATGCTTGATGTTGTGAAGTTCTAGTGATAATAAATTTAATAAACCTTAAAGTTATCGTGCTGGTCAACCCCTACCCATATCTGTTATCCATAGTTTGTTTTCACGTTTGTGCGTATTTGTCACAGAATTGTGTGTATGTGGGTACAGTGTAACTTGTATTTTGTATAAGGAGAGAAAGTGCGTCTGATAAAAATATAGTCGTAAAGATAGGCTGGATTAGAGAAACTACTCACTCCAGAGACTGTTCTTCCTCTTACACTATCACCCTCGTGAAAAAAAAAAAACTATTTCTTACACCTTACTCTCACATAGTCCGAACACATCTGTCGGATCACCTCCGTTCGGACGGGACCATAAATATCTCGGACCTATCTTGTAAAAATTACGACAGTAAGACATACTGTTCTTCAGTGTTTTATAGAGCCAATCCTGCCATATCGCAGTGAGTCATGGCCAACCGGTTAAACAAAAGCAAGAACATCCCGGGGGGGGGGGGGGGGGGGGGGGGGGGGGGGAAGAGGGGGGGGGAAAGGAAGAGAGGGAAAGGGTGGGGGAGGAACGAACTAACTTTATTTTCAAAGGGTTAAGAATTGGGCGCGCAGGCCCGTCTAATACATAAACACCCACACACAGTTCAAGAGATTGAAAGAGCGTCTATATCTGACAGATTTCAAGATTTCTGCTCTCCCACTTTCACTTATCTTACATACTACATCCTTTCATTCCCATATGTTACTTTAAGCATTAATTTAAAGGCATGCAACATTATAAAGGTAATATAACAGCATACATTTACAGTATGCAATCATAATCAAAATTAAGTATGTTTTTTTAAACAAACAAGAAAGTAATGGAAAAAAAAACCAGAAGCAACACCAACAACAACACACACACACAAATCAATTAAAAAACAAAATTCCAAAATATTCGTTCAGTAAATCAAGCAATAATTCGAACATAATCAGATTAGGGTGGCATGGAATCGGAACTCATGAAATATTTGAACAGTCTGCTATGAGTTGAGACGTGGTGTGTGTTTCTTTACCGTCCTTCACTCAGGAGCAGAATCAGATAGAGAGACAGATATATAAACAGACAGACAGAACTTTATTTTAAAAGGGTTGAGAATTGGTCACGCAGGTCTTTCTGACCATCCAGAGTGAGTGAAACAGAGAGAGCACAGAGACGTGGCTTACAGAACGATGATGAGATTGCCATGGACAGCTACAAAGAGGTATAACGATGATTTCTGAAAGAGGCCAAAAGAAGTCAACATCAGAATTGCTAAACAGCGCTGAAGAAAGGGAGTTATGGAGAGACATAATCACCTACGCCATAGGGCACGGTACTTTGGTATGTTTTTGGATCTCCCATTTCTTTTATTCTGTGGATTCCAAACAAGGACAGCCTTTTGTCACTGTCGGATTTACAGACTTGAAACCTGCTTGAAAAATTGTGTAATCCCGACATTCAACACACAAGACTTCAACCAGCCAATCACACTTTCTCGAGGAAACATAACATGCAAGCTCATAACATTTACTAAGGTCTACACCATTTACTATGGCTACCAAACTTTCCGTGGTAATCACTTCACGTATAACTCAACACATCGTGCATTCACTTATATCACCACAACCAAGACTAGCTAGATCCACATGGAGCATATAACCATAGCACCCTCTCGCAAACATTCCATGACATCTAATGTTACCGTTTTTCTTCACTCGAATTTTTCTGTTTGTATTACCTCATTTGTGAGTTTGTAATACGTACTTAGTATCCAGTTTATTAAAAGCAGTGTAATTAAGGCTTTAACTTAATCCTACACGTCCTTGAAGCATATGCGTCGAAAGTGTCAAGCCTATACCAGGAGAGGCTGATAAAGAGATACGAAAATTAATACTACTATTGTGGACCATGGTATAATACGCAGGACGTTGCCTAGAGATACGAAGCTTCCGTATCAAATACTTCCTTCTGTTATCAGGAAAGTTAATTTTTTTCTATTTTTAAATCAGTCATCAAGCAGGCTAATATAACAGTGCAAGCAAACTGAGAAAAGTAATGGGAGAAGATAGATAATATAACAATAATACTGTCCAGAATTTTGACGCAAAATTATTCAACTTGCAGGCTATCATATTAAAACGAGCAAGTTACCCGTCAAAAACAGGGCCGGAAATAATTATGTTAGGGTCCTCCTGCCGCATGCCCTGATGACGGCACACTGTCTCCTGTGGTCATTTCATTCCTTTACTTTTGGTTCAGAAGTTCGTTCAACGACACGCAAAGTCTGCGAGATGTGTGATGATGCTACCCAGGCTAAATATATGAATATATAAGGTTATAAATACATTAAAAATAAAATGGTATGGAAACAGATTTAAGGTTTTCGAGAAAATTAAGCTAATAGTAAACGTGTCCCTAGTAGATACAGCCCGAAGAGCAGAATCAGGTACCCATTTACAGCTGGGTAAACTGTAGTGTGTCACTACCAGGTTTTGATCCTGGAACCCCTTAACTTTGCAGCAAGAGCCAAGCGCCCTAACCACTATGCCAATGGGACGATCTCATGAAGATTACAAGTTTAGAACTGATAGGGGGAAAAACCCAGACAAGCAGCAGCGAAACAAGACACGAGAAAAAGACACTGACGTTGGAGAGGGAAACCCATGAGAAAACCAGATGATAGACAAACAAGGCAGTACTTGTTGTGGAATCACCATAGTAAAATAAATAGAGAGAGACTATAAAAAACGTTTAAAAGCACACAAAGAGCAGTCTTGGAGGCAGGCTTACAAAAATGATAAAGAAAACATGGAGAGAGCTTGAGCAATGGCACAGAACATTAGAGGTGTTTCATCCACCTTAATTTGAAGAATAATGATGTTGATGACGTTATCTGTTTCACTGACGCACACAAGACGACCACAGCCCTGACTGACGTTTCTGTGAAACACCTTCATCATGGTTTATAACACTCAAGAACAGAATTCGACAACAAACAAGACTTAGGACAAGTCAGAGTGGCGTGAACTAATTTAAAACCAATGCTCTGTATGGGGCTGAAGATTAGTGCTGATAATGATAACGATGTCAAAGATGGTGCCGTTCGGAAGGTCTTGGGTTCGATTCTCCGGTAAGCCACTCATTTCTGTTGTTTTTTTCTCTTGTCTAGTTTTCTACTTCTTTATTTCTCACGAATGCCTGAAACATACCTTTATGTGTGTAATATTTATTTATTTACTGTTTACAGGCCTTCGGTTTCCCCTCGTTATTTGTTTCAATGATGTACACAAGACAATCACGGCACAGCTGACGTTTCGGTTAATCGCCTTCATCGGTTATATAAAACACGTGTTATCACGTTATCAGAAATGAGGTATCTGAGGAAAGTGGTTGAAGTAACAAGAAGAGACATGGTCCGCAACCAGACGATCCGTCAAGGCCTAAAATCCCATCCGCTGCAGACCCAAATAGAACAGTCCCAACTAAGATGGTTTGGCCATGTCTGCAGAATGGGAGAAGATCGGCTACCACGACAAGCATGGGAAACAAAGNGCCAGGGATCCAGACCTCCAGGACGACCCAGAGTCCGCTGGGAGGACAACATTAGACAATCTTTGAAGGACCGAGGACTAGAATGGAACCAGGCCAGGAAGAAGACAGCTGATAGAATGGTGTGGTGCTCTCTCTTCCAAACCTCTACACCTCACGGTAGAAGGGGAACGACTAAGTAAGCAAGTAAGTAAGTTATCACAATTCGACAATAAATCCAAATGTGTGAGAAACACTCATTTTTATATCCATCCTATTAAACAAAATATTCGACCAATGTCACCTAATTGTGCAAGTCTACACGTGTGTGGATATTATAGTGGGCTAATACATATCAACAAGGACTTGTAAATGAAAATTATTAAAACACAGAGCGTGTTTCAACAATATGAATATTATCGTGGCTGTTATCATGTTATCTTGATTTACCTCATTATCATGTATTTGACGATAGTTGTCACATGTCTTCTGCGTTTTGGTAATAGATATCGTTCACTTCACAGCGTCATCGGGCCAGATTGCTGTAACACTATATCCGGTAATTGTTTTGACGAACGAATTTTTATACACAATGGCATACACATTTGTGATAAACATAAGCCAATGATGGGTTAATCTACTGTGGTACCTGGAATGTAACGGGCAATTTAGATTTGCGGTAAACTGGCGGCTATGCTAAGCAGCTGGTTGGAGTTAAAGACAAACAGGTGAGTTTTTACTGAGGTTACAATACTGTGGGGTGAAATATCTATGTGGAAGGTCATGCACTTTGTGAGCAGTAAGAATATTTGTGACATCACAGGATGATTGACAAGTCAATCCGTATTTTTATATTTTTATATGCTCGTTTCTATCTATTGGATATAGACAAAACAAATGTAATAACAAGGGGCAATAACTACCATTTGACAAATAAGTTTTATTTTTTAATTACCAGAAACAAAATAAAATAAAATCTAACGTGACAAATACACAGTAACAATTACTGCCCGCAATGAACGCGTTAGTTGAACAGGCTGGATCTCACACTGACCCTGTAAAGTTAATGTGCGTAGCATTTTAAATAATACAATAGCAAATGAAGTCTCCTAATTTTGACGTTTATTTCACACAAATTAGTTGGATAAGAGTAAAATAAAAATATTAAAAAAATTTAAAACTTTTGAATCATCCAGTAATTACATGGAATTGCTAACTTTAAATAAAAAACCAATTTAGTTACTTTAAATACGCTGACAGACTACAGGTTACCTCCCATGACAAAAAATGTCAGAAGTGAAATATTTTAAAGGGAAGTAAAATAAAGTATTCCAGCGCGGTAGCTGAAGCGATATATTACTGAACAGAACATCATTTCACACAAGTGAGCAGAAAGTAGCAATTGAAAATATTATAAATAATAACAGATACCATACATCCTAATGTCCCGCAAGCGAGGTCCACAGACACTTTCAAACTGAAAACGCAGATGTAAAAATCATGCAGGTCGAAAGGCTAAAAACCTGGGCCAAGAAAGACACCAATCTGATGATAGTAACGATTGAAGGAACGACAAGACCCGAGAGACTGACGCTACAAACAACAACCAAAAAGACAGAAGCCTATATCCCTCCGGTGATGCAGTGCTCAAACTGCCAACAGTTTTCACACACAAAGAAAACATGCAGGAGAGACGCAGTCTGCCGATATTGCGCGGGAAACCACCAATATGGCGACTGCCCCAAGGCGAAGGAGGACCACAACTACAAAACCACTAACGCAAACCGTACCTGTGCAAACTGCCTCGGAAACCACGGGGCAAGGTACCGAGGCTGCCCGATGTTCCAAGAAACTAAGAACATACTGAAGGAAGCGATATCCAAAAACATCCCCTTCAGAGAGGCAAAACACAAAGTGGCTGCGGATGCTGCAGAAAAACAGCGCATGATTGATAGACGACAGTTACACAAGCTGACCGCTGAAGTCAAAGAAATGAAACTACAGGTCGAAAACAGAAGCAAGCAGGCTCCCGAAGAACCAACCGACAGTGAAAACGTAATAGATCTACAGAACGCCAGAGAAATTATGAAAGACATGAAAAGAATTCAGCAGCAGATAGAAGCAGATGTAAAAAAGCTGACAGAGCTGAATAAAGAAAACACAGAAATCCTCAAAAGAATCGAAGCAGAACGAAGAGCCGTTGAGGAAATGACATCAAACACAAGAGCGACCAAAACAAACGAGCAATCAGACGAAGAAGTCATCGAGGAAACACTAGAAAAACTTCTCCCAGCAATAATAGAAAAAGCTCTATCACAAATACAGGAGAGTAGGAAGACACAACAAACAGAAGCGAGGAGGGCAAAAACTAACAAAACCACACAGGCCAGATAGGCAGGCAGGATAGGAACACCATAAACACGCCACGACACCATAAACAGACAAGCAACGAAGAGTTATCCAGACAGTCACCTAGTGGTCCTTTTTAGGACCAGTCCTTTTCAGGACTAACAACAGGCTAGCACCGAAGAAAGTAAACACACAATATACCCCAATTATAACCAACTTTCAGGTTGAACAGGGTATTACAGCAACATAGTAGACGAAAACAACAACAACAACGAGATTTCTCGATCACCCTGTACATGTAAGTAAGTAGCTTACGTTTGAGGGAGCGCACGCCATTTTACATGTAAATATATGACACCTTTCAACTTCCAGTTGGCACATCTATTATTCTTAGTTCGCTGTCGTCTTTTATAACCACGTCTGCCTGTCTGTCTCATAACATGTGGGTCCTACTGGAATTTACGAGAGTGACATCAGCTATCTTCCCACGCTTACTTGTATCATTTTTATTTTGATGCATTTAATTTAGTTCTTCTTTCTTGTCTCTGCTGTTTTTGCTCGTTTGTCCCTAATGAAGGCTTTCTGGCCGAAACGTTGACAATTTCCTGTGTCCTAGGAAGACGTATGACTTATTTTTGTTTACCTTACCGTTTCGTAAAATGAACGACCTAGTCCAGGCTTCTCTCTTCATCATATAGCTTCTCCCACAAGGAGGTTGGTGAAGGTCATACTGTCGTCTGCTTATTTCGTGGGTCCGACATTCTTGGGGAACATATCCCACTGTTTGATTTTGTTCCGCACATTGACACGTACCCGTTTGTACATTTTTAATTTGTTTAGAAGATGGTAAGTCTGCAGCTTCCGGTTTTCATTTAGAAAATCATCACCAGGTCTCATGTTGATAAGGAATAATATGTTTTTGTTTTTATTTCACTCGTGGTATTTTTCTCTTGCTCCTTTTCTGAATACACTAAATTCCACTTATTTTGTTAGAAGTAGTTGCTTTCACAATCCTATCTGTAGTCAGTAATGTCGTAGATTTTTGATAGGGGGATCTTTACAACAGATTTAGAGGAGTCAGACAGTCTATTGACCACATATATTAATATATATATTTAGATACCACTCACGTGCACGCACATACAAGACGACAGTTAGACGCTTTCCCCCGCCCCCCACCCCTCCCCCCACCCCCCACCCCACCCCCTTTTTTTAAAGGTATGAACAGACTTTGATATTAGTATGATCTATCCTAAGGAAAAATATTATTAGCAACAAAATTTTCATAAAGAAATGTAGGACAGCAAAATGGGTGCCAAAATACAACAATAAAGGAATCACTCAGTCCTGCATTCACTCTATTCATTCAGCCGTGATCACGGGTTTTTTCATGCGTACTTACAGTGTAGCGAAAGGTTTTTCTAGTATGATAATAGTGGTAGAGAAGAAGTAGAATCTCTCTCCAGAAAGTATGAAGTTCCAGTGCCCGGGAAGTACACTGGTATCACAAGTGAGTTACATCTGTGAATACTCTGAGCTGGACAATAGATTTAGGCTTCAGAAGTATAAGTTGCTACTTTCGCTATAGTAACCCTATGTGATAATATAATTACATTAGAAAAAGTAACTCAAAATTTAACAGTTAAAAATTTACCAAGTCAAATGAGTAAAATTTCATAATTTATTATGTACATTTATATATTCTTGTAATGAGAAATGGGTGTTGGAAGATGGTAAAATGTATGATTATTTATAGTTACAAATTAAATAAATAATAGAAAAAGTCTTGAATTTATCTTCCGCTGAAATTACACAAAAGTTTGTCACAGTATCTCTTTGATATCTCTTGCTATCTAGTTCTCATCATAGACAGTCGTTTTAGAAACTGCTCACAGGATTTGTTGGATGGATACACATAAATCTCATCTGATCTTAGTTCGAGGTTCCTGAGACACACTTGAATCCGGAAGACTTTCCTTCAGCCCGCCCTATAACTACGGGGGACTAAGGTGTTGAAGATTGATTGACCTCTAGGCTTCAGTTAGCAGGATCAACGGTTTTCAAGTCTTTTGGGTAAATTCGGTCAGGAATGATCATAATCTTGATCAGCAATGATCATAAAAACTGATCATAAAAACCTGGAACAAAAGGTAATAGGTGGCCGTGGTGTTCCAACAATCTCACCACCCACTGCTGTTCATGATGCGACCATGTCTTCAGTGTTTGTATATAAATGAATGAATCATGGTAGTATGTTACAGAGATAGCATGATAAGATAATGTATACTGTGCAGAATTAACAAAATACATGAATAAATCACATGTTATGATACATGGGTACGCTATAACCTTTGCCTTCCACTTATGGATGTCAAGTCACTTATGTACTTGCTGGTATGTCGTAAGCTTCCAGGCAAGAACTAGCCATGATATATTTGGCTAACCAATTTATGGTTATGCTTCCTGACAATGCCGGTGAAGGTTATCTCTGGTTAGAGTCATTCCCTTTTTATCATGTCTGATACAATAAAATCTGAAATAAAATGATATTAGTCATATATATATCTTTAATAAACTTACATACCCTCTTAGGATTTATAAGCTCACGGTGAGACTGTTTTGGCTGAATTTAATCTGCCCTGCATGCAGCGTGAAAATAGAACTTTTCTTGCAGATGCTGTCTTCCAGTTTCTCACTTTGGCTTCTGGATTTGGTGTGTGTGATTTTCAACGCGCCCCTCTGTCCTTATATTTCAGTCTCTCGCCCGTACGAGAAAGCACCTCCTAAATTCCCAAAAGATTTTCGTTTCATCTCCTGGTTTGAGGCGATTTGAGGCAATCTGTGCTTTTCCTGTACTTGTTTTCTCTTCTGTTCACTTACACACTTATATCCTTCCTTCCTTCCTTCCTATGTATCATTCCCTTTTCCCCATATGAGGCTTTCAATCTATATATGTTTTATCCTAATCCGTTGAGGCTTGTTAGTGTAATAAATTTTTAAAGTTTATTAGCTAACTTTTAGCAGATGTGATGAAGGTGAAAAATATTAATTATCTTTAAAACTATTTAAATTGGAATAATATCCTTTTGGATATAATTCATAGTCCATCTCCTTTAGTGAACTATTTTTATTTAATTGATTTCCAACCAGGCGTTCTCCTGTAGTTTAAAATTTAATTTCCTGTAAATGCAAATTTTTGAAGTCGGCCATACATTCCTATATTAGCTATTTCCTCATTCTTCAGTAATATTGTCTGGCTTAACCGAAATTCACATTTCCGTCGTCTCAAACTTCAAAGAAAGACCGCCGCGTTGTCCTTGCGCTGTGTGTGTGTGCGCGCTGTGTGTGCGCGTGTCGCGCTACAACCAAGCAAGTGGAACCAAATCTCGTTACATACAGCTTTGGTAGCACTTTCTGGAAACACAACTTTTTTTTAGGACATGCACATACAGAATCTTCAATGGTAGCCGTGGCCAAGATAACCCCAGTTCCAAAAAAGACGGGTTGAATTCACTGCTTCAGGGAACGTTATCTTGGTTCTACTTATTTTAGGATATCTGGTTCTGTCACATTAAAATTGTCCAGGCACGAAGATTAACAGCGAGCACCGTGTCAATAGCTTAGGTTTCTAGTGATGAGGAATGTCAGGTCGGTGTCTGATCTCAGTATAGGAATTTAGTTGGTCACACCACCACTTGTTAACAGTGTCGGAAAAGTTATTGTTTGTAATATTTTACTTGCCACAAGGGCTGAAAATGTACTTGAGAGTTTGTGAAGAAATATTATCTGGCTCAAAGGCACAGTATAAGCATTTAGTCTTTAAAAACCCGTTAGTGGGAGTTGTACTCTGTCTATTTATGGAGACACACGCACCGTCAGACAGGCGTTAACTTGTAAACCCACGTGGTTAAAGATAAAAAAATGTTTTCTTCTTTCGATGGTACTCAAACGCTGGCAAAGTTTGGTCACCCCAGTTTCACTGAATAAAGAAAGAACAACATATAAAATACTATACATACTATGCACTCCGGTTATAACTTACATTATAAACTGCAAGCGGAGAGCTTGACTTATCGTTTAAAACTTCCCGTGAAATAAGTTATGTTCATAAAATCAATAATCATGAATTAGAAATACATACGTATTTCGTCAATACTCAGTGATGAAAACAGTCCATATGAAAATACTCAGTGATGAATCTATGCAGTTATAAGTTAGTTTAAATGTTCTCGACTGGTCAGTTCAATTGAATTATTTTATAGCTAAAACATATTTACTTGTACTGTAATAATAATACCCACACTGTATTAGATCACTGTATCACCAAAATCTTTCATTACACTGCTGTGCATGTACTACTTGTATTAATTATTTTTTTTAAGAAAGAGAAGTGTTTTCAAAATAACATTACAAACGATTCAAAACTAGGCGCAACTTACGTATACATGTACTTGCACAGATGTAGCCCACTATTTAAAATAATGAGGAATCCTCTTTTGCACCAAACTGGATAGTCTCCTTTAGGCTGCTAAGTCCCGTATTCTCTTCAACAGCAAAAGCTGTGTAGGACAGCTGTCATCTTCTTGCTCGTACCAAGCCATTGCTGTTTCTAGTGCTATAAAGGCCTCTTCAGGACTTGGTCGACGTTTTGGGTTTTCTTCATAATCTACAAGTACATCATGTACTTCTGAGGAGTCTTCATCATCGGTCACTACATGTTTTTGGTTTTCTTCTTGCACAAAAGACAAAATTTCTTCGTCATTCAAAAACTGAAAACCAGAATCATTATCATCTTCTAGCCACATGTGTGCATCATCTTTGTCACTGTCCGAAAATCCGGGCATTGCTTGAAACAGTTCCACAACTTCATTTATACAATCATCATTTTTGTCCACTGCAGTAGTTTCATTTCCTCCTTTTTTCCCACGCAATCTATTCCAAGCCTTGTTGAGATTATCTTGTGGCAGGGTGGTCCAAGCATCAGCTAACATATAGCAGCAGTCTTTGAGATTAAGCTTTTTGGAAAACGCCACCACACTTTCTTCATCTTCAGCCAACAATAAACGACGCAGGACTTCCTTCTTGTACATCTTTTTAAGCTTTGCTATAACACCCTGATCCATTGGTTGAATCAGTGCTGTTACATTGGGAGGCAGAAAAATTACTTTAAAATTTGCATCAACTGCATTCAATGTATCCGTCTCTGGATGAGATGGTGCATTGTCCAGTAGAAGAATTACTTTTCCAGTTTTCTTTTCTTGTTCTCTCAACCTCTTCACATTTGGGATGAACTGATGTGTATACCAGTCAAAAAATATTTCACTATTCATCCAAGCACTCTTCTGTGCTTTGTAGCACAATGGGAGACATGTCACATTCTTTAAACAACGTGGTTTTTTTTTTTTTTGATTTGCCGATCATTAGCACCGGTAAACGATGACTTCCACTGGCATTCGCGGCTACCAAAATTGTTACTCTCTCTTTGCACATTTTAAACCCAGGGGCAGCTGCTTCGCGCTGAGATGCAAGTGATTTTTAAGGCAATGATTTCCAGTATAAGCCAGTCTCATCGGCATTATACACATCATCGAGTGAATAACCTTCTTCTTCCAAAAAAGGCAAGAATGTTTCTTTAAAATTTTCAGCGGCAGTTGTATCGTTAGATAAAGATTCCCCTTGAATCTCCAATTCTCGTATGCCATGACGAGATTTAAAGTTTCTTAACCATCCCTGGCTAGCATTAAAGTCAGGAGGACCGTCAAGTTGATTGTTGAACTGAAGTGCCTTTTCACACAATAGAGAGCCAGAGATAGGTTCCCCTTTGCTTCTTCTTTGCACAAACCATATATACAAAGCCTCTTCCAATTTCAAATCTTTCGCATTTCTCATGGTTTTACGTTTCTTCGACCCATTTTCACTATCCAATTTCGATGCAAAACTCATAATTTTATCCTTGTTACTTTTGATGTCAGAGACGGTAGCTTTCCCAACATTGAAAATCCTCGCAAGTAAAGACACAGTTTCACCTTTTCCTAGTCTCTTGATAATGTCTGTTTTCGTTTCAATTGACAAAAATTGCGGTTCCTTTTATATGCTTTAGGCCTACTGGAAGATGCCATATCGCACAGAGAAATACTTGTACACCAAAATTATTCTGCTTTAGTAGCAGACATAATTATTTTAAGTTGAACTGTCTGTTTAGCCATTGTTCTGCCTAGAACGTAGCCCAGGAGCGCCGTGTCATGAGAGAAGTATAGACACATGTCTGCTTTCTGTGTCTGACTGGACGAATAGTCACACTATTCGTTACCATGACATCTTATGCAATAACTGCGTTTCCAGTATGAGAAACGAAACGGCGAAGTTAGAATGGGAAAAATAATCTTTTGTCGCAAACGAACGAATGCGAAGAAAAACAGGAAAAGGATAAAAGAGCGATAATAAAGTAGAGGACACGGGTAGAAAAGAATATAGAAAATTTATTGATCATAAATCTCTATGCGACAGAACGTCCCCCCTTTAAGATATGGAAGCACTCCATGTCTACGTTATGGAAATAAATTTCCTATATCCGTAGTTTCAGGGTGTCTGTCCTCTTCCCTCTCATCTCCCCCCTCCGTCTCTCTCCAATTCCTACTCAAATCTACTCCCAAAGTTTCCTTTCTCTGGAATGTCTCCCATGCGCGCTTGAAAGAGCGTCGCCGCTTTTGACATTTTTGAAAGATTCCGTGTGATTGCAGTGGAATTTCCCTGCCACTAACGTCATCTTCGTCAATTTTGGCGATCGTCAGGAGATGTTCGGAGGTCGGCACCGGTCTTTCCAAGAATTTCTTTTACAGATTCACATGGTAAACCTTCTCCTTTCCTTTGATAGAGATCTGATAATTGGTTCTCGAGATCTTTTTCAGGACGGTAAACGGCCCTTGCCATCCGATCCTCAGTTGGTTGTTTCCGGTAGGGAGTAACACCAAAACTTTCTCTCCTGCTTCCAGTTCTCTTTCTTTCGCGACTTTCCTGTATCGGTTAGCGTGCTTTGTGCGTGCTCGCTTAAAGTTGGTCGTTGCTAGATCCCATCCTAGTTTCAACCTATCCTTTAACTCCGAAACATATTTACTTGCTGAAACAACTGTCTCATCAGCCTTCTGGTCTGTCAGCGACCAAAGTAAGGCTTCGAGCGGGCCCTTAATGGGTCTGCCGAATAAAAGCATGGCTGGCGGAAATCCTGTGGACGTATGAGGAGATTCTCTGTAGCCAAATAAAGCTGCAGGAATACAAAGATCCCAATCGTCAGGTTTCACTTGTGCCAGTTTACTTAGCATCATGTTGAGGTTTCCGTTAACACGTTCTACTAAGCCACTTCTGGCCAGAGTGTAAGGCTTAGTGTAGATGTGCTGGTCCCTCAAGATCTTAACGATCTCATCCATCAACAGGTCTCGGTATGGAGATCCGTTATCCGTCAACACTTGCTGAGGGAATCCCAACCGAGTGAAAATCTGCACGAGGGCTTCTGCGACATGCTTGGCATCTGCGCATGTTAGCGGAATAGCTTCTGCCCATAAAGTGCATGTGGCGACTAAGGTCAGGATAAACATGTTCCTTCTTTTAGTCCTTTCTAAGGGTCCTAAAATGTCGACCACGACCCGTTCAAATGATGTTCCCATTATTGGCATTTCACCCAAAGAGACTGGGGGTTTCCGTTGCTTGGGTGGTACACGTTGGCACTGGGCACAGGATTTGACATACCTGATAATATCAGTATTTACTCCTGGCCACCAATAATGAGTGGCTATCCGTTGGTTTGTGGCGTTCTGTCCCATATATCCGCTGAAGGGAAGAGAGTGCCCCATTTCTAGGATTTGGCTTCTGTACTGTTTCGGTACTAGGAGCTGGTTGTAACCTTGGTCAGGCTTGCTCGTTCTGCGATAAAGTACGCCATCCTTAGAAAAAATGTCCCCGTGCTGTCTGGGTTCCTTAGCCATGGGCAGTTTCCTAAAGCAGGGTGCCAAAGTAGGGTCCTTTTGTTGCGCTTCTTTAAGTTCCATAGGTAACAAATTAGGCGCAGGCTCCAAAAGTTTGAGAACCGTTCAAAATAACAGTACCTCGCGTTGAGGGTCTCTCTCCCTTAGGATGGGAATCACTGTCAATAATTCCGCCTTGCGAGACTGTTAGCAAGCATCCGATGCGTTTAGTCTCAGTGTGCTCGCACTGATCATTAGTCCCGTGCGCAGGGGTTTTCCCTTTGTCACCTTGTCCTCGGTGGCTGCGCTGCCATGAAGGACGGTTGGGTTGATCAGACTGTTGACTGTGGTTGGGGTACTTGTTTTTGTAGAACTTAGACTTTTCAGGAGGGGGGTTTTGAGGTCCAGTTTCTCTGTGGTTATTCTGATTCGAAGAATGAGAAGATTGGTCTAGATTATTCTTTAGAAAATGCTCTTCTGTCGGTTTACGTTTTGTGGCCGGCAGTTCGGCCAGCGCATTTTGATAACGCTCAGACTTTTCCAAAATGTCTTCAAGCTTTTCTGCACCCTGCTCAGCTAGAAATCTCCTGGTGTCAGCAGACAAAGTGTTCTTTATTTGTTCTGTTATAACAAATTCCTCAAGACCTTCATAGGTAGAGGGGAGCTGTGAAAGCTCAAGGCACTTTGTCAAGTATCCCTTCAAACGAGACGAGAACTGCTGAAAAGTTTCAGAGCTCTCCTTCCTGCTGTTGCAAAACAGTTGCAAAAATTTGCGCGCGTTCATTTCAAAACGTTCCAGTAACGCTTTCTTCAAGACGTCGTAATTGTCTTGTTGGCTGCTCTCCAGTTTGGCGTAAACATCATACGCAGAACTTTTTAAAGCCTGGGAAAGCTTCATATTCCAACGCGACCTCTCTAAACCGTACAGAGTTGCATTTTTCTCAAATTTTTCTAGATACGTGTCAATCTTCTCATTAGGACAAGGGAAAGATTCTAGAGCGAAAGACATAGTGGTGAGGTGAAGAGATTGAGTGTTATAAGGATCAGATAAGGAAGAATGAGGAGAAGACTCTCCATTGCTGGAGGTAGAGGCAGCACCACGACTTTGAACCTCTAGAGCATTAAGCGCCAACTCGTGCTGTCGTCGTTGCTCATTTTCTCTTTCCAAGTGCTGTCTCTTCTTCTCTCTTTCCTCATGCTGTCTCTCCTTCTCTCTTTCCTCATGCTGTCTCTCCTTCTCTCTTTCGTTCGCCCTCCGGATTTCCATTTCTTCCTCAATCTTCTTCTGCTCTTTAGCTTCAGCTGCCTTCCTCTCTGCATCATATCTGTCAAGTTCGTCCCTGACAAAAGCTTTCGCTTCTTCTCCGTCCAAACCTTCTTCTCTTGCCTCGTCCCTGAGGATCTGTCTAAGCTTCGCAATCTCTGCCATAATAAATCAGTGACTGAGACTACTCAAGGAAGAAAGAAGAAAAAGATTCCTGGTTCCTACCACTTACGAGAAAATACCAAAACAAAAGATGATATACTTTAACCTGGGATACCTCCTTCTATACTACAGTATCTAACTATCGCTGCTATTCCTGGCTCTAAAAGCTCTAATAGCAAGCGACTATGCTAATTTAATGGTAGTTAAGAATTACTCACTAAAAAAACTAAGTTGCTACAGTGGAAACAAAATAATTATTGCAAAAATTTAAAGAGGAAAAAAAACCCTAAATTTTTAATCCACTATAAGTTCACCCCTGAAGACAGTTAGGGTAAGGGAGGCAATTAATCTGGACGAAATATTCCGAAACGCACTCCTTAACTTAGTTCAAACACCTTTCTGCTTCAGAACCCTGTGAATGTTATACACTCACAAACTTTACCAGCGTTTAGTATTACAAAAAATCAATTATTGTGTGGTTAAAGAATCGATATATTTTTAAAGATATTCACGACACTCTTAAATCAACTTGTAACTTAGACGAGACCCCAAATTTTTATAGGGGGATAAGACTTGGGTTGGCTCAAATTAGAAAAGTGGTAGTCACAGTGAAAGATAATAATTCAATGAATTTCTATAAGAATGATAGGCCGAAAGTATGATCCTTTCCCTCGATATTTAGCCCACAGTCCTGTTAGCAGAAAAGATGATAGCCCAAAGAGTCACGGATACATCTGCGGTAGTCTAATGATTTTCCCTTTTTTTTAAAGGTATGAACAGACTTTGATATTAGTATGATCTATCCTAAGGAAAAATATTATTAGCAACAAAATTTTCATAAAGAAATGTAGGGCAGCAACATGGGTGCCAAAATACAACAATAAAGGAATCACTCAGTCCTGCATTCACTCTATTCATTCAGCCGTGATCACGGGTTTTTTCATGCGTACTTACAGCTTTGGTAGCACTTTTTGGAAACACAACTTTTTTTTTACGACATGCACATACAGAACCTTCAATGGTAGCCATGGCCAAGATAACTCCAGTTCCAAAAAAGACGAGTTGAATTCATTGCTACAGGGAACGTTATCTTGGTTCTACTTATTTTAGGATATCTGGTTCTGTCACATTAAAATTGTCCGGGCCCGAACATTAACAGCGAGCACCGTGTCAATAGCTTAGGTTTCTAGTGATGAGGAATGTCAGGTCGGTGTCTGATCTCAGTAAAGGAATTTAGCTGGTCACACCACCACTTGTCAACAGTGTCGGAAAAGTTATTGTTTGTAATATTTTACTTGCCACAAGGGCTGAAAATGTACTTGAGAGTTTGTGAAGAAATATTATCTGGCTCAAAGGCACAGTATAAGCATTTAGTCTTTAAAAACCCGTTAGTGGGAGTTGTACTCTGTCTATTTATGGAGACACACGCACCGTCAGACAGGCGTTAACTTGTAAACCCACGTGGTTAAAGATAAAAAATGTTTTCTTCTCTCGATGGTACTCAAACGCTGGCAAAGTTTGGTCACCCCAGTTTCACTGAATAAAGAAAGAACAACATATAAAATACTATACATACTATGCACTCCGGTTATAACTTACATTATAAACTGCAAGCGGAGAGCTTGACTTATCGTTTAAAACTTCCCGTGAAATAAGTTATATTCATAAAATCAATCATCATGAATTAGAAATACATACGTATTTCGTCAATACTCAGTGATGAATCTATGCAGTTATAAGTTATTTTAAATATTCTCGACTGGTCAGTTAAATTGAATTGTTTTATAGCTGCATGAGTTTTAAGCTAGAAGTTATAATTTATTCTGCTTTCCACTGAATATAACAGACTTATAAATTATTCACTTGCACAAAAGAAACTAGGGAAATAAAATAGGCGATTTAACACTTAATCACTCGCAAAATACTAGATATATTATATTTACCTCAACACAGTTCATAGAACTTAAGTAGAGGTTACAATTAACACAGTTGGTACAACTTATACATTGGACGCAGCTAACACAGTTCATACAACTTAAGTAGAGGTTACAATTAACACGGTTGGTACAACTTATACATTGGACGCAGCTAACACAGTTCATACAACTTAAGTAGAGGTTACAATTAACACAGTTGGTACAACTTATACATTGGACGCAGCTAACACAGTTCATACAACTTAAGTAGAGGTTACAATTAACACAGTTGGTACAACTTATACATTGGACGCAGCTAACACAGTTCATACAACTTAAGTAGAGGTTACAATTAACACAGTTGGTACAACTTATACATTGGACGCAGCTAACACAGTTCATACAACTTAAGTAGAGGTTACAATTAACACAGTTGGTACAACTTATACATTGGACGCAGCTAACACAGTTCATACAACTTAAGTAGAGGTTACAATTAACACAGTTGGTACAACTTATACATTGGACGCAGCTAACACAGTTCATACAACTTAAGTAGAGGTTACAATTAACACAGTTGGTACAACTTATACATTGGACGCAGCTAACACAGTTCATACAACTTAAGTAGAGGTTACAATTAACACAGTTGGTACAACTTATACATTGGACGCAGCTAACACAGTTCATACAACTTAAGTAGAGGTTACAATTAACACAGTTGGTACAACTTATACATTGGACGCAGCTAACACAGTTCATACAACTTAAGTAGAGGTTACAATTAACACAGTTGGTACAACTTATACATTGGACGCAGCTAACACAGTTCATACAACTTAAGTAGAGGTTACAATTAACACAGTTGGTACAACTTATACATTGGACGCAGCTAACACAGTTCATACAACTTAAGTAGAGGTTACAATTAACACAGATGGCACAACTTCAACACTTGCTACATCTAAAACAAGTGGTATAAGAGTGTACCGTAGAGGACGTTATTAAGTGGCTGAAAGGTTTCACTGTGGACGAGTTTATCCGATGATAATAAAACATAAGAGCACAGTAGAGAACAATCAAACTCAAAATCTGAAACTGTCTTTATCTTTGTCCGCTAATGTCACGATCAGGCCGCTGGCTTGGTGAGATTACATCATACGGCCCTGAGCATCAGGGCCAAATACGTCTCCCTGTTAGCAGCATACGGGAAAAAAATCACCTGTTGTAAAGTAACATGTCTGAGACAAGTTGATATTAAACCTAGAAAACACTTAGGGACTTGAAATATATGAGACAAGTGTTTAATGTTGTTGTTTTTTAACCTTTTTCCGGGACGCCAGTCCGTTTGCGGGAAGTTTCCTTCAGGGAAGTACCTAGGTTTAATTCTTTTATTTTTAAATATTTATTTAGGTTCTTATATGTCCTATCTAGCCTTCACTTTCTTTCCTTTCCCTGACGAAGGCCTTGTGGTCGTAACGTTGGCTATTTTCTTTGTCTTTTGTCCTCGTAAGACGAATTACCTTTTTTCGATTTTTTTTCACACCCATCCATTTTACTCCACGTCTTACAGCAGTTCCCCTCAACTTCCTCGACTTTATATATATATTTTTTTACTGCACCGTGTCTCTGTTATCTCGTGTCTCTATCTACCTATCCTGCTTATCCTCCCTATCCTATCCTATCTCTCTTTTCCTAGTATTGCGTATAATTTTATATCCTATTTATTTATTTTCGTATTTCCCTACCCTTCCTTCATACCTTATATTATTGCACTCTATCCTATTTATTTATTGTTTCATTTATCTCTGTTTTCATTTTGCGTGCTTTATATTTTATTTATTATTTATTTATTTTATATTTTATTTTCTGGGCGATTCACTTTTCTCCTGGTTCTTTCCCCACTATGCCCTCTCTGAAATATTTCATCAACTCTCTCCGTGTGTCGGTCACCACCAGCTTTAGCTCCCTGCCTCCTGATATATCCCGTGCCGCTATTGAATTTGCATTCGTTACTTTCAAGAAAACCAGATTCACCTCCCATCTCCACTTTATTCATACCTGCCTCCACCACAAAATTCTTCCCAATGGATTCTCTTCCAATTTTCATCCATCTGCTGGTACACTCAATCCAAGGGAACAACGTCTCCTACAACGAATTGAAACCAGATGTGGCTTTCAACGTATGCGCAAAAATGGCTGCCAGTCACTCCCGCCTTCTATCGGATCTCAGTGCCCAACAGTCACAGCTTCTGCTTCACTTACGTTGTCTCACCTCCAACAACTTCCCTTTCTATTCTAGGATACGCACCACTATCCACACACTGAACCGGCAGCTGCATGAGTCCCTTTCCACTACTAAACATCATAAACTATCCCGTCTCCTCCATACCCCTGGAGCTGCCCCTCCATCCTCCACTCCATCCTGCACTCAGGTAGTCTGCATCCCCTCAGATCTGCCGCTCTCTGAGGGAGAACGCTCTGTTCTCAGTAAGGGCCTAAAATTTGTTCCTCTTCGTCCGACCCTAGACCCATATAATCTCCTCCAGGATGTTCATCGGTTTCACCGTCGCATGAGGCTGAAGTTCCATTTTAGACAGGAAGACAGCACTCCGCAGTCTCAGGCTGAATCCGACATCTTCGCACGCTTTACTCACTCTACGGAACCTCCCTTTACACCTAAACCTGGGGCGTCTCATGCCTTGGGCCTGTATATCAAGAACACCATTCATGACATTCAGCAGCTCTGCCCTCGTAGATTGCATTATTCCAATCTCACTTCTGCAGAGTCCCATGCTCTCTCCCTTCTTCACCATAGAGACGACATTGTCATTAAACCGGCTGACAAGGGAGGAGCCATTGTTGTCTGGCAGAAGGACTTATACCTAAGTGAAGGTAAAAACCAGTTGACCAATGGTTCTTTTTACAGGCCCAGGACCAGCGATGCAACTGTCTCCAACAATCGCATTGTACACTGATACCTGCTGGTTGGTCACTACTGATACAGGTTGTCTGGTACCTCACTGACTGATACTGGTATAATGTGCTATAGTTGTAGTGGCTGGTAATGTAGTGTGCTTTGTGATGTCAACATAGCGCGAATGCGTGTTAGAAAGTTCGACAAGGTAGACGTCTATGCAGCAGTACAGACTTGCCTCACAATACATAACATATGAGAGTGTGTAGCATTCATCACATATAGAGGTGTAGATGTTGAGTTGGTAGAACCATATATCGTACGTGTCACAGGCATGGAGTCAAAAATATAGGTGAACAGCTGTTGACATTTTCATACAGTTTAATGGGACCCCATAAAATTGACTTGCTAGACCGGAGGGGAACGGAGTATCAAAAGGGAAAAAAATATGACTGGAAAGGCTAAAGAGACGCAATTGGGGGGGGGGGGGGGGGGAAAGGGAGGAAAGAAAAAAAATTCAAGTCCCCCAAATTGACACGAGGTACGGAATTGGACGTTTTGCGATACCAAGCGCTTGATTTGAATTTGAGCGGAAGAACGCAGATGTCTGAAAAAAATTACAAAAATTAAAAAGTAAATTTTTCTTAATATTAATGTTAGGAATATAAAAATTAGCTGGCCAGATGGCCTATTCTGAGCAGTGAACGAATATGGTTTTAATTTTACAGACGGATAGATAGTATTGAAAATAATGACAAAAGACAGTGTAGTTTACATCAGCCACAGACTGCATTGAATCTAACATATCGTTATTTGCACACAAAAACACGACCTTGGACACAGATGTTCAAATTTACTTGGCATAGAAGTGAAGGGACATTGGTGGTAGCTGTGTCTAAATATAACTTTTTACAACAAAAATTTGAAGGGGAGAGAACGGTTGGGTCAAAAATCGAGCACAATTTTGTAGAAACACAAGTAGAGACGGACAGACTAACAGATAACCATCCATACGTGACTGAAGCTTGACTGAAATGACTTTAGTGAGGAAATTTGAAATTAAAAATAAACCTCGGCAGTGATTGGCCACAGACAATCATATCATTAGCGCTCAGAGCGCATTTGGGGTCATTCTTCAATAATTGTTCAGTGTTAGACACAGATTTTAAAGTGTGGTGTTTTCCCATATGAAAGACAGTGAGTTAAATTTAGGGACGCCATCCTATAGCCAGCAGCTCAGCTGAGTTTTGCTAGCACTTCTGTGTTAATTATTCATAATCTGGTAAGATTGAAATTATTTCTTTATATATTTTGAATATTGTTTCATGTTCGAGTGATTTGATACTGCCATATCATAATCTAGCCTTACAAACAAGTAGGGATTTTGCTCTAGACCCCCCGCCCAAGTCAGGGTCTAGGGACTAACAATGTACCTAAACACCAGCAAGGATTATGCAAGACCGATCAAGAGTTGAGAATAAGGAAACATATTACCTATCCTCTTTTAGGGTAGAAAACTAATAATTATTTTTCAGAATCTATAGTCTGGGAGGATCTATCGGATGTAAACCCACCATGGTAACTGTGCTGTTTGGTCAGAGAGATCTGACCTGTCTGTATAATGTGGTTGTTGTGTCAGTGTGGTGTCCAGACGTGGGTAGAGAATAGATTTTGACACATGGCCCATACTTTGATTGCAGAGCTGCGAGTTTCTGTCGTCCACGAAGAAGTATCTATTCGGGTGGTGATTTACACAAGTGTATCTGTGCAGTCCTTGTGACAGAGACCACCATTAGTGCCCGCCAGCACGGAGAGGTGGGACCGCCTGATTTCAGCACCAGAGCTACAAATACCAGATGAGTGAGCCTCTGGTCTGCTGGATATTCACCAACCCCATTTAGTTGCAGATACCCCATAAAAATTCCCACCATTTTCTGGACACTGTGTAGTCAATATAGACAGGTGTGATGAGACCACCCCAACAGCACAGACAATAAATATCCTCCCTAGTAGCTGACTACCAGAACATTTTAATAAAACTAACTATTCTAGTACTTAAATATGTTCACTTTTGCATTTATTATGTAACATTCCATGCATAATTTTTATAAATTTTAAATCCTTCTTTTAAAACAAGTTCTGGTCAAAATAAAACTTGATCCAGAACAAATAAATGTAATATAATTATATCAAAAACTTTACACACGTGAGTTAGTTCAGTGTATTTTAACACTTGTTAATCTAATTAGTCTTGTTAAATATCTATGGGTATATTTATAACTATCACACCACAGTACACATCATAACCCTAGACACTTTACGCAACTACATTCATTAAAAAAAAAAAAAAAAAAATTAAGTGTGAGGTCGTAGTGGTAGCAAGAAAGGCCTTCTGACAATTCTCAATTACATTTTATCTCAGGAGCCTTCACAGCTGGCCTCATACAATTTACATGTAGTACCATCATCATCATACAATACCATCAATACCACTACATATATTGGGGTCTTGTCCAGGGATAATTAGCCCAACAGTAATATTAAGATCTCCTGGTGGGAGAAATAAAAGTAGGGAAATAAATTGTAAAATTTCCTTTAAAATTAAAAGTGTCCCTGCAGATAAAAGTTGGTGAATCTTCACAGCCAGTAATAATTAATTAGTTAACTGGTTAGTTAGAATTAGTTAGATTATAGTCATAGGAAGTACTTAGTATATTTACTGGTTAGGTATTTAGCTTGTATATTATTATATTGTCTGAAAAGTATGGCTGAGCTAGCAAAGTTTAGATCAGCTGCTGTGCTCACTGCGAAGGAGATGGGGATGGATGGTCAAATTTTAATTCAATACGTAACGACTGAATGTGATAAATATATTGAAAGGGAAGATAGAAAGGTAGCTGAAGAGAAGAGGTTACAAATTGAGGCTGATAGAGAAATTAAGAGGCTGCAGATTGAGGCAGAAGAAAAACGACAGCAAAGGGAGGCAGAAGAAAAACGACAGCAAAGGGAGGCAGAAGATAAAAAGGCCGAAAGGGAGGCAGAAGATAAAAAGGCCGAAAGGGAGGCAGAGGAAAAAAGGTTGACTGCCGAAAGGGAGGCTGAAGATAGAAGGTTGCAGAGGGAGCACGAATTACGACTAAGGGAGCTGGAATTACAAGGCCCGGCCCCTGAAAATGGTGCCAGCCCTTTTGCCTCAGATGCTACGCCCAGTATGGGAGCCTCAAACTCAGCTATGGGGTTTCATTTAGACCATTTTGTTGAGAAAGACGATGACATAGAGGGGTACCTGGGACGTTTTGAGTTATTAGCTACTACATATGGGTTAGAGAGAGAGAGGTGGAGTTTAAAGCTATCACAGGGATTGAGGGGTGCTTCTTATGAAGTATTTGCCAAAATGAACAGGGAAGACCAAGACAATTATGACATGTTAAAGCAGGCTTTGTTATTAAGGTACGAGAAGAATGGTGAATTTTATCGTAAGAGATTTAGAAATGCCAAACTGTTGTCTGGGGAGACATACCACCAATTCTCTGCCAGACTAGAAAGCTATTTGGAGAAATGGACGGCTCTGGGGAAGACCCAAGATCTTAAAGAAATGATCATGATTGAGCAATTGAGAGAGTCCATGGCTCCAGACATGAGAAAATTTCTCATGGAACAGGGTGCAGAGAAGTTGGGGGAAATTTTAAATGTTGCTGAGAGGTATCAGGCAGCTCAGGCAGAGGTAAGTGGTGCTAAGAAGAAGCACATAGACAATTTTAAAGCTCCACAGCAATTTAATAAATTTGATAATAGAGAGCAGGGAAATAAGGGTAGGACAAACTTTGAGCGGCCAAGAAATGACTATCGCGACAGAAACTCACAGTTCAATGACCAAAAGTTCAATGAAAGAAAACCGTTGAACCAAGGAAAAAGATGGTGTAAATGGTGCAAGAAGGATAACCATAACACCGAATTTTGTAGAAGGAAACCTTCAAACATTGCTGCAATGAAGTCGGGGACGCAAAGATTAAAGGTTAATCCTAAGGGACAACAGGAACCTTATCACCCCCCAGTTTGTGAGGATGTTATTTGTAATGGGGTCACCATAAGGTGCCTTTATGATACAGGTTTGGATTATGATTCAGTTGTGAAGTCTAGCCTAGTGGACCCAAGTCAGTATACCACAGAAACAGTGGAAATACAAGGGGCGACTAAGGACATACCACTCATGACACTTCCCATCGCAAGGATAACGGTGAAAACTCGCTATGTGGAAGGAGAAATCAGAGCAGCAGTGATAGATGAACCAATCTACCCTCTGATATTGGGGTGTAGATACGTCTTCTTGGGGAATCCCGAGAAACCTGTGATCATGGCGACAGTGCAGACCAGGTCACAGAAGAAGGAGGAAGAAGGTGAACCTATAAACGCTCATCCAGAGGAGATGAGGAAGGCGCAGGCTGAGGATAGGACACTCCAGCCCTGTTTTAAAAAATTACCCAAATGCCACACACCTCCGAGCAAGGGGGAATATTTCATGAAGAACAAACTCTTATACAGGAAGGCCGGAACTGGAACAAATGGTCACAACCAGCTGGTTCTTCCCATTGCATATAGAGAGAAAGTGATGGAACTCGGACATGCAATCCCCTTCAGTGGTCACATGGGGATCAGCGCCACAGGACAGCGTATAGCTTGTCATTACTTCTGGCCAGGGATAACGGAGGATATAAAAAGATATGTCAAATCCTGCCCAGAATGTCAAAGGGTAGCTCCAAAGCACTGGACTGCCCCTGCAACTCTAGGGGAAATGCCCATAGTGGGAACACCTTTTGAGAGGGTTGCAGTGGATATTGTAGGACCTCTCACTCGGACCAAGAGGAGGAACAGTTACATCCTTACTCTGGTGGACACTTGTTCTATGTGGGGAGAGGCGGTAGCCCTGCCATCAATTGATTCAAAACATGTAGCAGAGGCACTACTTACAATATTTACCCGATTAGGATTCCCGCATCAAATCTTGACGGATAATGGTTCTCAGTTCAAGGGGAAACTAACGGAAGAAGTTTTTAAGCTATTTCAAGCCAGGCACTTTCATTGTAGTCCGTACCATCCACAAGGGAACGGCCAGGTAGAGAGGTTCAATGGGACTCTCATTTCTATCCTGAGAAAGCTGGCACACGAAAAACCGGATCTGTGGGATCAATTCCTGCCCGCCGCATTGTTTGCGTACCGGGAGGTACCACATAGTTCAACCGGGATGGCTCCCGCAACTCTGCTATTTGGGAGGCCAATAAAAGGTCCATTAGAGGCCCTATTAAGGACCTGGACAGATGAGAAGGCGGAAGAGACTGTTACCTCATCTTATCAATATGTGAACGAACTGACCACTCGTTTGAAAGCTGGATGGAAACTGGCAAATGATAATTTGAAACAAGCCAGGAAGAAACATGCAGCATATTTTAATAGGAAGGCAAAGGACAGGGAACTGGCAGTCGGAGAGAAGGTGCTGCTTCTACTACCGGGAAGCCAGAATAAATTACAAATTGGTTGGCAAGGTCCATATACGGTTCTAGAGAAGGTGTCTAGAACAAACTATAAAATTGACAAAAAGGGGAAGGAAAAAGTTTATCATGTAAACCTGTTAAAGAAGTATCTGGACAGACCACTCCAGGAAAGCACCCCCTTATTGACCTTGGCTATTGCAACCCAGATGCAAAAAGAACCACTCACCTCACATGAATACCCATTACATCCTTGTGAAACAGCAGCACAGGTAAAAGTCAGTAAGCACCTGACTAAAAACCAGAGGGAGAGAGTTCAACAAGTTCTGGAGGAACATACAGATGTATTAACAGATAAACCAGGCCATACAAATTTGCTACAGTATGACATGAAACTGGTAGACTCAAACCCAATCTGTATGAGAGCCTATTCTATTCCGTTCGCGAAGGAGAAGGCATTAAAGGAAGAAATAGATTATTTATTGAAGGAGGGGATTATTTCGCACAGTGAATCATCTTTTAGTTCTAGTGTCGTTTTGTTGAGGAAACCGTCTGGGGAACACAGACTGTGCATAGATTACAGGAAACTGAATGCTGTCACAGAAGGACAAGTGGATCCATTACCAGACACAAAACAGCTATTTGCCAGACTGAACAAGGCAAAATACTTTTCAAAGGTGGATCTTAGTAAAGGCTATTACCAGATCCCAGTGAAGCCTGAAGTGAGACCTTATTTGGCTTTTAGCACTTCGGATGGACATTATGAATTCAATATGCTACCATTCGGACTGAAAAATGCTCCGAGTGTGTTTTCAAGGATGATGCGAAAATTGTTGGACCCCCTGAATAACCCATGTATCACAAATTTCATGGATGATATTCTCGTCGCCACCGAGACATTTGAAGAACACATTGAAGCTCTGGAGATGTTGTTTGATAGACTTCGGGAGGCGAACTTAACTGCTAGGCCAACAAAATGTTGTATTGGATGCAAAGAGTTGGAATTCTTGGGACACACTGTATATCAGGGTAATATGACCCCTGATCCTAAGAACTTGGAAAAACTGCAGAGAGCACCTAGGCCGCAAACCAAAAAGGACGTGCGATCATTCGTGTCGTTATGCGGATTTTATCAGAAATACATCAAAAATTTTAACGCCATTTGTGCTCCTCTGACTGATCTGACTCGCAAGGGACTTCCCGATAAAATTATTTGGACTGCACAATGTGAATTAGCGTTCCAAGAGTTAAAGGAAAAACTCACTAGCAAGCCTATTCTCAAACTGCCTGATTTGACACAGGACTTTGTCTTAAGAACCGATGCAAGTAATGTAGGACTTGGAGGGGCTTTGTTGCAAAGATCATCTTCACCTGATGGGGAACTGAAACCAGTCGCTTATGCAAGCCGCAAATTGAATAAGGCGGAACAAGGATACTCCACAAGCGAAAAAGAATGTTTAGCATTAATCTGGGCAATAAAGAAGTTTCAAATCTATCTGTATGGTAGGACATTTGTGGTGGAGACGGATCATCAGCCTCTCGTGTTCTTGTCTCAGGCTAAGCATGAAAACGCAAGATTGCTGAGGTGGTCTTTATTGCTTCAACCTTATCAGTTTAGTATCCAATATATCCCAGGCAAATTGAATGTCGGTGCAGATTTCCTCAGTCGGCACCCCTGTGATCAAAATTAGAGTAATGGCAGACGGGAGGAGTAATTTTACCTATGTGTATCGCTGGTTTTGGAACTTGCCATAGGCATGTTTTCAGGTGGGGAGATGTGTAGTGAAATTGACAGAGATACAACGGTAAAATTCCTCCAAGGATAACATTTAAGGATAAAAACATAATGCGTAGGCTGCTGATGTACATGATCGCCTAGACCGCGGGTCATCATCCCCATAAAATTGACTTGCTAGACCGGAGGGGAACGGAGTATCAAAAGGGAAAAAAATATGACTGGAAAGGCTAAAGAGACGCGTGTGGGGGGGGGGGGGGGGGGGGGGGGGGGGGGGGGGAAATGGATGAAAGTAAAAAAAAAAATTCAAGTCCCCCAAATTGACACGAGGTACGGAATTGGACGTTTTGCGATACCAAGCGCTTGATTTGAATTTGAGCGGAAGAACGCAGATGTCTGAAAAAAATTACAAAAATTAAAAAGTAAATTTTTCTTAATATTAATGTTAGGAATATAAAAATTAGCTGGCCAGATGGCCTATTCTGAGCAGTGAACGAATATGGTTTTAATTTTACAGACGGATAGATAGTATTGAAAATAATGACAAAAGACAGTGTAGTTTACATCAGCCACAGACTGCATTGAATCTAACATATCGTTATTTGCACACAAAAACACGACCTTGGACACAGATGTTCAAATTTACTTGGCATAGAAGTGAAGGGACATTGGTGGTAGCTGTGTCTAAATATAACTTTTTACAACAAAAATTTGAAGGGGAGAGAACGGTTGGGTCAAAAATCGAGCACAATTTTGTAGAAACACAAGTAGAGACGGACAGACTAACAGATAACCATCCATACGTGACTGAAGCTTGACTGAAATGACTTTAGTGAGGAAATTTGAAATTAAAAATAAACCTCGGCAGTGATTGGCCACAGACAATCATATCATTAGCGCTCAGAGCGCATTTGGGGTCATTCTTCAATAATTGTTCAGTGTTAGACACAGATTTTAAAGTGTGGTGTTTTCCCATATGAAAGACAGTGAGTTAAATTTAGGGACGCCATCCTATAGCCAGCAGCTCAGCTGAGTTTTGCTAGCACTTCTGTGTTAATTATTCATAATCTGGTAAGATTGAAATTATTTCTTTATATATTTTGAATATTGTTTCATGTTCGAGTGATTTGATACTGCCATATCATAATCTAGCCTTACAAACAAGTAGGGATTTTGCTCTAGACCCCCCGCCCAAGTCAGGGTCTAGGGACTAACAATGTACCTAAACACCAGCAAGGATTATGCAAGACGATCAAGAGTTGAGAATAAGGAAACATATTACCTATCCTCTTTTAGGGTAGAAAACTAATAATTATTTTTCAGAATCTATAGTCTGGGAGGATCTATCGGATGTAAACCCACCATGGTAACTGTGCTGTTTGGTCAGAGAGATCTGACCTGTCTGTATAATGTGGTTGTTGTGTCAGTGTGGTGTCCAGACGTGGGTAGAGAATAGATTTTGACACATGGCCCATACTTTGATTGCAGAGCTGCGAGTTTCTGTCGTCCACGAAGAAGTATCTATTCGGGTGGTGATTTACACAAGTGTATCTGTGCAGTCCTTGTGACAGAGACCACCATTAGTGCCCGCCAGCAAGGAGAGGTGGGACCGCCTGATTTCAGCACCAGAGCTACAAATACCAGATGAGTGAGCCTCTGGTCTGCTGGATATTCACCAACCCCATTTAGTTGCAGATACCCCATAAAAATTCCCACCATTTTCTGGACACTGTGTAGTCAATATAGACAGGTGTGATGAGACCACCCCAACAGCACAGACAATAAATATCCTCCCTAGTAGCTGACTACCAGAACATTTTAATAAAACTAACTATTCTAGTACTTAAATATGTTCACTTTTGCATTTATTATGTAACATTCCATGCATAATTTTTATAAATTTTAAATCCTTCTTTTAAAACAAGTTCTGGTCAAAATAAAACTTGATCCAGAACAAATAAATGTAATATAATTATATCAAAAACTTTACACACGTGAGTTAGTTCAGTGTATTTTAACACTTGTTAATCTAATTAGTCTTGTTAAATATCTATGGGTATATTTATAACTATCACACCACAGTACACATCATAACCCTAGACACTTTACGCAACTACATTCAAAAAAAAAAAAAAAAAAAAAAAATTAAGTGTGAGGTCGTAGTGGTAGCAAGAAAGGCCTTCTGACAATTCTCAATTACATTTTATCTCAGGAGCCTTCACAGCTGGCCTCATACAATTTACATGTAGTACCATCATCATCATACAATACCATCAATACCACTAGAGAAAATAGTCAATCATATACATGTGCAGACCATAACATGGCTGCAGATCTAGGCATTTGAAAAGGTACAGTAACTGTCTCTCTTTACCTTATCATCCTAGAAAAGCACTAGAAAAATGGCACTCGCCTTCCTTTGGCGCTAAGAATATATTCTGGGGAGGAACATAGACATAATAGTCACACAGACGATGTCACCTTCCCCCAGAATTTCACAGCAAAGAACAAATCTTCGGACTTCTGTCCGTACAGCGATCAGGATCCGCCCATCATCACGGAAGTCTCTTTCGACAACCCCAATTCGACACATGCGCAGAAACGCGTGACCCCCAGAGTTCAACTCAAGATGGGCCGACGTAAATCTAAGTATTCATATAAGACCCAAGAGAAGTAACAGACATAATAAAATGTACCATCAACTAAATCAAGGGTTATGTACCTTTGACTATCAACAAAAAGTGTTAACAGACAAATAAATATCTTTCTATATATATATCTCTATATTCATTGCCTACCAAAGAATCTGTGCGTAACATACACAAAACTATTAAACAGCTCATCACCAGTAATGCTCTTCCTCCCCACGCATCTCATCTTAGGATTCATTATAGTTCTTTGGGCAAGCCTGTATTCTACATGCTCCCCAAAATTCATAAGATCGACAACCCTGGCAGACCTATTGTCTCGGCCTGTTCCTGTCCTACTGAGCACATTTCTGACTTCCTAGATAGCATTTTCCAGCCTATCGTCGAGAATCTTCCCTCCTTTGTCAAAGACACTAATTATGCTCTTTTAACTTTCTCCTCTATCCGACTCTCAGCAGACCGCTCCTACCGCCTTTTCTTGTTAGACGTCTGTTCTCTGTATACCTCAGTTCCTTACTCTGATGGTCTCCGAGCTCTTCGGTTTTTTCTTGACCAGCGCACTTGTCCTTCTGTATCCACTGACACTCTTCTCCGTCTTGCTGAACTGGTCCTTCAACTTAATTTCTTTGAATTCAATGGTCAGTTTTTCGACCAAATTAGTGGTGTTGCCATGGGAACGAAGATGGGTCCTAGCTATGCCTGCCTGTTCATGGGCCACTTGGAGCATCAGATATGGCAACAATACTCCGGTTCTTTCCCCGGGTTTTACCGCAGATATATCGATGATGGCATTGGTCTCACAGATATGTCCGAGACTGATTTATCCTGCTTCATCGACTTTGTCAACCACTTCCACCCCACCATCAAGTTCACCTCCCTCATCTCCACAGTATCTGTCAACTTTCTTGACATTACTATTACTATCACGCCTTCCAGCCTTAATACCTCAGTATACTACAAGCCGACAGATGTCCATAGCTACCTTCTGTATACCTCTTCTCATCCTCGGGCTTGTCGTGACTCCCTTCCATTCTCACAACTTCTCCGCCTCCGCCGTTTGTGCCTAGACGATGATGACTTCCACTTCCGAGCCAATCAGATGTTGGATTTCTTCCGTAGCAAACTTTATCCGGAACATGTTTTCACCTCTGCCCTCCAACGTGTGCTCCCCATCTCTCGTCAGGAGGCCCTCAAACCTCACTATAAACGCACTTCAGATAGAGTCAAATTGATCTTGACCTATCACCCTCACAGTACTGCAGTCAAACAGATCCTTTTCCGCGATCTCCCTATCCTCCAAGCAGAGTCTGTGACCCAGGAAGTTTTCGGTGAAGCACCTTTGGTGGCATATAGGCGCGACAAGAACTTGAAGGATCTTCTTGTTCGCAGCCGTCTTCCAAAGGAGAATGCCACTCAGTTTGGCACACTACCCTGTGGTCGGACCCGATGCAACACGTGCGAGTATGTCATCTCAACCAACAAAGTGTCTTTTCCTGAGGCTACGTACACCATCACCAGTAGCTTCACGTGTGAGTCGCGCAATGTCATTTACACGATCATATGTAAACGTTGCTGCATAACCTATATTGGCCAAACAGGCAAACGACTTGGGGACAGATTCAGCCAGCACTTGAATGACATCGCTCAGCAAAAATCCACACCAGTTGCCATACACTTTAATGGTCCTGACCATCATGGTCCCATCGACATCCAGGTCACGGCGATCAGATCCTGCTTCTCTGACACTGCTAGCCGAGAACAGCTTGAGAACCGTCTTATCCACCGCATGGGGTGTCTAAAACCAGCCGGTCTTAACACTCTGCACACCTTTGTCTGATGTCATCCTCTCCCCCTCCCCTTTCCTCTCTTGTTCCATTTTGACTCTTTCCACTCTTATCCTATTGTTCTATTTTTCTGCCGCCTTCTAATAATATGTATGAATATAAAATACACTGTTTTTAATATGTCTTGATTTTTTATTTCATATTTATTTATCTCCAACTCATTCTGTCCTCTTCTATTTCCAGTCCCTACTAATATTACGTTTGGGTAGTTTATTGTTCAGTTTCGTTTTTTAGTTTCGTAGTATGTATTGTATACATCCGGTGGTGACAGTCATTTCCTTTTTCCGGGACGCCAGTCCGTTTGCGGGAAGTTTCCTTCAGGGAAGTACCTAGGTTTAATTCTTATATTTTTAAATATTTATTTAGGTTCTTATGTGTCCTATCTAGCCTTCACTTTCTTTCCTTTTCCTGACGAAGGCATTGTGGTCGTAACGTTGGCTATTTTCTTTGTCTTTTGTCCTCGTAAGACGAATTACCTTTTTTCGATTTTTTTTCACACCCATCCATTTTTTAGCCAATACCAAGTTGAAGACTTCTTGGTATTATCTACACTTTTCTGCCATTCCGAGACATGCTACGTGGAAGTCATGAGCTCCAGTTTCTCCAGCTTGGCTTGCATTTAAAAGGATCATCACATATGGTTCCAAGATAGAATTAAGAATCACGTGGAATACTGTGCATTCCTCGCTATCCAAAGGGGCTCTCCAACTATGCAGAGCTAAAATGTTGTGCTCTGGGTCTGGGCTCTCCCAAGGAAATGTCACTTCCTACACAAAGTCAAATCTCAGCTCCACCTGCCTATAATGGGGTCCAAAGTGAGATCCTCCTGCATGCAGCCATTCAGGTAAATGCCAGACTGGTGCTCAAGTGACTCCTCCAAGCTTAGTGTGCAATGCTGGGTTTTCGACAAGTTTCACCACAAGGAGAATCCCTGGAAGTATGTGGATGATTTCAAGAGTCATTGAGGGTGTAATTAGCCTCACAGACAGAATTTCACATCCAAATCTACATACTATAGCATTGTGCTTATGACTCCAGATATACCTCCATGCATACGAGTACGGTGTTGATAACCCTAGAAAACACTTAGTGAAATATAATGTATGAGACAAGTTGTTAATAACCCTAGAAAACACTTAGTGAAATATAATGTATGAGACAAATTATTAATAACCCTAGAAAACTGTCGTGGTTGAGTTTGAGTGTAGAGTATTTGTCGAGTTGGACAACAGTAGTGAAATCGACAAAGGATAGTGGACTGACAGAGTTATAGATTACACACACAGAAAGGTGTAAATAGGAGATGGACTTCATCTCCAAAAATGCAAACTATCTTTCATATCAATACATATTTCAACCAAATTTACAAATTGGCAACGCTGGCCAACAAAATCCTCAAAACAATCATAAGGTCATCACTAAAAAAAAATGTGACGAGTGGCAACACTGGGAAATGAACAATAAAATATCTTGTTTGCAGAACTTGGCTGCATTATCATAATCCAAGTACATGTTGGACACATATTATGAGAGGCAGGGTGTAGTATTATTTCTGTTCCTATCATTTGTTCAATACCCTAAAGCTTCAAGTAACCCAAAAAATTTAAGTTATTTTCTCCTGTTATTCTAATAATCATGGCTTGTGTACTCAGAATCCCTCCCGCAGCACAGTTATAGATTACACACACAGAAAGGTGTAAATAGGAGATGGACTTGAGACAACCTTGAAGAAGATTTACCAAAATGATCTCTCTCTCCAAGCCTCAACTCACTTTTCACTGTCTAAGCATCTCCTGCTCTCACTCTTTTCTCTTATCAAACATAGAGATTATAGTAAAGAGCTAAACAAGTTTAATTATGGATGAAAAGGGTCGGGAACAGCGCATTAATAAATGTGTAAACTTTATTAAAGAAGAAAAGCATGGAATTAATGCATATCATCATACACAGCATAAATTACATCAATAATCAAAATATTCATCAACAGTCATAAATAATCATCAATAACCACCAATAATGCAAATACACACCCACAAACACACACACACCAACACTCATAAAACCTGTAGAACGCGGAGAAAATAACTAAGTTGTCCGACAGAGGGTCCGCTTTCGGGGACCAAAGGCGCTAGCTCCAGAAAGTGTCTTACCGATAAATATCCTTCAAGATGACTGAAGTGAAATACCGAACTTTCCTTGTCGGGCTAAACGTCGGTGACCCCTAATTGCGCGAGGGAACACTGGAAGACGTTGTTTATCTCCTGCTGACCAAATAAGCGAACTGAGCGACAGCCTGTCCGCTTTTTCCTGGGACCAAAGGTGCTAGCTCCAGAAAGTGTATTACTTGTAGATCCTTCGTGAGGGACTAGCCTACAAAACTTTCCTTGTTGGTGCTAAACGTTGGTGACCGCTACTTGCGTGAGGGGGGCTGGAACTCTGTCCATAGATGACTGCTCATACGTGCGAGGTTTTAAGTATCCAGAAAATACACCCGAAGAAGTCACTTGAGGACAAAGAGTCCCAGGCGCGCTTATCCGGCGCTAGGCTCTGCTTGGCTGTAAATCCTGTTTAAACTGGTTTGGCTGTGGTTTGCTTAGTGCCCCGTTTAGGCACAAAAAGGCGGGCGATATGGAATTCTGCTATAGGCATGCTGGGCGGTTTTGATATTCTGGAAGCCGCAATGCTCTGGCTGGTAATCCAATAGGCGAGTAGAGAACTACTACTGCATTTGGTGATTCCAGATTTTAGCGTTGGCTCCGTTGCACTGCGTGAGCTTAACTTGGCGTTGACAAAAAGGGGTTTTGATTCAGGAACGGGGTTGACGATTCGTTGCTAGATGTATACAGAAACCCTCTAGATCGAAGAGTATATGACTTTCTTCGCCTGACTGGAGTCTGCTCTAGCGATTCGGTCTCCCTGAAACCCGAAAATGACTAGAACATAGGCAAACACATTCTAGTACTGTGTTAAAGTTTGCCTTATCTCATGATGGTCATCTACGGGCCAGGAATATTCACGAATGTCTTTGTCTTATTAACCCCGTCTACTCTTATAGATTACTAGGACGCTCCCCCCGGACACCTGGCCTGCATATTTCTTCAGAGGTATCGGCGTAATCGTAATACCGGGTAAGACAAAGGTTTCAGAAGCAACAATTTTGCGAAAATTCCCCCAGAGAGACAATCATAATATTATGTGCTCTTTGCTCATCTAAGGGCAAACAACCCACAAACTGACCGCGATTATTATCTCCGCCTGAAACAGATCAAACTCGTTACCCAGGCCTCAAAGGGTACTAGCCGCTCGTGGCTAACACTTTAAGCGTAACAGACGTTCTTCTGATCAGGCCAGGTGTGCTGACGTAACATTATCGTTCGCTGACCGCTGCAGGCTCGAACGTAAACAACCTCGGGTGGGGTTTGAGAAGGAGAAAACAATTGGGCCACACAGGTAGCAAAGCAAAGAGAAACAAAATGTCTGGGAAAACAGAACATTAAAGAGTAATAACATTGAGACGAGATGGAAGAATAAATTAAGTCACTGTCTACGTGACAAAAACACTTAGTTAAATAATCTGTATGAGATCAGTAGTTATTTAACCTAGGAAACACTTAATGAAATGATATGCGTGAGCAAACATGCTAAAAAACCTTAAAAAACACTTAGTGACATGATATATATGACTAAACGTACTAATGAACCAAGAAAACACTTCAGTCAATCAATACTCTTTCGCTCCCAAACGAGCAAAGGCCTTCAACAAACACATGCTAAATCCTCCTGTCACTTTCTATGAGCTCAAGGTCTTCCATTGTTTGCTCACCATGTTTATTTATGTTGTTAACTCCCTTCACCATGTGTTCTTCGGTCTGACTCTACTTCGCTTACGCTGCGATGTCATAACAAACAATACATGGTCATGTTATCAAGATCACAGTGTGTGTCCAATCCATCACCAGCGTCTTCTTCTCATCTCTTGTTCCACTGGTTCTTGTCATCAGTTCCATACTGGCGAACCTTGTCATCAGTTCCACATTGGCGACCTTGTCATCAGTTCCACATTGGCGACCTTGTCATACCATTTCAATTCTTCTGTTCTATGCAATCACATATTTATGACAGTCTGTAGCTTCTTGACTGTTGCCCTTGCTGTTCTCCATGTTTCACAGCCATACAATAGCTAACTTGACATGTCAATTGAAGATTCTAATTTTTGTATTGGCTTGATTTCTTTTTATTGAAATTTATTTCCAGAGAGAAAGTTCCTCTTGCCTGTTATACCCTTATTGTGATTTCGTTGTCTGTCCCTCCATTATGTCTATATTGTTGTCAATGTATATGTATGATTCTACAACTCGTAAGGGTGTATCGTCAGTTACAATCTTGTGATCGATTCCTGCTGAATATTAAAACGTTCCATATTTGGATTGTTTTGCTCCTTTGTAAAATTGGCATTATTATTGACATTAATACAAATTTTCTTGTCATCTGGACATAAATCCAGCAACATAAATCCTTAGTTTATCCTCGTTTAGGCGACGTTCAACCTAGTTACAAGGGCATCGGTTACATTTTTGCATCCGCAAATACAAAAGACCTTGTGTAATCCTTCACCGCGATTTCCCGCGTTGGTTCTTTCGTCTTTCATTTCTTGTTAGTGTTTTTTTTTTAAAATTAAAGTGCAAACGTGGTCATAATCTGATGGCTGTACATGGCTATGATAATGTCAGTAAATATGTCTTGATAAATGTCTAAGATTCTAATATTACTTTAAAATCTTCACGAAATCTATTTCTCTTGCTACAGGGCTATCAAGAATGAGACTCACGCTATATCCAGGTGACGTCTGTCTGATGCTACTGATGGCTTTCCCGATTGCAGGAGGTAAATCGTTTCCTCTAACAACACAGGATACGCAGTTTACTCTCAACTCGGAGAATGCACCACATTTCCTGACCTTAGAGGATATACCATCATCCCTGCCAAGAGAGTTTACCCCCTTTTCTGTAACATCAGAGGAAATACCATCTTCCTTGATCCCAGAAGGTGTATCGCCATCCTTGCCATCTGATTTTACGTTATCTTCCCTAACCACAGAAGACGAGCACTCAGAGGATATACTGTCTCTCCTCCCGACAGAGGTGACTTCGTCTTCCCTTACTCTAGAGGAAACCAGTTCTAAGCTTATTAGCCTCTTTTCTAAAAGTAAGTTGCTGTTTGTCTTCCCATTTCTTCCATTACATCGAGCTGGCAACGTCATGTACAAGAAGTTGCACTAGAAATCATCACTGCAAGTGCACGTGAGTGTTTGGAGCAAGCTTCCTGTAAGGTGACCAGCTACAGTGGAGGCTACTTGCTCCGTCAGGAGCGCAAAAGAAAGTGATGATGATTATCTCTTCCTTGCTAGTCTCATTTATGATTGCTAGTTAAAGCTATTCATTCAGTCAACAACAAAATCTATAATGAAACTCGTAAAGTCTTACATGTGAAAAACCACAGAAATATTATCGCTAACGCTAGGAGACAAAGAAAGAAAAAAGACTAACATTTCCTTAGGGATGCCCTAAGATAAAACTAATACGACGTTGCGCACGGGCTGGCACACTCACCACTTCAAATAGACTGCTACTGAAACAACAGCATTAAGAGTACATGAAATCTTCTATGTAGACTTCCTGCAAGGGGATCACCTGAAGAGGTGGCTCCATGCTTCTAATGGGGCGAAATGGGAAATGAAAGGATGAATGTACGTTAGTGTGGCCACTTGATGATGATGATGATCCAGGAAGGCGTGACATCGTCTCCGTTACCTCAAGCATCTCCGACTTGCGCTAACAAAAAGTCAGTTTTGTTAGTTTAAAATTTCAACAGGATGTAAATGGGCACCTGACTTTTCTCTTGAGTTAGGGAAGGAAAAGGTAGCTAGGAAGGGAACTGGTCATCCCACCTCTCAATGCTGGACCTAGTATAGTGAAGTCTCTAACACTTCACTCCCCTGGGGCAGTATCTGGTATGGGGCTACCTTACATTTACATGATAAGGGTTGCCGGCCATATGCCCAACCTTCCTTATTGACTTTTTACGACACGTTTGATCAGTTTCAGAGCTACTACTCTATGACCCCCTTCAAGACTTTTTTTTTTTAGATCCCGCATTAGAGTTCTTTATGTATGCGACGGGTTAAATTGTGTAACAAATAGATGCTGTATCTGGATGTATTAGCAACGTATTTTTCTGACTGTGGGTAGATGCTATAATCCTATAACAGTAACGTTGACAAATTCATTAGATCATGTCTAATGTCACCGCTTATGGAGCATGTAGCAACCATGGCAATTGGTCCCTTGGAGGAAGCCACAACTAAAGCATTCATGTGTTCTTGCAGTAGTGGTTTTGTACCTATATGTTTTGCATCATGAAGTTGCCATCCCCATGCGCAAAGTCATTCGTATCGTCTCTTACCAGCGCCGGAATATTCATCATGCCCCACTAGACACAGTCCTATGGCTTACTGGAGCCCCGTGAATAAAAGCAACGGAATAACGCAGAGAGCTCTACTGCAACGGCACGTGCACGATAGCATGCTTGTGCGTGCCGGGTAACAGTATGTGTACAACAGTTAGTTTATTAGTTACTTCCACCTCCGCTTTTTTCATTTTTTTAATTACATTTTTTTTTTGTAGGGCCCCACTCGTTAACAAAATTTAGGGGCTGTATTACAACACTTTAAATTTTTTTTTACACACATACACACACACACACATACACACACACACACACACACACACACACACACACACACACACACACACACACACACACACATATATTTATTTATTTATTTATCTGAAATCCACTAGTTTTTTTTCTAGTTTTACTATTTAGAAGGTTGGAGAGGGGCTCTAAAATAAGTTAATAGCCTAGGACCTCCGGAGTTCTTAATTCGGCCCTGTCTCTTAATACATTCCTGTGGGTGGGGCTGTGGTTTATTGTCTTTCTGTTTCTCCCCAGACACCCCGAGATCTAGACAGGGCCGTGACTATTTAGTATTATTACTATAATATTTGTTATATAAACAAATATATAACAAAACTAAAAATTCACTTTTTTATTGAGCCGTATAGTACATCCGATTAAAGCTACTTATAATATATTAATCTTATCATATAAAGCATACTGATAATGAGACTATTTCTGCAAGCACATTTGAATGTGAAGTTGCGCAGACTTCCTGCTACTGACAGCAGACGTATTGCTCATCGTGCAATAAACAAAATAAGAAGAGAGAAGGAAAATAAACAGCTTCTTGTATTCTAAATCAGGGGTTCTGACCTTGTTGTCCATGGACCGATTGGGCGTCCATGAATGGATTCTAAGTGGTCAGTGTACATAGCGTCAATAGCCTTCATCTGATAATCAAAGGAGTCCATAGCCTTCATCGGATAATCAAATGCGTCATAGCCTCCATCGGATAATCAAAGGCGTCCATACCCTTTACCGGATAATCAAAGGCGTCCATAGCCTTCATCGGATAATCATTGGCGTACATAATCTTCATCGAAGAATTAAAAGGGTTCATAGCCTTCATTGGACAGCCAAAAGGATTCAAAGCCTTGGTCGGCTAACCAAAGGGGTTCATAGCCTTCATCGCATAATCAAAGGCATCCATAGACGTCATCGGGTAATCAAAGACGCCCATAGCCTTCGTCGGATAATCAAAGGGATCCATTGCCTTCAACGGATAATCAAAATGGTCCATATCTTTCATCAGATAATCAAAGGGGTCAATAGTGTTCATCGGATAAGCAAAGGGGTCCTTAGCCTTCATCGGATAATAAAAGGAGTTCATAACTTTCATTGGATAATCAAAGAAGTCCATAGCCTCCATGGGATAATCAAAGGGGTCTATAGCATCCATCGGACAATCAAAGAGGTCCATAGCCTTTATCGGGCAGTTAAATGGGTTCATCGCCTTCATCAGACAATCAGAGGAATCCACGTCACAAAAACGGTTAAGAAACCCTGGTCTAAATCCATCCTTAGAATTTAAGAAAACAACTGACAAAAAAACTGTCATATTGTACACACAAGTGGTTGGTCTGCCCATTAAGCCAGTCTATGATTTACTTTGTCGTTTGTTTGCAGCGGTATCTGGGAACACCTTCCTGTTTGTGGGCGATGATCTGAGACTAACCTGTAGCATACTGGATGATAAACAACTGCAGAGGTTTACTTCCCGCGACCTTAGTTTTAGATTCTCGCAACCCCTTAAGGTAAGAGTGAATTATTCATTTGAACGTCCACACTAAACGGCATGTATTGACACGTGACAGATAATCGCCATATTTTGTGAGGTTAGACATACAGACATCTTTACGGATAGATAGATAGAATGGCCAATCTGTCACAAAGTCAGGAAAGTCTAAGAACCATGCGGCATAGCGCTGAGCAATATTTAACTTATATCTGTCCGTAGCCTTTTGTGAAGGATTTAAGCAATGGGTTTTAGCTTGTTCAAGCCGCCAGCTGAGTTAATTCAGCGAATTCCTCTTATAATGGTATAGCTCTGTTTAGAGGTAAATATATATATATATATATATATATATATATATATATAATATATATATATATATATATATATATTATATATATATATATATAATATATATATATATATATCAATATATATATAGCATATATATATACATATATACTATACATATATATACATGTATAGCCTACATATGTATATATATGTATATATAATATATATTATATTATATTATATAATATATATATATATATATATATATATATATATATATATTTTATATATATATATATATATATATATATATATATATATTTATATATTTATATATATATAACATATATATACATATATATATATATATATATATATATATAAATATATATATATATATATATATATATATATATATATATATATATATATATATATATATATATATATATATATATATATATATATATATATATATATATATATATATATATATACTATATATATATATATATATATATATATATATATATATATATATATATATATATATATATATTTATATATATATATATATATATATATATATATATATATATATATATATATATATATATATATATATATATATATATATATATATATATATATATATATATATATATTGTTCTGGCTCATGCGTTTGCTTTCATACATATAACAAAACGGAATCGACTATGATTGTTTAGTTTTAAAACAACAGGTAACAAATTTAATAATCAATTAGTATTAACAGTTTAAAATAAATAAAATGCTGGTGACTTTTATATTGGAATCAAATTTTCTCTTCACAGAGATTTAGGGTGAGGATATAGTTCAGAAAAATTATGTCCTTTTTGCTGGTGCCTTTTTATAAGCACTTAACTTTTAGGTGAGTCCTGCAGCTGTGATTTTCGTCACTGCTTGGTGATGAGGGCACTCCTTCACACAACTTGCCCGATTTAGGCGGTTGGCGTGGATTCCCTGCGTTTCATTCACAACTAGCTTCGTTCCACGAACTTTTGGACAAAATAGAAAGAACAAAATGCCTCTGTTAAGTACACTGAGTTGGAAGCTTAACAGGCACATCTTCTCGTTGTTCACCCACCAATGTTAATTTCTCAGAAGAATTAAATTCTTCAGTACACAGCGTAGCTCAAGAAAGATGAATAGAAATCACCACTATTCCTCTGGGTATTAACTGGGAAATGTGTCTGGACAGCGCGAATAATGATTTGTGCCTGAACTAACATTAACAAGTTACATATATCTCACAAAATGATGTGCTACATTTGAGGCACATATGATGTAATCATAACTCATCACTGCTCCAATCGGAGTCTGGGGGTCACTGTGATGGACGAACTCGGCTGACCCTGAACTTTGTTGTAACTTCTTGTAAAAACGTTTATTCTTTCACGTGGATTCATTAGCTATGAAACTGTTCCACAGAGAGCAAACACGTTTGCTGATTGATATGCGGAAAGTTTACCTATCGTTGATTCTGGTCATCGCATTGATTTAAGGAGAGATTAAATCACGCCCACTAACATCTCTTGAACAATCATAGGCAGTTATTTTAATTAACTTGGCCAGTGGGGGGGGGGGGGGGGCGTCGCCAGAATCAAACAGGCACAGCGACCAATATCAAAGAGACGAACTGAGGGATTTTAGGGGAGACTATCGGCGTTATCAAAGACAGTAGTGGTCCCTGATACGAGACGCAGTTGCTTGCCGCTAATTTCGCGTCTCGGTGTCAATCGTAGAACCGAGCGAGCGGGGAAACCGAAACGGGCAGCAGCGAACGGAGATACGAAGACCAGGGTGCGGTTTCTTCTCTTGATTTGGCGGTCAGATCCCCAAAAGTTCGTGAGATCAAATAAGCTGTCAAGTTTATCATGTCCCACTCAACTTACATTCTATTTTAGCTAAATAGACCATGAAGACTAGACACGTTATCACTCGCTGGCCAGACCTTTACAGAAGCACTAGCTTTATTGAAATCTTGTTATAGATTTTCCCCTGGATTTTATATATAAATTTGCAGTGTTTTCTATTCTGTGCAAAGCGGTAATATATATTGTGTAAAGTGATCAGTGGTCTAGTTCAGTCATTCTATTTCAATGGATTTTGTGTTAATTTAAATCTATTAAATTAAACCATCTCAATAGTTCCAGTTGTAAATATAATGATCTATCTAGTATATTATTTCAAAAGATAATAGATGCTTAAATTAACTTTTAAAGTCGCGAAGGAATTTATAATTAATAAATTCAGTTAAGTCCTAGTTTTATAGATGTGTTTTAACCACTAGAATTCGCGCAGTGTTTATTAAATACATAATTAAATACTCGAGTGTATTATAGGCTTAACGGGAAATTTATCGCGCTTGATTTTTCGGTATGTTACATGTCTTTTTTCTTTCACACAGAGTGATCGTACCTGCGGTCCCAGCTAAATAAATAAAGAAATAAAGAAATCATCCTATAAACTTCCAGTCATATTGAAGAAACATTTCTTTTAAAATATAATCTTGTGGCGGTCCTTGCGACCTAGCTGTCAGAATTAAATGAAATAAAGCCCACCCAAGAACATTTTAAAGAATAATCATCAAATTACCCTTACAAACCTGTAAGATAAACTGGAAGGTACTCATCGCCAGTAGCGATATCATATTTACTGTTTACTGTGAGAGAGTACATATTCTCCTGACTGTGAATGAGCCTAGTTTTTTTTTCCTCAATTGGATTTAATAAAACTATCATCACGCATTGAAGGAATTTTACCATAGCGGAGGATTAAAAGAGACCACTTCATTTTCACCCCTGTGCCGAACTGGGTTAGTGCCATCCCATAGACTCCTTTTTATATATATAATAAAAACACGAGAACTCTTAGTCTTCAAGTCTTGCGATAAGTGAGAATATTTGTTACCAACAAACCCTCGCAAACATCTGGGGCGGGACATCGAAGGACTAGACAGTTCATATGTCGAAAGAGTACTTGCTGTTTTTATATACTTTTTATGGATCGTCTGAGGCTGCATTCGGTAAGTGTGTGAGTATATGAGTGTGGATCCTCACGCGTGTGTATGAATGACAGGAAATTTAATCGTTTTCTTTTGTAAACCTGTTGTTAACTTTCTTGCCTAGTAATATAATTTTTTCTGTATTCCCTGCATTGTTCCTTTAAGGGGGAGTTGCTAATTCGTTAACTCTGTTTAAAAACCCCCTCCTTTCCATTTGCTTAGTAAAGGGAAGAACAGCTGGGAAGAACAGGTTTTTTTTCTATCACCTATACCTAACTTTGTAACACCTCTTTCAGAGTAATTAATTTCACTGTTAGGTTAACGTACCTATGTTCCTGATATTATCTATCTCTGGACTGGGTTTGTCTTTGTCTAATAAGCGGGAAGGGCTTAGTCGATACCAATCTTCTTCACCCCTCCCAAATTTGTTATTTGCATTTGTGTACTTATGATAATTTATGTAATACCTGATATTTGTTAGTGATTGATGTTTAAAGTGAATAAAATCACATAAACTCATTTAGTTCTGTGTGTTGGATATACCCAAAGCCCAACTTTTCCCCTATTCGTTTAATATAGTTTGTATCTACATCGTCTGTGTGTGTGAAAAAACACCAAATCGGTGTGCGCGCAGATGCGTGTCTGGAAAACTGGCAAATAATTGTTTGACCAGGAGAGCGGAAGAGAAGATTGAGAGAAGCGATTTGTCGTAAATAAGTCTGTCTTTACTCTCCTCCAGCACGCTGTGAAGCAACTATTTAATATCTACATTTTCTATCACTGAGCTTTCCATCATCATTTTCCACTCTAAACCGGACCACTATTTCTACGACTCTTTTCTCTCAAAATAAATTTACGACAATCACCTCTGCTGTCGGGTTTTCCCGCACGACTAGCCAGAAGAAATCACCAGCGCTTGCTGTAGTGGTTTGTGAATGTACTATTTTCGTATGGTGAGGTTGCCAGCCTCACATATATAACCACTTAGCAAGACAAACATGTTAAATTCACATTTGTAAAAGAAATGTTCACAACTTACCCCAAATTGTGTTACACACAATCTCCTTGCACAGTTTCGAATGGACGCAGCTCTGTATTAGAAGCTTTGAAATCGTTTTCGTCTGGAAATTAGAGTTAATTCCTCTGATGGCGGGTGTTCTGCGAAGTCACTCGGCCTGGGAAAACGTTTGTTTGATTCCTCTATGACTTGTGATCAAATTCCTAGGTTCCAGTCTTGGTAATTGAAGCCCTGGTCCTTTTAAGTTTACAGTCTTGAATTAAAATGCGGGTTTACTTGTAAAAGCCAAAGTTATCCAATACTCGATCTGTCACTGTTAATAATGGAATTCTAGATCCGACCCTTCTCTTTCTGGCTTTTTGAGAGTTGCTCGTTTGAAGTTGCGTAGCTGTCTGTTCTGTGTCTCTGAGTTCGCTAGATTATATCTCTCATTCTCAGTTCAAATAACAGATTGTGTTTCCGCCGAATGTTCCAAAAGAATTTATTGTATATTCCGCCTCTTACTTCAAACCAATCAAATCTCTCTAGCACTACGTGGGTTGGGGTGTTTCATTTAAAATATCCCCTCGCGTATTTTAAAATATTAAATTTAATAATCTTGCGCGTGACCTCTTTATAATAAGACGTAATATCTTCCGGTGACATCTTGTGCACTCTCACAAACAAATGTGAGAACTGATTACCTGGCGTAATGTCTTCCGCCAAGATGTCTACCCAGACAGAATTATCTGCGCTAATCACACACAGGGATGGTCCCGTGAAACGATAAACGCATCTACCACCTGTGATCGTGCGTTCTCCAGACAGTCAAACAAAAAGATGCCGGCCGCTCAGACAAACCATATGGTTTCCTCAGACATACAGACCGCAACCCAGGTGTTAATTGCCTGATTGTTGCTGGCCCCGGAAATGAGTTACGTCAAAGTCGCTCAAAAGGTGGCGAGCCGGCTTCTCATGATAAGAATATCGCTCGCTGACCATGATAATGACTGGGTATTGTTACGATAATACCCCAGTTCACCTGGCGGAACGGAAATAAGTCTGAGGAGTGGTAAACAAGGTAAAGACAGTCCCGTAGCAGATACTTCCGTAGGGGAGTGGAGTGTTAGAGACTTTCCCCTACTAGATCCAGCATAGAGAGTAAAATAATGAATGAAAGGGCATAAAATTGCCAAATAATAAGCGAATGGAGAGAAAATGAAGAAAGAAATGATACTGCCGTAGTGGATAAAGGTGTGAAAGAGCCACCAAAAGAACACGTACAGACGTTTCGTCACAAGATAGATAGATAGATAGATAGATAGATAGATAGATAGATAGATAGATAGATAGATAGATAGATAGACAGACAGACAGACAGACAGACAGACAGACAGACAGACAGACAGACAGACAGACAGACAGACAGACAGACAGACAGACAGACAGACAGACAGACAGATAGATAGATAGATAGATAGATAGATAGATAGATAGATAGATAGATAGATAGATAGATAGATAGATAGATAGATAGATAGATAGATAGATAGATAGATAGATAGATAGATAGATAGATAGATAGATGATTGGATGGACCTATGGATTGTTGGAAGGATGATGTTAATGGGATAGATAGATAAATAAATAGTTAATGAGTAAGTAGGTAAATAGGATAAGGAAGGAGATACCTATCTATATAAATCTATTTGGTTGCAAGGCTGAAAAACTATGTATGTGTTTGTGCGCTAGAAGCAAACTGAGAGAAAGAGAGAGAGAGAGAGAGAGAGAGAGAGAGAGAGAGAGAGAGAGAGAGAGAGAGAGAGAGAGAGTCAGAAAGGCTGAGTAATTATTTGTAAACATGAGAGAGACTGTGTTTCAGCATACTTCGGACATTTTTAATAAATCGACCAATTGCAGCATAAACGTTTCACACATCCCTTTCAATCTGGGCCATCCGAAAAAGTAGTGGGCCCCCGCTGTTAGCGACTGAACGGGCCTCCGAGCAAGAGTAAAAATGTGGTCCTCCACCTGGGTCCCTTCACACACTGTCGTGCCCTGAAGCCCCTGCACCCTCCAAGCTAGACGGCCCTGGTTTCAATCTCTCAAATACACCTTGTCTATCTTGATCATTTCACACTCCACGTACCTGGCAACTATTAGCGAAATGGCACGTTGCTCAGTTAGCTCTCCAGACATTGCGCAGATGGTCTAATCGGTCCGGAAGTTCATTTGTAACGACATCTCAACAATCGGTAACATGTTAGACTTTAAAATACTGCTGTAACAAGAAATATTATTTAAAAATCTTTGTAACAGTGAAGGCAATATTATAATCGGAGTATTTATTGAAAAGTACTACGCGTTTGAAGACAGTATGCTGGCGATGGCAAATTGAAAGAAATTCCTGTGTAACATTCTGCGCCATATTTTTATTTACACCTGAATCGGCGTTCAAATGCATATTTAATGGGCTTGTGAACAATTTATTTCTACAAATGTAACTTATAATTTAGCACAAAACCTGAACTTTTATAAAACAAACACATCTCAAAAGTAATCAAAATTAACTGTTTCTAGCATTTTTGTGGAGTTCAGATACGCGAAAAGTTCCCGATTTTTCCAGTGTGTCACGTAGCGTTTAAAGGATAAGAGAATTATTTAGAGGAAATAATAGATCTGATGTGGAAGATTTGGCTCAAGGAATCCCTGCTGGGTTTTCCCACTTCCGAAGGGTGACGAAGAGGGTAAATTCTCCTAACTCGACAGGTCTGGAAAAGATTGTAAGGAGATATTTGGTCTCTCGCTACCGTCGTCCCCTTCTCAGTTATCTATTATTATTATTCTTTAAATTATATTACATTTTACGAGCCCCCCCTCCCTTATAAAGGAAGATAAACATAAACAATATTCGACATCTAATGGAAGGAACAAAGCGTGGGGTACAGTATATACACCCAATTGGTTTATTGCAATAAAATGAATAGATGGTGAATGATAGTATTGTCGATGGAATTAGTGTCTGCTGTATGTATTATGTGTCTCACAATTCAAGTGTTTTTCATCATGGATGACGAAATTTTGTGGCATTGATTAGGTGAGTTCCCTTTTTCGTGGACTTAGCTTTTCAGCCCCCGGCTGATAGTGAAGTGTGGTTAGTTCTCCGGTCTCCTGACGTTGCCCCAGGTAGGTCTTGAATGGTTCGGATTTGCCTTCTCTGTGCTCGACTCCGTATTCTGCGCTGAGATTGGACTGTCGTGCAAGGCTCCACCATAGACTGAAGACAAATACGACGGCTTCATTAATTTTCTAGCTTTAGAAAGCAGTCTTTCCCTAAGCCGTCCCTCTGCCAGTCATCTCAGATTTTAGTCTCTAACATCATATGTCTAGAGCCTAATCTTGAATTCAAGTTTCTCCTGTCTGTCCTTTATTATATTTCTCTGCCCCAGTGGCAGTATTATAATTCTTTAGACTGATTTATCGTCAGCTTAACCCGATGAATTATTATAAATGTCAGTTAAACCCACCAACTTTTATCATAGAAATGTCGGCAACAGTATTCTAGTTCTGTGCCTCTAGCCTAATCGTCATGTCATTATGATGAATTTAACAATTAATTGGACATCCGTGTTTTAGAATTGTCTGACAACATTATCACACACTTCATGTCTGGTCGCATCGTCATATAATTTATAATGAATATATGTCACGGTCTGTCAACATTATCGTTAATATTAATTTCCGTTAGTCTAAACGTCGGGTCGAAATTAATCAAATAATATGGAAATTAATAGCTATATATATATATTCCCGTTATACATTATTATGAACATGTACATATCCCGTGGGATCATAAAATATACCCGATCACATGTGGCTGGATGTGATCGTAAAACAAAAATATGAATAAAGTAAACATACCAATCTTGCGTCGATTTTGCAAGGTACTACACATTTCATCACATTATATTCTAGCGAGATTTCACTTACCTACTCAAAGATGGACGCTAACCCGCAATTTAGACACGTGGCTTCAGTGCTTTTAATGCGAGAATTCGCCGATAATTGGGTTAGACCTAGCTTTCTTGAGATTTCCTGGGCAAGTGAAGAATGCTGGCTTTGCCGCCTTTTAGCGGGTCATTTCCGCTTGGACACGTGATCCATAGCGTGCATCATGTGACCTTAGCCTCGTTTTAGACGCTCCAATCAATAATGTTAAAAGTCACGTGATGTTTTCCTAAGTGGCCTAAACTGGTTCTCCCAAGTTCAAGCAGTTCTAAATTAAAACGGATTTCTCGCTACCGAGGTCATTGGTCAACAATGACGTCGTATCTAAAAATAGCGAGGAGAAAATACCGAACGCTAGGAGATTTTCCGCAAGTGACAATTCCCGAGACTTTGCAATCATGCATTGAGGATGAGAAAAAATGATGTCACGTAAATAATAAAAAAAATGAAGAGAAGATTGGGCAAGTTGTCACACAAGCCCCTCCTCAAGTTTGACGTTCCGTCCAACTCCTCTGGTCCTGTCTTCCTCTTCTTTTTCAGTTTCTCATATCTCCTCGGTTGCGTCCGGATGTCTGCTCAAAAAATCTGCCCCTACGTTGTTCTTCCCAGGTATGTATTCTGGTTTTCTTCCTAGTTTTCTTTGGATGCCTACGTCTGCAGCAATGCTTCCCTAGGTCCTGTAACTGGTCTACCCTATGTGTTGAGGTTACCTGGTTACAATCTGAACAGGACTTCACATATCGAGCTATGTCTTCTGTGATGCCGGGCCAATAATAACGGGTGGCTATCCTTTGATTTGTGGCACCATTACCCAGGTGTTCACTCAAAGTAGCACCGTGCCCCCATTCCATAACTTTATTTCTATATATGGATGGCACCACAATCTGTCCATGACTTTTTAGCCCTCTGCCAGCTTTCCTGTGCAAGAGTCCATGTTCCATATAAAAGTCACCCTTTCTTCGAGGGTTATGTGAGTTTTTCAATTTGCCAAAGCAAGGCCCCAATGTGCTATCAGCTGCTTGAGCCCTTTTCATCTTATTCGGATGAATTTCTAACTTAGAGTCCCTCTCTATGCGTTTGGAGTCAGACCTGGTCTGGACGGCAGCCATAACCACAGGCTTTACTGGTTCTCCTAAAAAGACATATCTACGCCCTAACATCAGGGGGTAGAAAGGATCCTCTAAAACTGCAGCATTGATCTCCCCTTCCACATAGCGACAACTGACTTGAATCTTCGCTATGGGCAAATTTAAGGGTAATGCTCCCTTGAGTGGCCCCTGGATATCCACTGTTTCTGTGGTGAGTTGTTCGGGGTGCACCAGAGATGAAGAAACGACCGCGTCATAAGACAAACCTGTGTCATACATCCCGATGACTTGGTTGCCATTCACGGTCACTGTCTCCTGTATAGGTGGGTGATGGAGGCTATTCTGACTCACTGTCAGTTCCTTCCTGTCAACAGCCCTCACCTGCAAACATGCAACATGATGTGGAGGGTTTTTCCTTCTGCACTCGGCAGTATTGTGGTTGCTCATTTTGCACGTCTTACACCACTTTTCTCCCCGCCTCTGAGGCTGGAAAGCTGATCTCTGAGTAGTCTTGTAGTCTGGCTTGTCATGCTTTTTGAAGTTAGTATACGGTGGTTTCACTTGGGGGTCCATGTGTGACTGAGCTGTCTGTCTAGGTACGTAATCTGGTTGTTTCCGTCTGGGTGGTGGATTCTCTGATAGTGCTGCCTGATATCGTTCCGCTAACTGGACTATGGATTCTAAAGTGCTGGCCCCATTCTCTGTCAGGAATCTTCTCATGTCGGAAGTCATGGTGTCCTTCAGTTGTTCGATCATGACCATTTCCTTCAGGCCTTCCCAATCATGAGTAAAATTCCCTAGGGCACCCCACTTCTCCACGTAGGAATCCAGTCTCGCAGCAAACTGAGCAAAGTTCTCTCCGACTTCCCAACTAGAGTTACGGAACCTCTTCCTATAGGCGTCAGCATGTAGCTCATAACGAACCAATAGTGCCTTTTTCAAAGAGTCGTAGTCATCCTGTAAACCTGGAGGAAGCTTGCTATACACGTCATAAGCAGTTCCTCTAAGCCCTTGCGACAGTTTCAGGTTCCACTTGCTCTTCTCCAAACCAAACGTGGTGGCAAACTTCTCAAATTTGTCCAGATACCTATCGATCGAGTCGGCTTGTTCCGAGAAAGCTTCGAATGGAAACGTCAAGGGTCCCAAAGTTGACATGAGTGAGGATGGCAAAGGTCCTGTGCCCCCTGCGTGCAAGGAAGGCATATCATCTGACCGTGGCGATAGGTTGCCTGAGGAGGTAGATGCGGTCGCACCGGCTACCGGTTCAACTCTTTGAGCTTGTCCCTGCATCTCTAACTGCTTCATCTTCAATGCATGCTCGCGTTCATCTCTCTCGCTTCTTTCTCTAGCGTCTACAGCTTTTATCCTCTCATCTATTTCTGCTAACTTTATTCGCTCTTCTCTTTCAGCTTTCGCTGTTTCTCGAGCGTAATACTTATCAGTCTCGACACTGACATAATTTGCAAGGTCCACCCCACTATAACCTAGATCTCGACCGGCCTCCCCTAGTGCTGCCTTAAGCTTAACTATTTCAGCCATCTTTTGCAGTTAAAGTCCACACTGAGTAAGCTAGTGCTACCTTCCAATAGTATTTCTAACAACAAGTAAATACTAATTATTTATCAGACTGCTGTAGAATGAAATTACTACAGTTATGGAGACTTAAGGTCTGTAATTCAATGAAATACAAAATCAAGAACTAACTTAATTAAACACAACATATATAAAGGGATTCACCAATCAATGCCTGAATTTCTAGAAAAAATGTTTTCTGTCTTTCTAGAGCTCACTGTGTGAAAATACATGTGTTAAAATGGTATACTGTAATGACTGAATGGATGATACTATCCCAGAGGTATGATAAAATACATAAGTTCAAATCCCGGACCGAGACACCAGTGTCACGTAGCGTTTAAAGGATAAGAGAATTATTTAGAGGAAATAATAGATCTGATGTGGAAGATTTGGCTCAAGGAATCCCTGCTGGGTTTTCCCACTTCCGAAGGGTGACGAAGAGGGTAAATTCTCCTAACTCGACAGGTCTGGAAAAGATTGTAAGGAGATATTTGGTCTCTCGCTACCGTCGTCCCCTTCTCAGTTATCTATTATTATTATTCTTTAATTTTATATTATATTTTACGAGCCCCCCCCCCCCCCCTCCCTTATAAAGGAAGATAAACATAGACAATATTCAACATCTAATGGAAGGAACAAAGCGTGGGGTACAGTATATACACCCAATTGGTTTATTGCAATAAAATGAATAGATGGTGAATGATAGTATTGTCGATGGAATTAGTGTCTGCTGTATGTATTATGTGTCTCACAATTCAAGTGTTTTTCATCATGGATGACTAAACTATGTGGCATTGATTAGGTGAGTTCCCTTTTTCGTGGACTTAGCTTTTCAGCCCCTGGCTGATAGTGAAGTGTGGTTAGTTCTCCGGTCTCCTGACGTTGCCCCAGGTAGGTCTTGAATGGTTCGGATTTGCCTTCTCTGTGCTCGACTCCGTATTCTGCGCTGAGATTGGACTGTCGTGCAAGGCTCCACCATAGACTGAAGACAAATACGACGGCTTCATTAATTTTCTAGCTTTAGAAAGCAGTCTTTCCCTAAGCCGTCCCTCTGCCAGTCATCTCAGATTTTAGTCTCTAACATCATATGTCTAGAGCCTAATCTTGAATTCAAGTTTCTCCTGTCTGTCCTTTATTATATTTCTCTGCCCCAGTGGCAGTATTATAATTCTTTAGACTGATTTATCGTCAGCTTAACCCGATGAATTATTATAAATGTCAGTTAAACCCACCAACTTTTATCATAGAAATGTCGGCAACAGTATTCTAGTTCTGTGCCTCTAGCCTAATCGTCATGTCATTATGATGAATTTAACAATTAATTGGACATCCGTGTTTTAGAATTGTCTGACAACATTATCACACACTTCATGTCTGGTCGCATCGTCATATAATTTATAATGAATATATGTCACGGTCTGTCAACATTATCGTTAATATTAATTTCCGTTAGTCTAAACGTCGGGTCGAAAAATAATATATAAATAATATGGAAATTAATATATATATATATATATATATATATTCCCGTTATACATTATTATGAACATGTACATATCCCGTGGGATCATAAAATATACCCGATCACATGTGGCTGGATGTGATCGTAAAACAAAAATATGAATAAAGTAAACATACCAATCTTGCGTCGATTTTGCAAGGTACTACACATTTCATCACATTATATTCTAGCGAGATTTCACTTACCTACTCAAAGATGGACGCTAACCCGCAATTTAGACACGTGGCTTCAGTGCTTTTAATGCGAGAATTCGCCGATCTGGCTTAGACCTAGCTTTCTTGAGGGTTCCTGGGCAAGTGAAGAATGCTCGTGTTGCCGCCTTTTAGCGGGTCATTTCCGCTTGGACACGTGATCCGTAGCGTGCATCATGTGACCTTAGCCTCGTTTTAGACGCTCCAATCAATAATGTTAAAAGTCACGTGATGTTTTCCTAAGTGGCCTAAACTGGTTCTCCCAAGTTCAAGCAGTTCTAAATTAAAACGGATTTCTCGCTACCGAGGTCATTGGTCAACAATGACGTCGTATCTAAAAATAGCGAGGAGAAAATACCGAACGCTAGGAGATTTTCCGCAAGTGACAATTCCCGGGACTTTGCAATCATGCATTGAGGATGAGAAAAAATGATGTCACGTAAATAATAAAAAAAATGAAGAGAAGATTGGGCAAGTTGTCACACAAGCCCCTCCTCAAGTTTGACGTTCCGTCCAACTCCTCTGGTCCTGTCTTCCTCTTCTTTTTCAGTTTCTCATATCTCCTCGGTTGCGTCCGGATGTCTGCTCAAAAAATCTGCCCCTACGTTGTTCTTCCCAGGTATGTATTCTGGTTTTCTTCCTAGTTTTCTTTGGATGCCTACGTCTGCAGCAATGCTTCCCTAGGTCCTGTAACTGGTCTACCCTATGTGTTGAGGTTACCTGGTTACACTCTGAACAGGACTTCACATATCGAGCTATGTCTTCTGTGATGCCGGGCCAATAATAACGGGTGGCTATCCTTTGATTTGTGGCACCATTACCCAGGTGTTCACTCAAAGTAGCACCGTGCCCCCATTCCATAACTTTATTTCTATATATGGATGGCACCACAATCTGTCCATGACTTTTTAGCCCTCTGCCAGCTTTCCTGTGCAAGAGTCCATGTTCCATATAAAAGTCACCCTTTCTTCGAGGGTTATGTGAGTTTTTCAATTTGCCAAAGCAAGGCCCCAATGTGCTATCAGCTGCTTGAGCCCTTTTCATCTTATTCGGATGAATTTCTAACTTAGAGTCCCTCTCTATGCGTTTGGAGTCAGACCTGGTCTGGACGGCAGCCATAACCACAGGCTTTACTGGTTCTCCTAAAAAGACATATCTACGCCCTAACATCAGGGGGTAGAAAGGATCCTCTAAAACTGCAGCATTGATCTCCCCTTCCACATAGCGACAACTGACTTGAATCTTCGCTATGGGCAAATTTAAGGGTAATGCTCCCTTGAGTGGCCCCTGGATATCCACTGTTTCTGTGGTGAGTTGTTCGGGGTGCACCAGAGATGAAGAAACGACCGCGTCATAAGACAAACCTGTGTCATACATCCCGATGACTTGGTTGCCATTCACGGTCACTGTCTCCTGTATAGGTGGGTGATGGAGGCTATTCTGACTCACTGTCAGTTCCTTCCTGTCAACAGCCCTCACCTGCAAACATGCAACATGATGTGGAGGGTTTTTCCTTCTGCACTCGGCAGTATTGTGGTTGCTCATTTTGCACGTCTTACACCACTTTTCTCCCCGCCTCTGAGGCTGGAAAGCTGATCTCTGAGTAGTCTTGTAGTCTGGCTTGTCATGCTTTTTGAAGTTAGTATATGGTGGTTTCACTTGGGGGTCCATGTGTGACTGAGCTGTCTGTCTAGGTACGTAATCTGGTTGTTTCCGTCTGGGTGGTGGATTCTCTGATAGTGCTGCCTGATATCGTTCCGCTAACTGGACTATGGATTCTAAAGTGCTGGCCCCATTCTCTGTCAGGAATCTTCTCATGTCGGAAGTCATGGTGTCCTTCAGTTGTTCGATCATGACCATTTCCTTCAGGCCTTCCCAATCATGAGTAAAATTCCCTAGGGCACCCCACTTCTCCACGTAGGAATCCAGTCTCGCAGCAAACTGAGCAAAGTTCTCTCCGACTTCCCTCCTAGAGTTACGGAACCTCTTCCTATAGGCGTCAGCATGTAGCTCATAACGAACCAATAGTGCCTTTTTCAAAGAGTCGTAGTCATCCTGTAAACCTGGAGGAAGCTTGCTATACACGTCATAAGCGGTTCCTCTAAGCCCTTGCGACAGTTTCAGGTTCCACTTGCTCTTCTCCAAACCAAACGTGGTGGCAAACTTCTCAAATTTGTCCAGATACCTATCGATCGAGTCGGCTTGTTCCGAGAAAGCTTCAAATGGAAACGTCAAGGGTCCCAAAGTTGACATGAGTGAGGATGGCAAAGGTCCTGTGCCCCCTGCGTGCAAGGATGGCATATCATCTGACCGTGGCGATAGGTTGCCTGAGGAGGTAGATGCGGTCGCACCGGCTACCGGTTCAACTCTTTGAGCTTGTCCCTGCATCTCTAACTGCTTCATCTTCAATGCATGCTCGCGTTCATCTCTCTCGCTTCTTTCTCTAGCGTCTACAGCTTTTATCCTCTCATCTATTTCTGCTAACTTTATTCGCTCTTCTCTTTCAGCTTTCGCTGTTTCTCGAGCGTAATACTTATCAGTCTCGACACTGACATAATTTGCAAGGTCCACCCCACTATAACCTAGATCTCGACCGGCCTCCCCTAGTGCTGCCTTAAGCTTAACTATTTCAGCCATCTTTTGCAGTTAAAGTCCACACTGAGTAAGCTAGTGCTACCTTCCAATAGTATTTCTAACAACAAGTAAATACTAATTATTTATCAGACTGCTGTAGAATGAAATTACTACAGTTATGGAGACTTAAGGTCTGTAATTCAATGAAATACAAAATCAAGAACTAACTTAATTAAACACAACATATATAAAGGGATTCACCAATCAATGCCTGAATTTCTAGAAAAAATGTTTTCTGTCTTTCTAGAGCTCACTGTGTGAAAATACATGTGTTAAAATGGTATACTGTAATGACTGAATGGATGATACTATCCCAGAGGTATGATAAAATACATAAGTTCAAATCCCGGACCGAGACACCAGTGTCACGTAGCGTTTAAAGGATAAGAGAATTATTTAGAGGAAATAATAGATCTGATGTGGAAGATTTGGCTCAAGGAATCCCTGCTGGGTTTTCCCACTTCCGAAGGGTGACGAAGAGGGTAAATTCTCCTAACTCGACAGGTCTGGAAAAGATTGTAAGGAGATATTTGGTCTCTCGCTACCGTCGTCCCTTCTCAGTTATCTATTATTATTATTCTTTAATTTATATTATATTTTACGAGCCCCCCCCTCCCTTATAAAGGAAGATAAACATAAACAATATTCAACATCTAATGGAAGGAACAAAGCGTGGGGTACAGTATATACACCCAATTGGTTTATTGCAATAAAATGAATAGATGGTGAATGATAGTATTGTCGATGGAATTAGTGTCTGCTGTATGTATTATGTGTCTCACAATTCAAGTGTTTTTCATCATGGATGACTAAACTAGGCATTGATTAGTGAGTTCCCTTTTTCGTGGACTTAGCTTTTCAGCCCCCGGCTGATAGTGAAGTGTGGTTAGTTCTCCGGTCTCCTGACGTTGCCCCAGGTAGGTCTTGAATGGTTCGGATTTGCCTTCTCTGTGCTCGACTCCGTATTCTGCGCTGAGATTGGACTGTCGTGCAAGGCTCCACCATAGACTGAAGACAAATACGACGGCTTCATTAATTTTCTAGCTTTAGAAAGCAGTCTTTCCCTAAGCCGTCCCTCTGCCAGTCATCTCAGATTTTAGTCTCTAACATCATATGTCTAGAGCCTAATCTTGAATTCAAGTTTCTCCTGTCTGTCCTTTATTATATTTCTCTGCCCCAGTGGCAGTATTATAATTCTTTAGACTGATTTATCGTCAGCTTAACCCGATGAATTATTATAAATGTCAGTTAAACCCACCAACTTTTATCATAGAAATGTCGGCAACAGTATTCTAGTTCTGTGCCTCTAGCCTAATCGTCATGTCATTATGATGAATTTAACAATTAATTGGACATCCGTGTTTTAGAATTGTCTGACAACATTATCACACACTTCATGTCTGGTCGCATCGTCATATAATTTATAATGAATATATGTCACGGTCTGTCAACATTATCGTTAATATTAATTTCCGTTAGTCTAAACGTCGGGTCGAAATTAAACAAAAAATATAGAAATTAATATCTATATATATATATATATATATATATATATATATATATATATATATATATATTCCCGTTATACATTATTATGAACATGTACATATCCCGTGGGATCATAAAATATACCCGATCACATGTGGCTGGATGTGATCGTAAAACAAAAATATGAATAAAGTAAACATACCAATCTTGCGTCGATTTTGCAAGGTACTACACATTTCATCACATTATATTCTAGCGAGATTTCACTTACCTACTCAAAGATGGACGCTAACCCGCAATTTAGACACGTGGCTTCAGTGCTTTTAATGCGAGAATTCGCCGATAATTGGGTTAGACCTAGCTTTCTTGAGATTTCCTGGGCAAGTGAAGAATGCTCGTGTTGGCGCACTTTTAGCGGGTCATTTCCGCTTGGACACGTGATCCGTAGCGTGCATCATGTGACCTTAGCCTCGTTTTAGACGCTCCAATCAATAATGTTAAAAGTCACGTGATGTTTTCCTAAGTGGCCTAAACTGGTTCTCCCAAGTTCAAGCAGTTCTAAATTAAAACGGATTTCTCGCTACCGAGGTCATTGGTCAACAATGACGTCGTATCTAAAAATAGCGAGGAGAAAATACCGAACGCTAGGTTATTTTCCGCAAGTGACAATTCCCGGGACTTTGCAATCATGCATTGAGGATGAGAAAAAATGATGTCACGTAAATAATAAAAAAAATGAAGAGAAGATTGGGCAAGTTGTCACACAAGCCCCTCCTCAAGTTTGACGTTCCGTCCAACTCCTCTGGTCCTGTCTTCCTCTTCTTTTTCAGTTTCTCATATCTCCTCGGTTGCGTCCGGATGTCTGCTCAAAAAATCTGCCCCTACGTTGTTCTTCCCAGGTATGTATTCTGGTTTTCTTCCTAGTTTTCTTTGGATGCCTACGTCTGCAGCAATGCTTCCCTAGGTCCTGTAACTGGTCTACCCTATGTGTTGAGGTTACCTGGTTACAATCTGAACAGGACTTCACATATCGAGCTATGTCTTCTGTGATGCCGGGCCAATAATAACGGGTGGCTATCCTTTGATTTGTGGCACCATTACCCAGGTGTTCACTCAAAGTAGCACCGTGCCCCCATTCCATAACTTTATTTCTATATATGGATGGCACCACAATCTGTCCATGACTTTTTAGCCCTCTGCCAGCTTTCCTGTGCAAGAGTCCATGTTCCATATAAAAGTCACCCTTTCTTCGAGGGTTATGTGAGTTTTTCAATTTGCCAAAGCAAGGCCCCAATGTGCTATCAGCTGCTTGAGCCCTTTTCATCTTATTCGGATGAATTTCTAACTTAGAGTCCCTCTCTATGCATTTGGAGTCAGACCTGGTCTGGATGGCAGCCATAACCACAGGCTTCACTGGGTCTCCTAAAAAGACATATCTACGCCCTAACATCAGGGGGTAGAAAGGATCCTCTAAAACTGCAGCATTGATCTCCCCTTCCACATAGCGACAACTGACCTGAATCTTCGCTATGGGCAAATTTAAGGGTAATGCTCCCTTGAGTGGCCCCTGGATATCCACTGTTTCTGTGGTGAGTTGTTCGGGGTGCACCAGAGATGAAGAAACGACTGCATCATAAGACAAACCTGTGTCATACATCCCGATGACTTGGTTGCCATTCACGGTCACTGTCTCCTGTATAGGTGGGTGATGGAGGCTATTCTGACTCACTGTCAGTTCCTTCCTGTCAACAGCCCTCACCTGCAAACATGCAACATGATGTGGATGGTTTTTCCTTCTGCACTCGGCAGTATTGTGGGTGCTCATTTTGCACGTCTTACACCACTTTTCTCCCCGCCTCTGAGGCTGGAAAGCTGATCTCTGAGTAGTCTTGTAGTCTGGCTTGTCATGCTTTTTGAAGTTAGTATATGGTGGTTTCACTTGGGGGTCCATGTGTGACTGAGCTGTCTGTCTAGGTACGTAATCTGGTTGTTTCCGTCTGGGTGGTGGATTCTCTGATAGTGCTGCCTGATATCGTTCCACTAACTGGACTATGGATTCTAAAGTGCTGGCCCCATTCTCTGTCAGGAATCTTCTCATGTCGGACGTCATGGTGTCCTTCAGTTGTTCGATCATGACCATTTCCTTCAGGCCTTCCCAATCATGAGTAAAATTCCCTAGGGCACCCCACTTCTCCACGTAGGAATCCAGTCTCGCAGCAAACTGAGCAACGCTCTCGCCAACTTCCCTCCTAGAGTTACGGAACCTCTTCCTATAGGCGTCAGCATGTAGCTCATAACGAACAATAGTGCCTTTTTCAAAGAGTCGTAGTCATCCTGTAAACCTGGAGGAAGCTTGCTATACACGTCATAAGCAGTTCCTCTAAGCCCTTGCGACAGTTTCAGGTTCCACTTGCTCTTCTCCAAACCAAACGTGGTGGCAAACTTCTCAAATTTGTCCAGATACCTATCGATCGAGTCGGCTTGTTCCGAGAAAGCTTCGAATGGAAACGTCAAGGGTCCCAAAGTTGACATGAGTGAGGATGGCAAAGGTCCTGTGCTCCCTGCGTGCAAGGATGGCATATCATCTGACCGTGGCGATAGGTTGCCTGAGGAGGTAGATGCGGTCGCACCGGCTACCGGTTCAACTCTTTGAGCTTGTCCCTGCATCTCTAACTGCTTCATCTTCAATGCATGCTCGCGTTCATCTCTCTCGCTTCTTTCTCTAGCGTCTACAGCTTTTATCCTCTCATCTATTTCTGCTAACTTTATTCGCTCTTCTCTTTCAGCTTTCGCTGTTTCTCGAGCGTAATACTTATCAGTCTCGACACTGACATAATTTGCAAGGTCCACCCCACTATAACCTAGATCTCGACCGGCCTCCCCTAGTGCTGCCTTAAGCTTAACTATTTCAGCCATCTTTTGCAGTTAAAGTCCACACTGAGTAAGCTAGTGCTACCTTCCAATAGTATTTCTAACAACAAGTAAATACTAATTATTTATCAGACTGCTGTAGAATGAAATTACTACAGTTATGGAGACTTAAGGTCTGTAATTCAATGAAATACAAAATCAAGAACTAACTTAATTAAACACAACATATATAAAGGGATTCACCAATCAATGCCTGAATTTCTAGAAAAAATGTTTTCTGTCTTTCTAGAGCTCACTGTGTGAAAATACATGTGTTAAAATGGTATACTGTAATGAATGAATGAATGATACTATCCCAGAGGTATGATAAAATACATAAGTTCAAATCCCGGACCGAGACACCAGTGTCACGTAGCGTTTAAAGGATAAGAGAATTATTTAGAGGAAATAATAGATCTGATGTGGAAGATTTGGCTCAAGGAATCCCTGCTGGGTTTTCCCACTTCCGAAGGGTGACGAAGAGAGTAAATTCTCCTAACTCGACAGGTCTGGAAAAGATTGTAAGGAGATATTTGGTCTCTCGCTACCGTCGTCCCCTTCTCAGTTATCTATTATTATTATTCTTTAAATTATATTATATTTTACGAGCCCCCCCTCCCTTATAAAGGAAGATAAACATAAACAATATTCGACATCTAATGGAAGGAACAAAGCGTGGGGTACAGTATATACACCCAATTGGTTTATTGCAATAAAATGAATAGATGGTGAATGATAGTATTGTCGATGGAATTAGTGTCTGCTGTATGTATTATGTGTCTCACAATTCAAGTGTTTTTCATCATGGATGACGAAATTTTGTGGCATTGATTAGGTGAGTTCCCTTTTTCGTGGACTTAGCTTTTCAGCCCCCGGCTGATAGTGAAGTGTGGTTAGTTCTCCGGTCTCCTGACGTTGCCCCAGGTAGGTCTTGAATGGTTCGGATTTGCCTTCTCTGTACTCGACTTCGTATTCTGCGCTGAGATTGGACTGTCGTGCAAGGCTCCACCATAGACTGAAGACAAATACGACGGCTTCATTAATTTTCTAGCTTTAGAAAGCAGTCTTTCCCTAAGCCGTCCCTCTGCCAGTCATCTCAGATTTTAGTCTCTAACATCATATGTCTAGAGCCTAATCTTGAATTCAAGTTTCTCCTGTCTGTCCTTTATTATATTTCTCTGCCCCAGTGGCAGTATTATAATTCTTTAGACTGATTTATCGTCAGCTTAACCCGATGAATTATTATAAATGTCAGTTAAACCCACCAACTTTTATCATAGAAATGTCGGCAACAGTATTCTAGTTCTGTGCCTCAGCCTAATCGTCATGTCATTATGATGAATTTAACAATTAATTGGACATCCGTGTTTTAGAATTGTCTGACAACATTATCACACACTTCATGTCTGGTCGCATCGTCATATAATTTATAATGAATATATGTCACGGTCTGTCAACATTATCGTTAATATTAATTTCCGTTAGTCTAAACGTCGGGTCGAAATTAATCAAATAATATGGAAATTACCACAATTATACAATGTTATGCACCAACAAATGACAGCGACGAAGAAATTAAGGACGAGTTCTATCAACAGGTACAAAAGGAAATGGAAACTGTACCCAGGTACGATCTTATTATAGTAATGGGAGACCTAAATGCGAAAGTTGGAACACACAATAACTATAACGAAAGAGTAATGGGGAAATGCGGCAGTGGAACAGTAAATGAGAATGGGGACAAATTAATAAGCTTCTGCAGTATTAACAACCTGGTCATCGGAGGAACACTTTTTCAACACAAAGAAGTGCACAAGTTAACATGGGAATCACCAAACGGACGAGACAAAAACCAGATAGATCACATAATGATCAATGGCAGATGGAGACATGCACTACAAGACGTGAAAGTAAGAAGAGGCGCAGATGTGGGAAGTGACCATCACCTAGTAGTAGCAAGACTGAAGGTGAAACTCAGAGCTGCTGGACCAGTTGCAGTCAAACAGAAAAGATACAACATCACAAAACTTAAGGACCCCCTCACCAGAAAAGCGTTTGTGGTCGACGTAAAGAGACGATATCTGATTACCAAAAGCCAGGAAAGAACAGAGACCGATGATGTGGACCAGAAATTCAACACCATCTCAACAATATATAAAGAAAGCAGCAAGTCATGCTTGGGATTCCAGGAAAGAAAGAGCCAAGACTGGATAACACCAGAAACGCTAAACACCATAGCGAAGAGAAAGGAAATGAAAAGGAAGAAAACAGAAGCTAAGTCTCCCAGGTTAAAGGCAATATATAGTGAACAGTACAGTCAGCTGGACAAGGCAGTAAAACGTCAAACCCGTGCTAACAAAAGGACATTTCTGGATGACCTTGCAAGACAGGCAGAAGAGGCAGCACTGAGAAATGAACAAAGCACAGTTTATAAAATAACTAAAGCTATCAGTGGAAAACGAGGTGCAAACAACATAACGTTAGTAAGAGACAAGCAAGGAAATCTCATCACCACAGCACAGGGGCAGGAAACAAGGTGGGCAGAGCACTTCAGAGAAACACTGAATAAGGAACCACCAGAGACTCAGCTGAATGTTCCTGAGGCTGAAAGTGACTTAGACGTAAATACAGACATTCCACGAAAAGAAGAAATTATCACAGCTATCAAAGGGCTAAAAAATGGAAAAGCGCCTGGTCACGACAATCTGAATGCTGAGCTATTCAAGACAGACCCTGAACTAGCAGCAGAACTATTAGAACCACTATTTGCACAAGTCTGGGAAACTGAGACAACACCAACAGAGTGGAGTAAAGGAACAATTGTCAAATTGCCCAAGAAGGGCGACCTTGCAGACTGCAACAACTGGAGAGGAATTACCCTCCTCTCAGTTCCCAGCAAAATACTAGGCAGGATAATCATCCAGAGAATTTCAAAAGCAGTTGACCATAAACTGAGGAAAGAACAAGCGGGCTTCAGAAAGAACAGAAGATGTGCAGATCATATATTTGCCCTCAGGAACATTATAGAGCAGTGCTCAGAATGGCAGAGACAGCTGTACATTAACTTTGTTGATTTTGAAAAGGCTTTCGACAGCATACACAGGGACAGCCTATGGAAAATTCTGAGGGCTTATGGAATTCCCAGCCGCATTGTTTCCATTATAAAAAGCCTCTATTCTAACTTTACGTGCAGTGTTGGATCGAGTAATGTAACTTTCGAAGTGAAAACAGGAGTACGACAGGGATGCCCCTTATCAACAACATTATTTTTGACAGTCATAGATTGGGTGATGCGCCAGACAACAGAGGGCAGTCCAAGAGGAATTAGATGGACAACGTTTTCTACACTGGAAGATTTGGAATATGCAGATGACATTGCACTGCTCGCGCATTCACACCAACACATTCAAGACAAAACTGATAGACTGAATAAGTATGGCCAGCAGGTTGGCCTGAACATCAATCTGAAGAAGACAGAGGTCATGACACTAAATGTGGGCAATCCTGAGCCAATAACAGTAAGGAACCAGAAGTTAGAACAGACAGACACATTTACTTACCTAGGAAGCATAGTAACACCTGACGGCGGAACAAGCAAGGACATTAACAACAGAATGAATAAAGCGAGAACAGCCTTTGCTATTCTCAACAACATTTGGAAGTCTTCCCAGTACAGCACAAACACCAAATTAAGACTGTATGAGAGCTGCGTACTTTCTGTGCTTCTCTATGGTGCGGAATGTTGGAGAGTAACAGAGAAGGAAATGTCGAAACTGTCCTCCTTCCACACAATCTGCCTAAGGAAAATTCTCCGAATCTTTTGGCCAAACACCATCAGCAACCAAGAACTACTTATTCGGAGTAACCAGGAGGACATGCACACCATCATAGCTGGCAGACGCTGGAGTTGGGTTGGCCATGTCCTCAGAAGGGACCCTGATACCATCGCAAGAACAGCTATGCTATGGACCCCCGAGGGAAAGCGAAAGAGAGGCCGACCAAAAACAACTTGGCGGAGAACTGTGGAAGCTGAGATGCAAAGAATGAACCACAGTTGGGGCACTGTACGAAGGATGGCCGCCGACCGAGCAAAGTGGAATCAATTTGTTGCTGCCCTACAAGACGCCACCAGGCGTGATGGCCGCTGACTGCTTTGACGGTTGGCGGTTATGGATCAAAGAAGAAGAAGAATATATATATATTCCCGTTATACATTATTATGAACATGTACATATCCCGTGGGATCATAAAATATACCCGATCACATGTGGCTGGATGTGATCGTCTTCTTCTTCTTCTTGCGATCGCATCTTTGATGATTACACCGTCAGACGAGTTCTCATGATGAATTCGACTGTTGTTTGAAGTTCCTCTTTAACTCCATATAGCTTTGAGTTTAGTGTTGAGTCATTGGGCCAGTATATCTTTCTTAACTGGTCATACAGAGGACAGTCCTGTAGAACATGCTCAGCAGTTTGTTCGTTTAATCCACATGTGCACAGTGGTGAAGCAGACAATCGTAGCTTGTGCATGTGTTTATTCAGTTTGTTATGCCCTGTCCTGAGTCGAAAAATAGTTATCTGTCCCTGCCGGTCGAGAGTGTGATAGTCGTCTTTGGGTTGGTTCTGTTCTCTTCTGATAGTCTGGATAGCTCTCTTTTTCTCAAAGTATGTGACTTCATTATCTTCTTGTTCACATTCTCCTCCCTTTTTTGCAAGTTTATCTGCCTTTTCATTTCCGGGTACACCACAATGAGATGGTACCCACTGAAGTATGGTTCTCTTTTTGGCAGCTACCTTGTTTAGTTCATTTCTCAGATGCGGGAGTTTACCACCCTTGAGAGCTTGCAGGACAGACAGTGCATCTGTGAGGATGACTACCTGGTGGCAGTCAGAGTTGGTGTTATAAATCATATTTGCAGCTTGCTCTAGAGCTTGAACCTCAGCTGTATAGTTGGAACAGAATTTACCAGTGGGAATGTGCCTAGTCTCATAGTGGTTGTCAGGATATGAGATAAAGATACCAGCACCTCCATTCCTAACAGCATTAGTTGCTGATCCATCTGTATAGGCATGTATCCATGATTGATTGGGATAGCTTTCTTGGATCATACTCAATGTAGCAGTTCGTTTTTGCAGATCATTATACTCACATCCACTTGTGAGACCACTGACTGTTGTATTAATTTGGAGGGCACTGCTGGCCTGCTCCCATGGTACAGGGTATAGGGTGGGCTTCAGTGGTGTTGTCTTCATGGATAGGTCTTCTTGATGCTGTCTTATAAGTCTTTTCCCCCGATGCACAAAGCTGCTACGCTTTAGACGTCCCAATGCCAGATCATCTAGTCTTGCCTTCATTGGGTGCATTGGCATACTGTTGTACTTTTCCATCTGGATCATGGTTTTTGTGTCTCTTCTATGGGACAATGTCTGTAATCCAGCAACCTTCTGCATCTCTGTTATTGGTGTAGTTTTCATGGCTCCTGTAATGAGCCTGAGAGCTTGATTTTGCACCTTGTCCAAAGACTGCAGATGTGAGTTAGCAGCTGATGACCATGCTGCTGAGCTAAACTCTAAGTGTGGTCTTATTACTCCATTATAAATCTTCTTTAGATTTCGTTCATTTGCTCCCCAGTTGGTACCTGCTAATTTTCTGAGTATGCCTAGTCGTCTTCGGGCCTTTCCTTCTGCATTTTCAATATGCTTATTCCATGTAAGCCTTTGGTCAAATGTCACCCCAAGATAGGTGGGGTAGCTTTCTTCCTTGATCACGGTTGTCCCTAGGTGTATGTTAGCTGATTTGTCCTTGGGGGCGAGGGAGAACAGTGTTGTGGAGGTTTTGTCTGTGTTTATTGTGATAAGCCATTTCTCTGCCCATGACACTAGCATGTCTGCTGCCCGCTGCATTCTATAATTTGCTGTGGTGACATTTTCATCAGCGCACCAGAGTACTAGGTCATCTGCATATAAGGCAGCTTTAACTCCTGCAGGGAGATCTTTCACCAGGTCATTGATGTAAACAAGGAAGAGTGTTGGGGAAATTACTCCTCCTTGAGGTACCCCCTGATGGAGCAACACTTTTCTGCTCTGCAGACCATCAAGAGTGACTCTAGTTCTCCTGTTATGCAAGTATGACTGGATCCATTTCATCATGTTGCCTTGGATTCCACTTCTCCTAAGTTTTGCAATGAGGCCATCTTTCCACACCTTGTCAAAGGCCTGCTTGAAGTCGACCCAGATCGTTAGGACCTTTTTCTTCTCCTGGAAGGCATCTTCTATTGCTTGAGACAAGTAAGTAACTTGGTCTTCTATACTGTAGCATTCTCTAAATCCAGCTTGTTCCGGCACCAGGATCTGCTCAGACTCTAAATACCATTTCAATCTGTGGTTGACTATTCGCTCCATAGTCTTCCCAACACAGCTTGTGAGACTGATTGGCCGGTAACTTGCAGCCTCGGTCTTACATTTCCCTTTCTTTAGTATGGGTATTGTGATGGCTTCTCTCCATACTTGGGGTACCGTTCCTTTCAACCAGCTGTGGTTGAATATCTCAAGCAGTTTTGTCTTTGCTGCTGAGCTCAGATTTACTAGCATTTCGTTGCTGATTTTGTCTGGGCCGGGTGACTTTTGAAACTTAAGCTTGGAAATAGCCTTCTGTAGTTCTCCTAGTGTGATGGGTTCCCTCATTGGGGCAGGAGTATCTGTCTGTCCCATGGTTGCCAGTATTTCTTTTCTTATCTCTCTCTGATGGTCTATGTTAATGGGTAAGTTGCTTTCTGAACTGTATCTTCTAGCAAACAAGTCTGCAGCTTGTTTTCCTCTGAAAAGTTTGCCACCTTCATCCAATGTGATAGTCTGCCTTGGTGAGGAATGCTCTTCATTTAGAGACTTGACTAATCTCCAAAGTTTCCTGCCGTCTTTCTCAAGGTTCAGCGATGCCGTTTTAGTTCTCCAGCTTTTCCGCTTTTCTTCTAGCTTTGTTCTCTGAAACTCTGCTACAGCCTTTTTCCATTTGTTGTGAGTTTCAAGTGAAGGCTGAGACTCTGCGTCCTTTCTAGCCTTGTCCATAGCTTCCTGACGTTCTTGGAGTGTGCTGGACCAGTATGGTATGTAGTTACGCCGGCATCCTTTGGGAATGGTTTCTTTTGCAGCTTGTAGTATGCATCTGTTGAAGTCTTTTACCACTTCATTAATGTCTCTGTTCTGTACCTTGAGGGTAGACAGCAGCGTGTTCACCTGATGCCTGAATAAACCCCAGTTGGCTTTTTTGTAGTTCCATCTTGTAATGGCTGGGCCTGTACTGAGAGTTGCACTCTGGACAGTAAGAAAGATTGGGCGATGGTCGCTTCCCCCTAGTTGGTCTCCTACTTCTCTACTAATAGATCCAGCTATATCTGGTGTGGAGAAGGCAAGATCTGGTGTTGAGGTTGTGTGCCATCCTCTGGAGTAGAAGGTAGGAGTATCTGTGGCATTATTGACTAGGATTAGGGAGTGATCATCTTGCCAAGTTTCAACCTCTTCACCTCTGTGATCCAGATGGTTATAGCCCCAGCTCTGGGAGTGGCTATTAAAGTCTCCAACTGCTATAAAGTTGGTGGCTGGTACCTGTATAGAGCTGAGACTCAGGGGTTTGTTGTTCGGACAGTAATAGTTCAGGAGTTCTATTTCCATCTTGTCTACCTTTATCTGCAGCAGCTGATATTCTGCTCCATCCATGAAGGTTTTCCTTTCGTGTGCAGGAATGTTATTCCTTACAAGAGTAAGTACTCCTCCTTTTCGTCTATCTTGTCTGTCGGATCTGAAGCATTGATATCCCCTTATTTTAAAGGTTTGATCTGCTTTCAAGTGAGTCTCTTGGATACAGCAAACACTGACTTGCTTCTCATACAAGATGTTTTCCAGCTCTGTCTTTTTGCTGTATCCAGCCTGCTTGCTGTTCACTCCCTCTGCATTCCAGTGCATCATGACAAGTGGCACTCTGGGTTTCTCTTTTTCTGTTTTGTTTTGGTCAGTAGTTCTCCTCCGCCGTCTGTTGACTCCACAAGACGGTCTAGAGGGTCCTCCAGTAGCTGAGGGTGGGCTCTGTCGAGGCTCAGAGCCCGGCACTGCACCTGCCTGGTGGAGCTCCACAGGGCGAGCACCAGAACGAGATTTATTTGACGGTGTACTCTCCATAGAAAAAAAAAAGCGAGTTGCATGATACTGTGGTTTCCGGTGCGCCTTCTGGCCCAGTATCTATGACTTTAGCACCTGTTCAACGGGAGAGTGGGCTCATCCCTAATCTGTTTATGTTCCCAGTAGTAGACTATTCGCAAGCAGCCTGGGGGTGTCACTGCTCTGCGCGGACCTTGTTTACCGAGGCGGCGTCCGAGCTCGTATGGTGAAAATATGGTTGCATTATCTTCAAAATAGCCCTGTCTTTCCTGCCATCCTGCAACTTTGAGTTAGGGAGTTCTGAGCTCCAGTCTCTTTCCCAGGCATTTTATCCTGGCCTGGCACGCATACAGAGGACCCCACTTCTGGTTCTAAGTTAGCAGTTGGGGATAGGTGGGGTAGCACACTGTGCATTCCCCGTCATCCAGGGGGCTCTCCAACTATGCAGAGCTTGCACAATGCTGTGCTCTGGTTCGGGGCTCTCCCAAGGAATCCTCACGTCCTGCACAGAGCCACTTCCCGATACCCACCACCTGCCAACCCTCCATTGTAGAAATCTCCTGCATGCGGCCATCCAGTCAAGAGCCAGTATTAAGTCTGGTGCCCAAGTGATCCCCCCAAGCTCAGTGTGCAATGCTGGGTTCTCATCATGCTGCAACACAGGAGGGATTGTGATGCTCAGCCATCTCTCTCAATTCTGCACCGATAAGTGACATCGGGGACTTAACTTTGCCTCAGTACTGGGAGGCCCCGTTTCCGGGTACACCACACACAGCCAATTGAGGCAACGGTCGCCATGGGCGTGATAGACGACAAACAGTGAAGAATGAGGCAAGAAAGCATTTAACCCATGAAGTGGGGGTGGATTGGTGCAGACCAGAGCATGTACCACTCGCCGGTGGGTTCTGCATCTACACCTGTCCGGCTTGGGTGACCCTGCCAGGAGTAAAACTCCCGCCGGCATAGCTCCCGGGATCATTGAGGCGCTCAAGCTCTCCAACCACGGCAAGGTAGGCTTACATGTGGAGAGGATGTGATCGTAAAACAAAAATATGAATAAAGTAAACATACCAATCTTGCGTCGATTTTGCAAGGTACTACACATTTCATCACATTATATTCTAGCGAGATTTCACTTACCTACTCAAAGATGGACGCTAACCCGCAATTAGACACGTGGCTTCAGTGCTTTTAATGCGAGAATTCGCCGATAATTGGGTTAGACCTAGCTTTCTTGAGATTTCCTGGGCAAGTGAAGAATGCTGGCTTTGCCGCCTTTTAGCGGGTCATTTCCGCTTGGACACGTGATCCATAGCGTGCATCATGTGACCTTAGCCTCGTTTTAGACGCTCCAATCAATAATGTTAAAAGTCACGTGATGTTTTCCTAAGTGGCCTAAACTGGTTCTCCCAAGTTCAAGCAGTTCTAAATTAAAACGGATTTCTCGCTACCGAGGTCATTGGTCAACAATGACGTCGTATCTAAAAATAGCGAGGAGAAAATACCGAACGCTAGGAGATTTTCCGCAAGTGACAATTCCCGAGACTTTGCAATCATGCATTGAGGATGAGAAAAAATGATGTCACGTAAATAATAAAAAAAATGAAGAGAAGATTGGGCAAGTTGTCACACAGTGCACGCCTCATATTCTACACTTTTCCATCTTACTAATATTTTAGCTTCTCCTCTAACACCACTGCACTTAAAAACACACCCCACCCCCTTCTTTGTCTGTTTTTTTAACATAACTTTGGGTCGCTCTCTTGTCCACTACGGCCGTATTATGTGACAGTTGTTGTACTGACTAATTACGTGCTTTTCAGTGGTTGGCACCTTTTTCTTTCTCTGCTATATAGCAGATATTTTGTATTTTCAAACATTCTTACACTCCTCTCAGTGATAAGTCGTCATGTCTGTTTGGTTACCCGTCCCTCCCTGCTGGGAAAGGAACGGGTGAGATAATATTAACCGACAATCATTGTGCTTTAATCTCAGATGTGGCCGACATCAGACTACAGGTTAACACTAAAATCGCCAGAGCGACTTTGGTTAAGCATTGATAAGGCGAACGTGTTGCACTTGCCAAGATGGTAAAGAAACGAATTTTGTTTGCGCAAGAGACGGATAGAGAGATTACTTGTCTGTGCGACACATTTTGGACAGACATGAATGACATCAATATTTCCTGTCCACCTGTTTCAAAGACATTACTTTAGAGGAAAGTAAGATGTTACATCTAAAACACATTGTCGAAAGAGTGTACGGACTTGTCACTTCCATAAATTGGAGACGCGACCTTTTGCATCACACCCAGAATCTTCCATGTCGGAATAATTTTGAATTACCCCCCCCCCCCTAAATATGAAGTTTTGAAACGTTTGGTGGGTGTCCGAAAAAGAGGAACCACCAAATTCCTGATGGACCCTGCCTAAATCGTAACAAACAACTGCAGGGGAGGCAAAGGGCCATATAATCTTCCACTTTAGCCAGATTAGAACACTGTGAGAATCGCTTGCCAAGACGACAACCAGACTGCCAGAGTTAAGCCTAGAATTAAGATTCATATATCGGACCGGACCATTCTTTGAGCATTTTTGAGGACTTGAGAGCCCAGAATAAACTCTACCATTTTAACAAGAAAAACCGGAATCTGAGAAATCTGAAACACGGAGTCAAAGTGGGAACTTATTGTTAAAGTAACGACCCCCAAGAACACGTGTAAAAGGCATCTGCTAGTGCCTTAACCTACTTCTCTGAGCAAACAGTCTGTGAGCCAAGATTGGCTTGGTGGTACCAGTTGAGGGTACTATCTCTGGAACAAGAAGAGTACAAGTGGCCTGACGTCGAAGCTATACACCATCATCAGACGGGGCTTAAAGACAATGGACCAACTTCGTCGACACTCCCTGACACTTGTAGAAACTTGCTGCGCCATACAACCTTGACCAGTGACGAGCGGGATCAGCGATCCAGTCTACAAAGAACCAAAACATCAGAAGGAGTAGAACCGTCACTGACAGCTAAGTAACACATAAAAGCTGCCAAGTGATCTCCTTTACAAACTACTTTATAAACTTTCATCCCATCACACAGTGATGATAATTTTCTGATAAATAATAGGTTTTTTTTAAACTCTGTTAAAACCTAAGTGATTATTAAATCTGTTATTTGTAAATATACAAATTTAACGTCGATTTAGTCATTTTGAATGTGCTGCATGTTTGTCTCAGTCAATTTACTAAATACACTCTAACAGAGCTATACCAGAATAAGAAGAATTCCACTGAGTAAATCAGGGTCGGGGTTTGAATGAGCTGAAATAAATCATTGCATAACCCTTTCTTCAATAAAGGTGACGGATCAGATATAAGTTAATAGGGCTTGGCCTCAGCAGCATTATTCTTGACTTCTGAAAATATCTTGTGAATACTTCCTTGAGATAGAAGCATCGATATCCTATCTACAACTCTGCCAAGATAAATCTTGTGCGAAGGTAGACACCTTTAAAGACCCATATTAGATACTCTTGATTTAAGTTTTTGGCCACTGTTGGACCACTACTGCAAAGCAGGGGAGGCAATTCCATGACAGTTTCTTATATTTGGAAATATCCTTATTTCTTAAGGTTGTTAAAATATACTTGCTATCGCTAATTACTGTTTTCGCAACCTCCTGTCCTCAGTGACTTTAATCCTTTCTGTTGTTGGTTTCTTTCTGTTGTTGGCTTCTTTCTGTTGTTGGCTTCTTTCTGTTGTTGGCTTCTTTCTGTTCCACGATGTCAAACTGCCTAGTGTCTTCTCTATTTGCTGTTCCTTCAATCTTCCAAATTGTCACGGTATATTCCAACTGTCTTCTTCTCATAACTTGTCCAACGAATGTGGAAAAGCTTCTTGTGCTCACTGGCTTTTGTCGGCGCATCCTCATTACTGTTTTTTTTTAAACATGATGTTCTTCTGTAAGCGTCCGATTGGCAGAACGGTTAGAATGCTGGTCTCTCATTGCAAATGTGTCAGGCTCGATTCATGGTATCGTCACGCTCCAGTCTACCCAGCAGTAAATGGGTACCTGACTTTGCTCTTGAGTTGGGGAAGGAAAAGGCGGCGATGAAGGGAACTGGTCACCCCACCTCTCGATGCTAGACCTAGTATAGTGAAGTCTCTAACACTTCACTCCCCTACTGCAGTATCTGCTATTGAACCACCTTTACCTTTTTTTAAATTCTTCTATAAAACAACATTTCCGTGGGCTCCATGAATTGTCCAGCTTGCGTACGAGTTGTCAATGACTCGCTTCACTATGTTAGGATCGACTTTATGTAACAAACTGAAGAACTACCTTTCATTCTTTCAATGAAAAAAATTGGATGCATAAAATACTTGTCATGTTATTGAGCTTTGCTTTTGTCTGGGTTATTCTATTGTTATTGTTGAACAGAGTCGACATCATTGCACTCCGGGCAAACCTATAGGTGCTCAGTCTCCCTCAGTATAAGTTGAAGGGTGTGAATGGTAACTGTTCCTGTAGCTCGCTGGTTGTATACACGACAAATGCATCCTCTCATTCGTCCATCTCTGCAAGCCTTAAGTTTGCTGCCAAAAAGCAACAGTCTATTGCAGTGTCATTATCTAACAGGCTATTCTAGTCGTCACTTCTGAAATGTATCTTGCATGTAACAACCTTCATGACAACAGATACTTGAAAAATATTCAAGCTAATATACTTCACACTCTGTAATGACATTGAATCAAAAGAGGCGTCAAATGCCAAGTTAATCCTATTGTACGGCTCAGAAACATAATGAACAATACAAACAGCAGTCACAATGGTACAGACTTTCATGGCCTGGTGTTTGCCTAGAATAGAAGAGTTAAAATATGACAAGATCACTAATATGGAACTGATGACACGAACCAGATAAGTGCCAATGGAACGAAAGATGAGGAGAGAAGATGCTGGTGATAGTCAGGACACACACTGTGGAAGTCTGTTGATAGTATTTGAAGGCAGTCCTTTATCTGGAACCCCCAGAGTGAGAGAGGTAGGTGGAGACTGGAGAATACATGGACAAGAGGAGACCGATATGAAAAGATCATGAGCTGATGGCCCAGGAGTGGAAGACTTGGCATACGTTTGTTAAAGGTCTTTGCTCCTTTGGGACCTGAAGCGTGATGAATGATCAATAGAAGATGAAAAGAGGTGTCTGCCTATTTTACAATGTCCATGTAAATCGAAATGATATATGAATGAACACAGATGAAGTTGTTGTAAAACTTGAAAAATGATATTTATACTCGCACATAAGAGCGTCACATCACTTGAGCGGATAATGGCAAATCTTCACATTATTCAGTCTTGTCTTGGGGGAAAAAAAATGCCAGTCACATAATAAAACAACCTTCTCTCGCAAAGAAATGTTGTCACACATCTGCAACTCTGACTACACTAAGCACTGAATGAATCAAACTTATCAACAATCCTATAACCTTTCCACTTTTTGATCGTGTGGCCAGGATCGTCCGCCCACAAGCTCACCTTTCACGTTCCGATGTATTTCTTTCACAGCGTACTTTTTTTTCAGACCTACGTATCTTTGCTGTCAGTTCACGCCAGTCTTTGTCTAGAGTAGCCTTACAGTCAAATCTTGAGCATTCATCTGAGTTACAGCTCATTGCATTCGGATTTAGTAAACCACATGTCACCAAGAATATCACATCCAAAACTCCAGACATTCTTTAACTGATGGCCGCATTGCATCCTCTGTACCAAATGGTCAGTAGATATGACAAACACACATCTGTGAAACAGAACAATTAAATAGCGAATAGAGTGAAAAATTAGCAACAGAAAGTGGAAACAGATAAGACAAAATGTGTAGAAATAGCCAACAAGCTTAACCAGACATGCTCTCGAACACTCAGGGGAAGAGAAAATGAGGCGACCAAAGTGAACCTGGAGAACAGCGATGAGAGAGGAAGTCGTGAATCGTATGATCAGAGCTGAAACAGAAAATAAAACCCCAAATCGGTGGATAGCAGCATTTACTTGGGCCATTTTCCTCTATAAATATAAACAAATTGGAGGTCAGAGTGACTAAGAGGTATAGCGTCTGCCTCTAATTCTAAAGGTACCGGATTCGGTTCCCAGTGCAGAAAATATATGTGAAGGAAATTTTTTCAGAACCAGTCCTAATGATGTCATACTTCTCCCTAATTTCATGGGTAGTGTATAGGATGCCTAGCCTTCTTGGATAAGGGCGAAAAAAGTAGGAGGTCCCGTGTGCAAGTTGCGCACGTTAAAAATCCATCGGCAGTTGGAAATTGTAAAGAGTAGGCCATACGGCCGCGGCCCAGGCAAAAATTAGGGAAGCCTACCCACCACAAAAATATTTATAGAGTGTGTGATTCCTGCATACACACTTTGGTATCCTAGCCGCTGCTACGGAGTTCGTGCACTGTGCTGAGATCCTCCTTGTGTGATCTAAAGGAGGAGACCGAAGCATCGATGTTGTCCGTTTGCAGTGAAGATGATCCTTCAAACCAAACCAAACCAAACCTCTCAATTTCTATCGTCTTATCTGATGTTAACTCAGTTGTTTTTTTTAAATATTTATGTACCGTATATATAAATCTTTTTTAATGTTCCTGCTTATTTCAGATCTGCCCAATTAATTTGTACATTACTTTCTGTACTTTATTTTTCTTTCACATTTCTTCACTGAGACTTCTGTATGCTTATAATTTCGGCCAATGTGCTTGGCTTTGGTTTGCTTCTATTAAAGTGTCTAACTTTGGTAGCTGGTGGAATAGATTTGCATTAAAACGAGAGATACTGTAATCAAAAATGTGGAGATGAAAATACATAAGCCTCATGCGCAGACCCCATTTAGTCACCTCTTTTGACAAAACTGGTTGGGCTGAGGTCATTTTCTTGTGGTATTGTCTGAGGCTCGTGTGAGCTAGGTGTACCAGTAGTATACAGTACATATATTCAGTGTTAATTCAGCGTATTAGTTACAGAAATCGATCCTGATTGTTAGTACTTCATGCAGTTTTAAAAGTAATTAGAGATGTGGTTGTAAATAAAACTGTTAAAAAAATTTAACTAGAGCAAAAGTAAGGAAATAAATTACAGCACATAAAACAAAAACAAAAAAAATTAGCCCAGCTGAAGTTATGTATCCAAGGTACGAAATTAAATATAAACCTACATATCCCGACCTTTAACCAGACTCCCCCCCCCCCCCCCCCCGCCCCCTTATGTTTTAAAATTAATATATATATATATATATATATATATATATATATATATATATATATATATATATATATATATATATATATATATATATATATATATATATATATATATATATATATATATATATATATATATATATATATATATATATTCACATACCAAAAATACATAACATAATAAGTATAAAAAACCTACTATTTTATGGAGACAACAAAACGGACACAAACAGGAATTGTCATTAACCCTGTGTACCGTAAGTGAAGGGAAAATGCCATAGACAAACAATGGTAACTGATTATACTGTTCAAAATTATAGGCATTATATAGCCTAGTTATAATACACCAAGGGTTAAACATAATATTTTCTTCATCAGTTAAAAAAAAAATTAATGCATATTTAGTTATCCCTCGTGCTTGTTAGAGATGTAAATGTCTTATACTGAGCGGAATCCACTTTTATTTTTCTGCACAACTGAATAAACAGTCATGTAAATTGTTTGCTTGAACTTTACAAAGGCTGACAGCGGAGGCAGATGTCTTCCAATGTCCAACATACAAGTTGTCAACAAAACGGCAGCCATGTTGACCATTCGCAATGTAACGTTTGAAGACGCGGGACAATACACGTGCTATGCTGGAGACAGCTTATGTCAAGAGAGCCAGGCCAATCAAAATTTGACCCTTGTTGGCTTCGCGGATGACGTCCGAGTTGAGTGTGAGTACTGTACTGTCCAGGTTGATGTGAAAAGCGGAATTCAATAACATTGTCCGAGACATGCCTGTGTTTTATGTCATTGTTCTTCAGAATCGATATCATTACACTTCGGGCAAACCCATAGGTCCTCAGTCTCCCTCAGAAAATGTAGAAAGTTATGAATACTGATGGTTCCTGTAGCGTGATGGTTGTATATACGCCTGACCCATCCTTTTATACGTCCATTTATGATAGTTTTACGTTTGATGTCCAATTCCAACAGTCTGAGTGGTGTTGCTTCATCGATTACAGTCCTGGTCTCTAACAGACGATCATTAATTGTCCTTATTAATCTCTCCATTATTCAAATCCAGTGTCCCGACTATGGCTGCTCTCGAGGCTAGTCTGTCAACGCTCTCATTGCATGACCTAGAAAGTAGATCCACACCAGAAACTGTTCGTATGTGTCTAAATATAGTCACTTCCTTTCTGCTCCTCATGGAGCCAACGCTACAACTGCTACCCTTCCAGAAAGCCTGAGCCATTGATGTGCCCCTGTAGAGGTGGTTACTGAAGCAATTTGATTGACATGATGAGACTACCAGACCAATGCTCAACCTCATCGCAGCTTACAGCATGACTGTGGGAGCATTAGTAATGTTCTTTGTTTCCTCGCCACCCCCGGGAACTACACAAGAATAAAATATATCTGTATAGTTAGTGTGACGGGGGGGAAAGGCAGCGAGGAATGAAACTGGTCACCCCTTATCTCAAAGCTGAACCTGGTATAGAGAAGTCTCTAACACTTCACTACCCTAGGGCAGTATCTGCCATGGGACTACCTTTATATATGTATGTTTTTTTTTTTAAAATGAAAGATTATATATGTTCTTATCTATACGTTAAGAAAGCTGTCTTACATACAAGAATATGTATTATGTCGTTGTATGTGTTAAGAGTTGGTTTTTATATAAACATGTGTATATTTATGTACATGTTGTTATTATCATCAAGTACTGTGTTGAGTGGCGTAGGTGAACATATTTCTCCACAACTCCAGGTCTCTGGTTTTGTCTATGAGATATATAGGTGGCTTCTTCCTATGCCAAGCTGTCAATCGATTTACTGTAATATTTCTCTTTCTCTCTGTTTTCCTCCAAACTTTCTCCTCTCAACTTTTCCCGCTGCAGACTTGTATTTCGCCGTGTGTTACCGGGGTCCTAAAGGGGGAGCAAAGAATAATAACACTGTACCCTCCCTACCACGCATGTCGTATGCGGCGTCTAAGGACGGTTGGGCATGGAGCTGGCTACACAATCCTGTAAAAACTTTCACCAGAAACAGTGCCATCTTAAGCCATGTGCACACTGGGCAGTGCCCAGGGGCCCCACGATTCTAGGGGCCCTATGCTGGGATGCTGCCATATTATTCATAAGACATCATTTTTATTCCCATGGGTGGGTAGGGATGGTAGGGGCCCAGTGCATTGCTTTGCCCAGGGCCTACAATGTTGTAAGACGGCCCTGACCAGAAAAAAAAAACACTCAAGCAACAGCATGGACAAGTTAATCAAAGCAACATTCGGTCATGTGACAACCCTTCGGTCATGTGACAACCCTTCGGTCATGTGACAACCCTTCGGTCATGTGACAACCCTTCAAGTTCTTTCCAGGTCTTCTTTATTACTTTCGTGTTTTTTTTTCCAATTCCCTTCTCCATGCGTTTTATGTCCCCTGTTTTTTTATTTCTCACACTTTGGGGATTCCCGAACAAAGGACTGCATTGTAATGCTATAAACTGGTTTAGTCGATATGTGAATATCTTCTTCTTCTTCTTCTGCTGTCGTCCTGAAAAGGATGTTTGCTACGCTGTGTAGCCGTTTACAGCAAAGCTGCGATATTTGCGCCTTTCGGTCCGACACATGCGTTTTCAGCATGGCATTTTTGGGACCTGGTTTGCCTTCCTTCTTCGATCCCTACTCTCTCTGCCAGACAGCAGTGATGCAGCCTGTTTCCAGGACCACCACTTGGAGGTGGAGTAGGGTCTTGCTCAGCTCTGGTTCGCTGACCCTGACGCAAGCAGTCAAGCTATGAGTCGCTGACTGCATTCACCTCTTCGGTCCAGATATGTGAATATAAGACATTTGTAAAACTGGCTTCAATACAATTGTTTCTTTTCTTAATGTTTGGCAAAGATGGGTTTTTATGAATGTGAGCATATGGGGGCTCGTAAGTGTTGTAAAATTCAGTATTAATAATTGAAAACTGTAGCAGAAGACAAAGATTACTTCTTAAAGCGGTGCTTGTAAATTGTATGATGTCATTTCTATACCTAATTCGGTCAAGATACAACAACTCGAATGTAATACTTTTAGTATAATAATATGTATAGTTTTGTTCCAACACATGCAGTTTTTTTTTAATGTTCCATTTATTTTTCATTATTGCCAGATCTTCCCCAGAATGTGACAAACTTCCAGTGTGTGGTCTACAACTGGGACGAGTTCATGAACTGTACCTGGAAACACCCAGTGGAATATGTGAACCCGTATTTTATGGAGGTCAATTCATTTTATTCTATTAAAAGGTAAAAATAACATTTGTCCCGTTTTTGCCGAAATATTTCCATTTTTCCAGTGCTGTACATAAAGTATTTACCAGGGGCAGTTTAAATGTCGATTACTTTGTACTGAATTTTATATGACCTGAAGTTCGAGCCACGTCCTGTGCTAACCATTTAGATTCTGGTCTGCATATGTTACTTTTCTACAGGGGCGGATCTACTGATATTCACAATATAAGCCGCGAGTTGATGAAGAAAATAATTAATTTAGCCCTATTATAGCTCTTTCGTTTTGATGGTGAACCGGCAAAACAGTGAAATTTTGTTATTAGTTTAAATTTAGTCCGAAGACATAGATGCAAAGTGTTTTGAAGATAATTTCTACACTTTTTCTTATTTTTTTTTCTCTGAATAAATATTTCCCCGTTCCCAGCCTATTTAACCAAAGTCACCAACAATACTTAAAAAAACTTTTATCAGTAGTAAACAAACTTCCCTTAATTTAAAGAATATGCACAAGATCTTCATCAAATTGTCTACTTCACTCGCATCAGCACATTTAGCGTTTAAAGAGTGTCAACAATTACATCAACGCAAGTAAATTTAAGTTGTATGTCAGTTTTGTATCTTGATAGTCATGCACCGAAAGGTTTATAGTATGATGAACTGAAAGACAACTTTTCGGTCTTCATTTTTCTTAGGCCCAGGATTCCAGAAGAAAAACTTCAGTTTAGGAACTAGACGGCTCTTTCCAAAATCACCTTCAGCAGTGCGACTCTCAAAAGTTGGCCACCCCAGACACATTTCATTGATACGACTATGGTTCTAATAATCACGTGCATTTTACTTGCACTCAAACACTTGAAGGTCATAACCTAAATTCTGAAAACCAAGATAGATTACAGTAATTATAATAATAATAACGACAGCCATTATTTGTACGTATCGACTGTCAGTATTCCAGTAAGAAATCTTGACACACACAGGAAATAGGAAAGAAAGATAAATGGTAATGACGTCAGAGATTCCACTAATTCAGTCAGAACACCACTTGATCATTGGGAAGTCAATTGGAGCTAGTATATTTTTGCCTAAGGCGAAATCTTCGACCTTTCGTATTAAAATATCAAAAAGAAATGTTAGTAGGGCAAAATTAAGGAAGTAGTAGACCACACTTAAAATAAAATAAAAATATAGAGCCCATCGGAAGTTATATATCAAACGTACGAGATTAAATATAAACTTAAATATAAACCCCCTAGGCTTTCAACCTTCGTCTCTCCTTTTTTGTTAAAAAAAACCCTACAAAAAACACACACATACAATATTACATTGCCATTTATCTTATATACTATAACTGAGGAGGAGAGATAGTACTATCAGTAAATTTTGACAACTGAACATACGATCTGACACTTCTTCTTCTTCTTCCTCGTTCGCCTTCAGACTTCCACATTTATGACTCTAATAAAGGCAGCAGTCAACTCAAAAAATGCTATACAGTAAGCAGGTGTTCGAAAGGTGCAGAGATCTGTTGCACCAATTTTGTATTTGTGGTACAGATGGTATCTCAATCTGTTGTGCCCAGTGCGCAGTCGAAAAATGATGACCTGTTCTTTTCTGGATAGTTGATGATATGCGTCATTTTTCAAATGTCCCGGGTGCTCTCTTTCCCATTTGGACTTGAATGTAGCCTTTATAGTGGTCTTTGCCGTTGCGTAAGTTGTCTCTATATCATTTTGCTGTAAGGCACCTCCTTCTTTAGCAAGTCTATCTGCCTCTTCATTTCCTGGTATGTTGCAATGGGCTGGTATCCACTGGATAGTGCACTTCTTGAAGCATTCGGCCAGTCTTTCAAGGGAGATTATCAGATCTTTCAATCCTTAGTTTGGTGGCTCTTCAGCGCTGATATTATTGAGAGGGCATCTGAAAAGATTACTATCTGTTTTTCTGCCTGTGCTTTGCATTCAATAAGAGTTTCAGCTGCCTGTTTCAGTGCTTCTGCTTCAGCACAGAAGTTGTTGCAGTATTTTCCAGTGGCAATTGCCATAGAGTGAATTCTATTCTTTAATTTTATGAGGATGCCGGCACCCCCATTTTCAACTGCATTTGTTGCCGAACCATCAGTATATGCATGTGAAGCTTCGCTGGAAATCTTTGGTCAATATACTTGGTTGCTATACACTTTCTTTGTGTTTCTGTCTGTGTTCCCTTACCTTCAATGCCTGGAATAAGATTTTAACTCAGGAAAGCATCTTATTTTCCACAGTGGGATAGTTGAGCTTGTTGGGATTTTCTTTGCAAACTGACTAGCTAGTATGGTATTATTGTTAATTTTTTCTTTTGCTTGGGCGACAAAGTTAGTTCGCTTGAGCCTGCCTCTTCCTAGCCTATTCATTCTTTGGTACATGGGGTGTCCTTCGAGCCTCTTAAATTTTTCAGCTTGTTTTAAGGACTCTGCTGTCACGTCTATCCTCCATTGACTGTAGCCCTGTGATGTTTTCCAATGGTTGATAAGACTTTAGGGCCCCTGTTATAATAAGTCTGTTTACTCTGTCAAAATTTGACTTTGCTGCCGTCGACCAAGCTGTGATGCCATATTCCATGCAACTCTGCCTGTGTACAGCTTTTTGAGGATATTCTCATCAGCACCCCATGTGGTACCTGCTAAATGATGGCCATGCGAAGTTTTGCCCTTAGCTGTATTTTGTTAATCTGTGATTTCCATGTCATTCGGCGGTCTAGTGTGATTCCTAAGTATGTTGGTGTTTCATCTCCTCGTACTGCCTGTCCATTTAATTGCAAATTTGACAAGGTAAAAATAGTGTGTGTAGTTTTTTGTTCATTTATTTTGAGCAACCACTTTTTGAACCAACTTTCAAGGGCTAGCAGTGAATCCTGCATGCGCATTCTTGCTGTGGAGATGATTGTTTGAAAATGTCATCAGCGTAGAGGGAGTTTGGAAACAGAAGAAGTGTTACCCTGTGGAACTCCATGTTCCATTGTAGTCTTTTTGCTTAACTGCCCGTGCACCTGCACTCTAGCTGTTCTGATCTGACACAAAAAACATAATATATCATAAGAAAAACCTACCAGGGGTTGAACAATTAGTATTTTAGTATAAGAGTCATTTCCCTTTTCTCTCCTTGTGAAGCATGGCGCCACCTGGTCTCCTTGCCAAAAGTCTGCACCGAAGCACTCATCTACTCTTGAAGCTGAATCACTTTGTTTTACATGATGAAGTTGACACACAGAGATACGTTGATATGATGAGCCGATTTAACAACATCTGACAGCGCCTTGTTAATATCATGATTGCGTATATTCACAGAAAGAAAAAACAAAAACAAAACATAGATTACGTTGTCAGTGAATTCTTGTGGCACAGAAGAAGGATAACTTGCTCCATAACCGATTGAAATTCGTGGAATTTGCTATCGAGTTCTGTCAAAACTAAAAACTACACTACATTCAAAATGAATCTACATGCAAATGTGAAAGTCACAACTTGAAAATTAACCAAACTGACAAATCTCTGTTTTGGTTAATATTGTGTTTCCATGATTATTTAAATGTCATAGCTTTAACGTTGACTTGAATCGTGTAATTACTTTATTGCTTCCTCTCTTTCTCTCTCTTTTGTTCTATCTCTGTATGAATGTAGGCAGCTATTATGCACTATGTTTGTATTTTGTATGTGCGTATGTATGTATGCGTGTTACATTGGTGAATGCAAGATTATAAAATAATATTTACTAGCTTCTATTGAAGTTAAGAATGTAATAATTTGTAACCACTTTAAGAAATGTATTCTTACAGGGGAGAAATGTAAAAAGGCAATAATGTCTATTTCCTTACCCCCGATGTAATAAAGATTTGGTTCGCTCGTTCATTGAAAGTTAAAATTAATGCCAATACATTTTGGCGCCCAATCAGTGAGCGCACATACTATCTAACCACAGAGGCGGATCTATTATGAAGCTAATGAAGATTGAGTTTCAAGGTCCTCAAGTCCAATTTTCTCTAAAATACTTTTCTTTCCTATCTGTCACGGGACGCGAGTAAGTCTGCAATTAAATTCCTAAAACCTAATGGTAATATTTTGTCGGTAAATTTCTCACTGAATGAGTGTGTATTTCGACTTTCTATACTGATTGTCGGCACAGACATCGTTTTCATCAGTCGTGAAAAATTGACCAATTTTACAAGGAATGTTGACATAACAATAGCCATCGCTCGGCGTGAGTCTTGTAAACGTAATAACATTCACCTGTAGAAAGTCATAAATGTCGCCCAACAGGGAGACATTACATAAACAGTCCATCGCCGGACGTCGCGGGTGTGTTTACACAAAGCCAGTAATACCCAATTAGTATTTTGGCTAGTAATAGAACATAATGTGCAGGCGGCGACAGAAGGCCAAGTAATTTTACAATGAGTATTGTGGTCAGTCGTTCAGACAAAGTAATATTGGATTAAAGGAGACTGAAAGTCTGAGCCAGGGACAACATGAAAGCAGTATGAATACGAAATTATAACGAGAAGAACAACACTGTACGTGCCCCAAAAGACGAACGCAGACAAGTTGTCTCGGATAAGCAAAATATGAGAGCGACCATAGCAAAATAATACAGGAAATTTTACACAGTTTGAGGACGGAATGTCTGACTTTAGGAAAACAAACGAAATTTCACATGACACAGGAAGCGAACCCGAAAAATCGCCCTAGGCGATCCAGACGATATATAACCCAACTATATTCATTGCTTGGCATTGGTAAGAGAAACCATTCCGCCAACCAAAACGTGGGTTCTAGATTTCACAAGAAAGAATCAAGACATTGTGTCAGTGAAATTCGTATAGGGACACCAAGTGGTAGAGACAGGGACCATTTGAGATACTCATCCTTAGTCTACTACGTGGTTGGCGTTAATCACAGGACAAGCTTTAGAGTAGGGCCGACCGAGATACTGCGACGACACGCATCTCACACGTAATTAACGGCAACAACCTACCAATACTCCACGGGGGTCAGAAAGGAATTTACCAGGCGGTGAAGGGTCTTTCTATCATCGACTACCCACCCAAAAAGAAAGCAGAAAATACCCAGAAGGATTGCTGCATTTCTAAATAGCTGTCCACGTGAAATTTAATGATCTGAAGTGGCAGTCGCCAACGGATGATTTTTACAACAAGTGCCTTTGAGAAATTTAATGATCTGAAGTGGCAGTCGCCAACGGATGATTTTTTACAACAAGTGCCTTTGAGAAACTATGATCAAAAGCTGCAAGAGCAGACGGGAGATTTTGTAACCCCAGTGCCTACCAAATTTATCGAGATCCTAAATTACATGCAGTAATGGACAGATTCTCCCTGTACAATTGATGCACCAACAAATACGAATATACAACATATTTCCATCATCGTCACCACATAAGCAAAATACCAAGACAACAAAAGGACATCTGCATAACAGACGAAGTCTCACCCGCCTAACATTGTGTTCAACCTCACCCATGAATAAGACACCTCGGACGCTCGGGACAATGTCAACACAGGCATTGTGAAAGACAAAAATACAAGCCGTGGACACCTGGCGAAATCGAGTGAACCGTCCAATGTTATTGTAGGCAGACAAAGACTTGTCCATTGTGTTCAAACAACCGGAGTTTATTGACAGTTAGCAAGAGACCAAGAAACACAAGATATCCTTTTTGTTAGTATTTAGGAGTTACTTAAATTCATCATCATCACATAGGGTAGACTTTAGATTCATTTGTGTATTTTGCATTAACTAATATCTTTCTTCACAGGGATAGTTAATGTTATTTCTAGTTGCATTTGTATCAGTGTAATTGAATGTTGTTATATTTCAGAACATTAATAAATGTTGTAGTTGTGTTTACCAACACACGTTATCACATATATAGAGAAGGAACGAAAGTGTGCGAAAGAGACATACTGTTCTTCTTCTCTTTCTCTTCTGTTCACTCAGTGTAATAGGGGAGTGGGGGCTCGTTAGTATATAGAGGGGGAGATAGAGTGGTAGGAGGTATATGTCACGAGATCCAGAATCACTGGGGCTATATGCTGGGAATTCATCCCAAAGTCTTATATTCACCTTCTCCACTCCTGCTGCTCATCTTCAACCGGGTGCCAGGCGAATCTGAGCCATTGACAAAGCCGGCACCTCACAGATAACTCTCTTTGGTTACCCTCACAGGGGTAACTTTGTGACATAATTGTGGGCTGCAGTCCGGGATATACCTTGGGACTTGCCCTAGACTAAAACATTAAATAATTCTTTTTTGCAAATTTTGTATAAACCTATTCACTGTCTTCTATACTGTTCCTTATTCTACTTAGGTAGAGGGAAAGAACACAGAATAGAGTATTAGATAACTAGATATTCATATTAGATATTAAGATTAGATATTCATAGTATATTAAGAAAGACATTGACACATGTTAGAAGATTACACCGTATTAATTTATATGCACTTTATTACTGCATCTGGTTACCAATATTGATTTGTTGTCATCATTATAAATTTACCTGGATTTTTGGTAGTACCACGTGGGACTCGATCAAAAGGCATTGTTGAAGTCGGACGCTTTGAACGAGCGACCCGACATTGTGTATTCCTTTTGTTCACAAGTGGACAATAGCGACTAAGCCACTGAGACGAAACATTTTAGTATTGTTTTCTTGGTAGGCAGGCAGTTGATGGTCAGAAATATTTGACTGGTATTCTTAGCAAGCCTTAGAATTGTATTGCCAAGGTTTTCTTTACTATTGTCATTTACCTGTACGGCTGTAAAGGTTATAGCGAAGCATACGGGACATTTGTTTTGGTTCTCCCTTTGGCCAAGGGCACAAATTTTTTTCTTCGCCCTATATTTTTTTTCTCTCACATAATTTTGAGTAGCGATAGGCAGATTGAATTCTAGCTTGATCATGGCAGATTTGAGGCAAATTCGCGCTGCGATTATCCAGGAAGCAACTAGTTTAAAACTAGAAAAAGGAGAACTTATGGAATATGTGGAAAAAATGTTAACGGCGCACAAAGAAGAGAGAAAAGACAAACTTGCAGAGCAAGAGAGAAAAGATAAACTAGCAGCAGAAGTAGAGCAAAGAAGATTGACATTAGCAGCGGAGAAGGAGGAGAGAGAAGCCAAGAAATTAGAAGCTGAGAGAGAGAGAGAGGCCGAGTATAGGAGATTCAAGGCAGAGTTAGAGAGAAATAAGGCAGAGAGAGAGCACGAACTTCGGATGAAGAGGTTGCTTAAAGCATTTGAACTATCCACAAGAGTTGAACCAGAAATATGTATTTCGGCCCATGAAGTGGCAGACGAGCTATCATATCGCCTAGAGGACACACCATCTTCGCCTTGCATTACGACATATGCAAAGAAATCTGCAGGAGAAACTGATTACGAGAAGGGCGCAGTTGACCGGTATCAGGGGAAGAAAGACAACTTGCTTTGCAATCCACATAGACAGGAAACTCAACACAAATCCTTTTCTCAGAACCAGAGGCAAGGGGATAAATGGTGCCGGTATTGTCGCAGGAAAAATCACTACACCAGCGAGTGCCGAAACCGCCCTCCTCTCCATCGCATGGCGTATATAGAAACCCGAACAATGAAGGACAAAGAGTCCCGGAGAAAAGAGGGGGAAAAATCACACCCGGCGGTAGTTAATTCAATGGATTCCAGACACCGATGCAGAGATAACGGAAAGTTATTAAAAGGCACAGAAGAACCCACTCTAATTGCGAGCGGTACCTTCGATGGATCTTGCAAGGGGACTTCGAATAAAACAATTTCACCTGGCATCACAGGGAAGAAGAAAACAGGCACTTGTCTCCTGACATCAGGAGAACAATTATTACCTTACTCCACCGGCCCTTCTACGTGGAAAGAAGCGACCGGACAGGAACGGGCATTCGCTATTATCCACGGAAATAGACAGTTGCACACATCGCCTAAGTCTGCCTTTACCCAAGACGAGGAAAAGTCAGATCCTACCACTTTTAAAACTTACGGAGAGAAATGTGTGCCTTTAGAAGGTATAACAACACATACGATTATCGGGACAGGGTGGACGACGGACACGGAGGCACCCCCCGACTCTCTTCAAAAGGAGGTAGAAGAGGATTATGAGGAGAAAAGTGTGGTAGAGCCGGCGGGGATACAGCATGGGACTCCGATTCTATATGTAGGCGAGACAAAAACTAAGCGGATAGAGAGAAGGAAAGACACCAGGCGACACAAGAGGAAACAGCTTGGTGTACGCGCTTTATGCAAGGCACAGCGCAGATGCGCGAAATTTACAACACACTGTACCCGATATAAATGGACAGATGGGTTGCACCGTATCTTGAATTATGACCATTCCACGGGCAAGATACACAAGATACGTAATAAGGACAAACAAGGGCCAACTTTGATCCGTCGTCGGATTCAAAGATTGGTTAGCAGAAGAAAGAAGTGGGGAAACATTTTTTATTTCGACAGAGCGAAGAAAGACACACTGAGAGTTAGTGTCAATAAGAATGGACCACTCAAAAGAAAGAAGAGGTTTAAACCTGGCAACGAATATTACAAGGACCCTAATGCAAAGGGGCGGAAAAGGAAAAGTGATATTGTAGGGACGGCGACTAGCGCCCGGATTCCCTCGGAACGCAACGTTGTCAATAGAGAAAGAGCGGAAGAGGTATTCGATTCCAGGCTGGAATTCGATTCGAAACTCAGTTCTAGACTGGTTAGACCAGAACAATTGAGTGATGGAACTGTGGAAATTCAGTTCACAGGTAACGGCGATCCTCCATTGATGGCGGCTATCGCCCGGACTCCCATTGAAGGCAGGTATGTCGAGGGAGAACTACGAACGGCAGTTTTATATGATCATAGGTATGAATTCATTATAGGCTGCAAATATGTGAGTTTAGGAGACACTCGTCAATCAAGAGTCACAGCTGCAGGGCAGACAGGTGAACAAGCGAAGGAGAAGAGACAAGGAGACGAGTTTGACTGCCATCCGCAAGAGCTGAGACAAGCTCACAACAACGACAAAGCGGTAGAACCTTGTTTTAAGAAGAGACTGAAGGGAGACAATCCAGCGCAACCAGGAGACTGCTTTAAACAGCAAGGACAACTCCTTAGGAGAGTAGGAAAGCGCGGATATATGAGTATAAGCAACAGGTAGTACCAGCACGATATAGATTTTATATCTTAGGTATGGGACATGCTAGTAAATCTAGTGGTCAGGTCAGACAATATATCACTACGCAAAGAATCACCCACCATTATTATTGGCAGGGAATCGCAAGGGACATGGATCAATTTATCAGATCAGGTCCTGAATGCCAGAGAGGGGCATCAAATCATGGGAAAAGTGAGGAAGCCACTAGTAAGGGAAACAGACCACGTATGAGGAAGAGGAGGCGTCAACATGACGGAGAATATAATACGACTGGTCCTAAGTGTGAGCTAGAGATAGGCAAACAAGTTTTACTGTTTATGCATAGTAAACAGAACAGGTTACTGATTGGATGGCACGGGCCATACACAGTGGTCGAGAAGGCATCTCAAACCAATTATAAGATTCCAGAGGAGAATCAGCTGGAAATATGTAATATTATTCTGCTAAAGAGATACTTAGCCAGACACATAACTGAAGCGGCCAACTTCAGGACACGAGCAGCCACAAAGCATTTGAATAAAGGAAATCCGAACTCAGCACTGCAGCCCAATGCGGCTAGACAGTCATCTGCAGGTGTGCAGAAAATCACAACACACTCTACGAACGTAGTCGAGCAGGGGCGACAACTCTTGACTACGGTCACGATATTGAAACAGGAAAGGGAGCAGCTCTTTATAGCTGATGCAGGAGAAGCAACTGAGGAAGATTGCGAGAAGAACGATTTGAACGAGGAGAAGGATGGCGGAAACGAGGAAGATGAGGAGGATAGTGATAGCGAGGAGATAACATCAGCCGACAATAGGGAATGTAAAATGCATCCTGACTCGCAGGAGTCTTCCCAAGCTAAGACTTCGTGTGGGGGACATATGTCACGGGACGCGAGTAAGTCTGCAATTAAATTCCTAAAACCTAATGGTAATATTTTGTCGGTAAATTTCTCACTGAATGAGTGTGTATTTCGACTTTCTATACTGATTGTCGGCACAGACATCGTTTTCATCAGTCGTGAAAAATTGACCAATTTTACAAGGAATGTTGACATAACAATAGCCATCGCTCGGCGTGAGTCTTGTAAACGTAATAACATTCACCTGTAGAAAGTCATAAATGTCGCCCAACAGGGAGACATTACATAAACAGTCCATCGCCGGACGTCGCGGGTGTGTTTACACAAAGCCAGTAATACCCAATTAGTATTTTGGCTAGTAATAGAACATAATGTGCAGGCGGCGACAGAAGGCCAAGTAATTTTACAATGAGTATTGTGGTCAGTCGTTCAGACAAAGTAATATTGGATTAAAGGAGACTGAAAGTCTGAGCCAGGGACAACATGAAAGCAGTATGAATACGAAATTATAACGAGAAGAACAACACTGTACGTGCCCCAAAAGACGAACGCAGACAAGTTGTCTCGGATAAGCAAAATATGAGAGCGACCATAGCAAAATAATACAGGAAATTTTACACAGTTTGAGGACGGAATGTCTGACTTTAGGAAAACAAACGAAATTTCACATGACACAGGAAGCGAACCCGAAAAATCGCCCTAGGCGATCCAGACGATATATAACCCAACTATATTCATTGCTTGGCATTGGTAAGAGAAACCATTCCGCCAACCAAAACGTGGGTTCTAGATTTCACAAGAAAGAATCAAGACATTGTGTCAGTGAAATTCGTATAGGGACACCAAGTGGTAGAGACAGGGACCATTTGAGATACTCATCCTTAGTCTACTACGTGGTTGGCGTTAATCACAGGACAAGCTTTAGAGTAGGGCCGACCGAGATACTGCGACGACACGCATCTCACACGTAATTAACGGCAACAACCTACCAATACTCCACGGGGGTCAGAAAGGAATTTACCAGGCGGTGAAGGGTCTTTCTATCATCGACTACCCACCCAAAAAGAAAGCAGAAAATACCCAGAAGGATTGCTGCATTTCTAAATAGCTGTCCACGTGAAATTTAATGATCTGAAGTGGCAGTCGCCAACGGATGATTTTTACAACAAGTGCCTTTGAGAAATTTAATGATCTGAAGTGGCAGTCGCCAACGGATGATTTTTTTACAACAAGTGCCTTTGAGAAACTATGATCAAAAGCTGCAAGAGCAGACGGGAGATTTTGTAACCCCAGTGCCTACCAAATTTATCGAGATCCTAAATTACATGCAGTAATGGACAGATTCTCCCTGTACAATTGATGCACCAACAAATACGAATATACAACATATTTCCATCATCGTCACCACATAAGCAAAATACCAAGACAACAAAAGGACATCTGCATAACAGACGAAGTCTCACCCGCCTAACATTGTGTTCAACCTCACCCATGAATAAGACACCTCGGACGCTCGGGACAATGTCAACACAGGCATTGTGAAAGACAAAAATACAAGCCGTGGACACCTGGCGAAATCGAGTGAACCGTCCAATGTTATTGTAGGCAGACAAAGACTTGTCCATTGTGTTCAAACAACCGGAGTTTATTGACAGTTAGCAAGAGACCAAGAAACACAAGATATCCTTTTTGTTAGTATTTAGGAGTTACTTAAATTCATCATCATCACATAGGGTAGACTTTAGATTCATTTGTGTATTTTGCATTAACTAATATCTTTCTTCACAGGGATAGTTAATGTTATTTCTAGTTGCATTTGTATCAGTGTAATTGAATGTTGTTATATTTCAGAACATTAATAAATGTTGTAGTTGTGTTTACCAACACACGTTATCACATATATAGAGAAGGAACGAAAGTGTGCGAAAGAGACATACTGTTCTTCTTCTCTTTCTCTTCTGTTCACTCAGTGTAATAGGGGAGTGGGGGCTCGTTAGTATATAGAGGGGGAGATAGAGTGGTAGGAGGTATATGTCACGAGATCCAGAATCACTGGGGCTATATGCTGGGAATTCATCCCAAAGTCTTATATTCACCTTCTCCACTCCTGCTGCTCATCTTCAACCGGGTGCCAGGCGAATCTGAGCCATTGACAAAGCCGGCACCTCACAGATAACTCTCTTTGGTTACCCTCACAGGGGTAACTTTGTGACACTATCCCCAAAACGTTTTTTTTATACAAGGGGCCCATTCAAGAGTTCAAGCTTCAGGGCCCCCAAAATGTAGATCCGCCACTGCCTAACCTTACCTGAGCCCCACACTAGAGATCAAAGTCCTGACAATATTTTCTGAGCAAGCAGTAGTGGTCACCGATTCATCATTTCTATTTTTGCTCCCTACGGAGTATGAAGCCACCACTGGATTTGGGCGCCTAGCAGGAGGCCTGCAACAAAACTGTCGTGTGCTCTTGCAGCAGTGGCTTCTGTAGCAGTCTGTTGTACATAATGAGATTACCAGTCCCAAGCACAATCTCTTGTCAGTAACTAACGTTCCATGGGTACAAGATTGCTTTGATGCAGTCTTCCATGCATGGAGGCATATCTGTAGTCATCCTTATATGACCACCAGCTATGCACGATGCTACAATATATGTACGTGGAAGTGAACCTATGTCTGTGGGGCTAATTACACCCTCATTGACTCTTGAAATCATCCACACACTTCCAGGGATTCCCCCTGTGGTGAAACTTGTTGAGAACCCAGCAATGCACACTAAGCTTGGAGAAGTCACTTGAGCCCTAGGCGTAATTCTTTGGCTTTGACCTGGTTGACTGCATGCAAAAGGATCTCACTGTGGACCCAGTGATAGGCAGGGGAAGCTGAGAAGTGGCTCTGTACAGGACGTGACAATTCCTTGGGAGAGCCCAGAACCAGAGTACAATATTTTAGCTCTGCATAGTTGGAGATCCCTCTTGGATGGCGGGGAATGCACAGTATGCCACACACTTCTTACTCCTAGCTTGGGACCAGATGTGACGATCCTTAAAATGTAAGCCGGGCTGGAGAAACTGGAGCTCATGACTTCAACTCAACACGTTTCGGAATGGCAGAAAAGCCGCAGGAAAAGTCTAGATCTACAGTGAAGTCTTCAACCTGGTATTAGATGCTAAAAAGCAAGGAGCTCAGCAGCTCTAGTTAAACAACAACAACAACAATGTAGGCTTCCAGTAATATGGCCAACCACAGTTGAGATACAATGCTCTGTAGGGAGCACAACGGGAAACGAAGATGTTGACCATAAATGTGACTGTGTGAAAGAGAAATATTTTTTTCTTCATGAATCACCGACAGCCGTGTGTATCTCTCTGAATCACCGACTGCCGTGTGTCTCTCTCTGAATCACCGACTGCCGTGTGTATCTCTCTGAATCACCGACTGCCGTGTGTATCTCTCTGAATCACCGACAGCCGTGTGTATCTCTCTGAATCACCGACTGCCGTGTGTATCTCTCTGAATCGCCGACTGCCGTGTGTATCTCTCTGAATCACCGACAGCCGTGTGTATCTCTCTGAATCCCCAACAGCCGTGTGTATCTCTCTGAATCACCGACAGCCGTCTGTATCTCTCTGAATCACCGACAGCCGTGTGTATCTCTCTGAATCACCGACTGCCGTGTGTATCTCTTTGAATTACCGACTGCCGTGTGTATCTCTCTGAATCACCGACTGCCGTGTGTATCTCTCTGAATCACCGACAGCCGTGTGTATCTCTCTGAATCCCCGACAGCCGTGTGTATCTCTCTGAATCACCGACTGCCGTGTGTATCTCTCTGAATCACCGACTGCCGTGTGTATCTTTCTGAATCACCGATTGCCGTGTGTATCTCTCTGAATCACCGACAGCCGTGTGTATCTCTCTGAATCACCGACTGCCGTGTGTATCTCTCTGAATCACCGACTGCCGTGTGTATCTCTCTGAATCACCGACAGCCGTGTGTATCTCTCTGAATCACCGACAGCCGTGTGTATCTCTCTGAATCCCCGACAGCCGTGTGTATCTCTCTGAATCCCCGACAGCCGTGTTGTAAAGGCTCTTTTCAGATCCAAATGGCCGCCAACTGGAATCGTGCTTTTATTCTGGTAGGGCTGACTTAAATTACAATCAGCTACGGTCGGGCTTACATATGGCCGACAAATTTAAATAACGCGAATGTATTCATCGTGGGCCGAAAACGTGGGCCAAGGTTAATATCAAATAACGTGGAACTGTCAAAAAATTCATCTTGAAATCCGATCCTCACAAGAGACATCACTTTTTATTGACGGACGTAAAACAGACGATTATGAACATCATCATAGGTATTATATCAACAGTTCATCTTATAATCCCAGGACATCTTATTTAGTGTATCTATGTTCATGGATGATCAACATATAATTTCATAACGGCTGACCTTTCAAGGGCAGACGTACATCTTATGGTCATGTGGTATATCAGACATCACAGAAAATCCCATCTTTAAACTGGCCTCGTAAATAATATACATGTAGGACGTTCGATCATCATCTTTGAGGCGTCATGGTAAATAGTGCATTTTCAATCCTAATTCCTGAATTCAATTTACCTCTCGTCATCTGCCGTATTCCGTAGGACGGCGGAAATATACATTATATTTTGTATTCACGTTTTGGAAATACAGTTCTTTCAAACGGCACGTACTTACAAAATACTAGGCTGGCTTCACTGACTTTACTTCATCGTTGATCCATTTCAGTACACTCTCATTGAATGTGCTGACTAGATTCCAACATGGCAAAAATTGCATAAATATTTATCTTCATTTTACTTCAATAAAAAGACTTACAGTGAGAACCACACGGCGATAGCTTCCACAAGGAAGGCCGTATCAAATAGTAATCACTTGAAGTTTACCCCCATCATGGGGTTCAAAACAAACACCCAATGTATGACTTCTGTACCAGCCATTACATCTCTCACTCAGGTCACTACGTCATCTACCGTTTAGCAACAAAAAACGCGAAAATACTTATGCACAAATATGTGCGCTTCCGTGCGCGATGAATTTGAATTACCAATATATTCTTACCACATATGTTGATGCGTACCCTCTTAACAGAAGTAGGACCCATGACTACTTTATTACTGTTAAGGAAACGAAAAGTACGCAACACATGTGTATCTCTCTGAATCACTGACAGCCGTGTGTATCTCTCTGAATCACCGACAGTCGTGTGTATCTCTCTGAATCACCGACAGCCGTGTGTATCTCTCTGAATCTCCGATAGTCGTGTGCATCTCTCTGATTCACACACAATCTTTTGTTTCTCTCTAAATCACCGACAGTCGTACGTATCTCTCTAAATCAGTCACAATCTTGTGTACCTCTCTAAATCACCGAACTCTTGTATATCTCTCTAAATCACTGATAAGCTTGTGTATCTCTCGAAATCACTGACAATTTTGTGTTTCTCTCTAAATCACTGACAATCGTATGTATCTCTCTAAATCACGGACAATCTTGTGTATCAGTCTAAATCACTGGCAAGGTTGTGTATCTCTCGAAATCACTGACAATTTTGTGTATCTCTCTAAATCAAAGCTTGAGTATCTCTCATCACTGATAATCTTGTGTATCTCTCTAAATCACTGACAACCGTGTGTATCTCTAGAAATCACTGACAATCGTGTGTATCTCTAGAAATCACTGACAATCGTGTGTATCTCTAGAAATCACTGACAATCTTGTGTATCTCTCGAAATCACTGACAATCTTGTGTATTTGTAGAAATCACTGACAATCTTGTGTATCTCTAGAAATCACTGACAATCTTGTATATCTCTAGAAATCACTGACAATCTTGTGTATCTCTAGAAATCACTGACAATCTTGTGTATCTCTAGAAATCACTGACAATCTTGTGTATCTCTAGAAATCTCTGACAATCTTGTGTATCTCTAGAAATCACTGACAATCTTGTCTATCTCTAGAAATCACTGACAATCTTGTGTATCTCTAGAAATCACTGACAATCTTGTGTATCTCTCGAAATCACTGACAATCGTGTGTATCTCTCTAAATCACTGACAATCTTGTGTATCTATCGAAATCACTGACAATCTTGTGTATCTCTAGACATCACTGACAATCTTGTGTATCTCTCGAAATCACTGTCAATCTTGTGTATCTCTAGAAATCACTGACAATCTTGTGTATCTCTAGAAATCACTGACAATCTTGTGTATCTATCGAAATCACTGACAATCTTGTGTATCTATCGAAATCACTGACAATCTTGTGCATCTCTAGAAATCACTGACAATCTTGTGTATCTATCGAAATCACTGACAATCTTGTGCATCTCTAGAAATCACTGACAATCTTGTGTATCTCTAGAAATCACTGACAATCTTGTGCATCTCTAGAAATCACTGACAATCTTGTGTATCTCTAGAAATCACTGACAATCTTGTGTATCTCTAGAAATCACTGACAATCTTGTGTATCTCTCTACAGAGACTAAGAAAGAACGGGATCACTGCTCTCTCTAAAATGTTGAATGAGGCGACTAATATGAGGCTGTGTATGGTGGTGACAACCTTATCATTCAAAACATATTACTACATAATCACATATTACTACATAATCACATATTACTACATAATCACATATTGCTACATAATCACATATTACTACATAATCCCATATTACTACATAATCACATATTACTACATAATCACATATTACTACATAATCACATATTACTACATAATCACATATTTTGTTGTCTTTTGTGTAGTTATGGTGATGCACGACGAATCTTTGCCTCAGGAAACAAAAGTGTAGGTTCCGCTATCAGCTTCCTCGTGTAAAACAAAATTGTGTTCTTCAAGAAGTGAGAAGGAGGACAATCATTTTTATCTTTCTTTGTTTTTCAGTTCCGGTGATTATCAAAAATGTCCGGACCCGAGTTTTACCGGGTGTCAATGGAGCTACGATAACTTTGTAACTGCAATGACATATATGATTCAAGTGGACGTCACAAACAAACCTAGAAATGTCACCGCCTCTCAAACTTTTAGAGTCCAAACATTTCTATCTGGTAAGCTGAACTTTATTTTTCTGTTTATATACCTTCACTTCCTTCTTTTCTTTATTCTCTTGCGTCAGTCTTCTCTTATTTAATGACTTTTACTAAATTAATATCCATATTTGGTCGTTTGTGCCACAACAGCTTAAGGATTGATTTCAAGCCTGTTGTAGTTATAGAAAAGTGTTCTGACTATTCCTTCTACATTCTTGTCTTTCATTACTTGTATCTCCCAGCTCCCTGTGACACACAGGTCTCCAACATTTTCACGCCACGCCCTCCTGTCCTGTGCCATATGTTTGTTCTCCGTCTATTTTCATTTACACCAGGTATTCCATAACACGGACTGCCTTATAAAGTTGTCTTTACACTGTATCTTTTTTTTCCCCTATAAGCTTCTTAAATGGCAAATCACATCCCCAAAGAAAATCATAAAGTCTTTTATATCTAGACATAAAACCCAATATAAACGACAGACTTTGTGTCTGTGTTGAATGGAGCGTACTCTGGCATTTTTCTAGGATTGTCCAATACAGATAGCAATGTTTAAGTAGGGTACATTAAACTTATGTCTGTACTGTGTGAATTAAGCACTGTCGTCGCCTTAGGTCTGTTACAAAGTATCTATTGAGCCTTCTAGTGGAACGTTGAATAAGCAATTACAATTGGCGAATAATGAATAAATTTGTGCAAAAATGTTACCAGCCTCAGTATGCATAGTGTCACGGATTACCTACCCTGCTTTGCAGTTGTGGTCCAACAGTGGCCAAAACTCAAGAGTATCCAATATGGGCCTTCAAAGGTGTCTACCTTCGCACAAGATTACTCTTGACAGAGTTTTAGATAGAAGGATAATGATGCTTCTATCTCAGCGACTATTCAAAAGATATTTCCGAAGTCAAGAACAATGCTGCATTGACAGGGCAATTGTTAAATTTATATAGGTCCGCCTTCTTTTATGAAGAATTATGCAATTATTAATTTTAGCTCGTTAAGCCCCCACCCTGATTTACTCAGTGAAATTATTATTAAGTTATAGCTCTGTTTAGAGTGTATTTAGTAAATTGACTGAGGCAAACAGGCAGTACATTTAAAATGATTAAATCGAAGTTAAATTTGTATAATTACAAATAACAAATTTAATAATCATTTAGGTTTAGAAAGGTTTTAGAAAATTTGAATAATGATTTAACAGAAAGATGTCATTACTGTTGTGATGGGATGTCAGTTTATAAAGGCGTTCGCGTGGTATCTTATAGGTTTCACCTATCTGCCAATGGTAGGTACTGCTCTCGCTGATGGTTTGGTTCTGTGCAGATAGGTCACAGAAGTTCTCGCGTCTCTGGTCAGGATTAAAGGCGCAGCACGTTCCAAGTAAGATCAAGGAGTAACTGCCAAGCTGGTCCCGCGTTTCTAAGATCCTCTAATGATGGTTACTAGTTCTACGTAAGTCCATTTATACTCTCACTTTGTTCCAGAGATTAGTACCCTCACTGGTACCACTAACGACTATGATAAAAGAATAGAAACAAAACGCTCTCCTGAGTATTACGTTTCCCAACCCATAGTTATGGGTCCCCTTCTTTCTATTCCACCATCCCATCTACCTCAGAATTTACCCTCGATGAGAATTAAACTTAATCCATCGAGAGAAAACTTCCTTTACATTTAAACTGAATAGCTTTATCTTTATTTTACATTCAAATAAAACGGTTAACTGTACAGATAGAATATGTTTACATTTACATCTCCACTGATTGAAAAGTGTTCACAATATAAATTGAATACGTTTTAATTTATATCTACACTTGTTGAACAGTTTGAAACTTTCATTCATTTTAAAGTGAATAAGTTTACATAGACATTTACACTGGATTGAAAATGTAAATACTTAGAATGTACATCATTTCTTTCATCTTTCCCTCCCTGCTCCATATAGAACTTGGGACTACTTATGCTTTTAGTTCTTTTTAAGAAACTAGCGATAAAGCAGTGGTGATTCATGAAATCATCATTCTGTACGCTGAGGTTGCCAGCCTCAAATGACTTGGACATCCACTAGCGGTTTTCACATATTAATATTCACATGGCAATATATACATATTAGTTCACATGTTAGAAATGAAAAATATAAAATGTAAAATGCACAACGTACGCCAATCCTGGCTCACAGACTTTTTGCTCAGATGAATAAAGTTAAGGCACTAGCAGATGCCTTTTTACAAGTGTTCTTGTTGGTTGTTACTTTTAACATTAATTCCCACTATGACTCCGTGTTACGGAACTTGTTCCCCATTATAATGAGCTAGATTTCGTGAAGCATTGTACTGTCTAATATTTGGTGTATAAATTGGACGGACATTCAAGACAGTACGTAGGCAAATAAATAACTTGACAGAAGTCTGGGTCATAGTTCCATACATATAATCTCAACAGCATAGTCCTGGACATCAGTAACAATAGTACAAAACACTTGCATCAATACAATATGTGGAACAGTCATTCTAACTTTCTGGCAGCCACTGCATTCTATTAAGTGCGGCATTCACTACTCGCACATATCTCTCTATGGTATGCATTCAACGTAAGGGCGGCATTAACTCCTTGCACATATATCTCTATGGTTTGATCACCAGACATCCAAGTTCCTCCAGAACTTCACAGCGTGGGAAAACCACAACGCGCTTATAGTGTCAATACACACCGGCTTTCTATCAAAGCTCCTATTAGGCTTCCAAACACTGGAACAGCCAGGGTCTTATAACGTAGACGTCCTCTTGGCGCGGGAAAGCAAACAACACGCTTTCAAACAATAACATACAATGGTCTTACCATAGACCTCCTTCTGGCACGGGAAAACGACGCGCCTTCTAATCCATCCATTTCCAAGCGCGGGACAGGACACAACGCGCTGGTTAACAACAATATAAAGGCTTGTAAATGCACATTACGCGGAACATCATCGCGTCACATCCAATATACGAGGGGCGTTCAGAAAGTAATGCACCACAACGTTTTTCTCAGCTAATAATGAAGATAGAAGCATAAAATTTTGCACACTTCAAATATGGCATGTGCCAATTGTGTGCACCAAATCGCACCGCAACCGGCCAAATAATACGGCTGCCCTATACCGTTGAAATAGAGCGTGTTAGCAACTTGCGTTATAAGCAGCGAATTGTGATAGAATTTCTCGTTGCAGAGAAGGAAACTGTTGTGAACATTCACAAGCGTCTATGTGATGTGTATGGAAGTTTTGCAGTCGCCAGGAGTACAGTCAGTCGCTGGGTTCAGAGAATCAAAGAATCAGGAAGTGGAGATACGGAGCTGCTTGATCGGCCGCGCTGTGGACGTCCTGCCACAGCCACCAATGCAGAAATGTTGAAATGCGCTGAGGGCATTATTCTTACTGATAGGCGAATCACTACTCAACAATTGGCCTTACATCTGTCAGTCAGCATTGGTAGTGCAAATGCAGTTATAAAAACTCGGATTTTCTAAGGTTTGCGCAAGATGGGTTCCTCGAAGTCTCACAAATGACCACCGATTGCAAAGGAAAGCAATTTCTTCTGAATTGTTGGAGCGTTTCAATGCTGATGGAGAGAACTTTTTTGCTAAGATCGTTACATGTGACGAAACCTGGGCACATCATTTTGAACCTGAGACAAAAAAGACAGTCAATGGAGTGGCATCATCCGCAATCACCACGAAGAAAGAAATTCAAGACAATTTCATCAGCTGGAAAAGTCATGATTACTGTCTTTTAGGAAATTGAAGGTGTGATTCTTGTGGACGTTATGCCAAGAGGAGAGAAAATCAATTCGCAAGCTTACATTAAGACATTGAAAAAACTCAACGTTTTCGCAGAGTTCGGCCGCACAAGAATCCAGCAGACCTGCTTCTCCTTCACGACGATGCGCGACCTCACACAAGTCTGGCAACATGGGAAGCAATCACCAAATTGGGTTGGACTGTACTACCCCATCCACCCTATAGTCCCGATTTGGCACCGTCTGATTTTCATCTATTTGGTCCACTTAAAGATGCACTCCGTGGGACAAGGTTTGAAGATGATGAAGGAGTGATTCATGCAGCGAAGAAATGGTTACATGATCAAGACAAAATCTGGTACGGGCTAGGAATACATGCACTTGTTTCGCGCTGGCATAAAGCCATACAAGTTGATGGGGATTATGTTGAATAATACTGATGTTTACATGACATATCCATGTATATTGTTTATAAATTTCATGCTTTTTTAATAAACAGCTCCTGAGAAAAACGATGTGGTGCATTACTTTCTGAACGCCCCTCGTATCATAATCCAAATCACAGACACTATTCACATACTCTACAAAAGAACTACCGTCTCCGACGACGGATTGCAACAGACTCCCCTTAACATCGCAGTATTCTTCTCTGACAAGTATGCTAACTACATTCACTCAGCACGCTTTTCACATGTGCCCGTTACCCTTGATTCACACATGTACGCCCCTGAGTATTCTTCAACCATGCTACGTGCTTCTAACAGTGAACTTTAAAATGTAACATTCCAAGCTTGCATACTTCAATACTCTAAATAGGTTACACCATTCTCTACCCACACACATATATACACGTCATGTATATCATGACACTCCGTGTGTTCTCAGTTTCCTCAGAATTCCGGTTTCCTTATTAATATGGTTTCCTGGGCTCTTTAAGTCCTTCAAGATGTTCCAACAAAAGTCCGGTCTGATAAAATGGAAGTCTGATTCTAACTCTGGCAAAGTATGGTTGTATCGTCTTGGCGAGCGCTCTTTACAGTGAACTAGACTTGCAAAAATTGCCAGATGATATTGCAAGTTTCCCTCCGCATTAGGTTTGTTATGATGCTAAGAAAGCGCCAATTGTTTTCAAACATGCGTGTCGTGTGTGGGAAAATTTAAAATTTTTTCCGACATGGAAAAATTATGTGCATGATGCAGAGGTCACCTCCCCCCTATATGGTAATAAAACATCTGATTGCCTAGCAGACAGACTCACCAACACATCTGTAAACTCATACGACAATGTGTGTCAGATGTAAAAACTTATTACTTTCATATAAAGTAATGTCTTCGTGAAAGTCGGACAGAAAACGATTATGTCATTTATGTCTGTTAAAAATGTGTCTCACATACGAATAATCTCGTTATCTGTTGCTTGAGCACACAAAAGCCGTCTCTTTACCACCTTAGTAAAGACGCACCCTTGCCTTATCAGCGATTAAACAAATTCGCTGGGGCGATTTTAGTGTTAATCTGTCCCGGCCAAGGTTTGGTACACGAGAATTTACTAACATGACTGCCGTTTCAATATTGCATCACCTGTCTACTATCTCAGCAGGGATGGGCAGGTAAACAGATAAGACGAATTATTACTAAAAAGATTGTCAGAATGAAAGTACAAAATATCTGCTACATAGCAGAGAAAAAAAGAAGTGTTGGCCATGGAAAAGCAATTAGTCAGTACAACAATTTAAAATGGGTACTGCCGGAGTGAAAGAGAGATCGAGAAGGGGTCGCCCCCAAATCCATCTCGTGACACTTAGTATCATTTAGAACGTATTATAACTAACTGATGTACCAGAATTTTTTTTTTTAAAGGGGATGGGGGGTAGATGCCAAGGCTGAGCACTCCCAACAGACGCCTTTCCAACCAGAAACATTTCCTAAGACCGCCACTGCTTATATATATATATACATAATCCCTAGGTAAGAGAAGCAGAAGTTAACCAAAAGACACACAGTGAAGAGAACTGGAGACAGAAATGACATGATGAGGAAGACATGGAAACAGCTGATGTCACGTGACAGAATGATAGAACGACTATATTCCTGTAGAGCTGATGGCACGTGACAGAATGATAGAAAGACTATATTCCTGTAGAGCTGATGGCACGTGACAGGATGATAGAACGACTATATTCCTGTAGAGCTGATGGCACGTGACAGAATGATAGAACGACTATATTCCTGTAGAGCTGATGGCACGTGACAGAATGATAGAACGACTATATTCCTGTAGAGCTGAAGGGTAATTGAAGGAAGGAATGTATAAAGGAGATAGACATACAAATAATATAAATGGCAAGTATCTTCAACCAAGTATTGTCAGTGTCCACTCTCCATTAAGTTGTATCTTCAATTTTATATTCCGATTAATACCTATGTTGTCTGCCCATCTTCTACTTTGACGTCTGCTTGGGCTTGGCCATCGCAAGTTTGATCATCCAGATCTCTTTTACCTATCAAGTAGCTCCCTTAACTCAAAACATTTGTGACGTTTCAGAGTGTTAGAGATTAGCAGGTTGGTTGTCCACTTGTATGCGTGGTAAAACTCTGATGTTTCCAATTGATGCCCCCAGTTTAATAGTTAATCTTACGATTTTCAGTGAAACCTGCTCCCGTTGAAAAATTAACTGCTGTAACAATTGTGGATACGCCCGGCTGTTTGTTATTATCATGGAGCCATTCAAGAGAGTATCGGGAAAAGGTCTACAGAATCAAACCCCAGACAGTTGGGGATGAGATGTTGATTGTAAGTTTGTGTGACATTGTTGATAGCTTACTGTTAATTAAGTTCACATGATTACTGTTGATAGCTTACTAAACATTTTAAACAAATAAGGAGGGGAAACCCGAGGCATATAAACAGTAAATAAATAAATATTACACACACAAAAGTAGTAGTGTCTAGTTGGCAGGGAGGATAATGTTTCCATAAGTAGGTGCTTGCACTTAACAGACGGATTGAAGTGGTTGGACAAGATCACTAACGGGAAACTGACGGAAAGAACCAGACAAAAACAATTGGAAGAAGAAGTGAGGGGGCTGAGGAAAAAACGCTGGCGTTGGACAGGACACGTATTAAGGAAACCATCTGATAGCATAACGAGTCAGTCCTTGTCCTGGAATGCCCAGGGTGAGAGAAATAGAGTGAGGGGTACAACATACGCAGAAGGCAGTTGGAAACAGACATGAAAGGGAAAGAGAAAGACAGAAAGACCTTGCACGGATGATACAGGACTGGACAGTTTAGAGTAAGTTTGTTGAAAGTCTATGCTCCACCTGGAGCTAATGAGCAATGAATGAACAGTAAATTTGTAAGGCATCACTGTAGCTTACTTTAAACGTATATGATATGGCTGAAAATTTACTATAAACTTGAATGACAATGTTAATAGTGTGACAGCCTGTGTGCTCTGTATCATGAATCATATATGGCAATGTCTGTCCAGGTTCGCTTACCTCTGTGGTTAGCTTTGATATGCTGTATACCACACAGTCACACACACACAGCACGTGATGCGATAACGCCATGGTAATTTGAATAGTTTATTTACATATGAGAGGATCATTGCTGTCTGCTCTGACCTCCACATTTGGTCCATCATAGAATATACAATGTAAGTTCTTTCTTTCCTCACTCTCTCTCTCTCTTGTTCAGTATCGAATCTACACCTTGTGACCTTTAACCATCAGTGATCATTCAGGTGCTATTGTCTTAGTTATGTTCTTTCTTCCTTACAGTTTTTCTTAGATTATTGTTATTTATATCCTCTCAGTGTTCAGGTTATCTTGATGGGACCGGGCCTCTCCGGGGTTGTTAATTTCCCTTGCCTCACTGAAGAATAGGACTACTGTCTATATGTATTGTAAATCACTCTACGTACCTTTTCCTTTCTGAATAATAACTAACTCACACCGTTTCTCCTTCTAGACAAGAATTCCCACTATTCAATATTTCGGGTTAATCATTACCCAAACTATTTCTTGTCCATGAAATATTCATCACATAAACTACTTGAATACTGCCATTAACATGGCTGCCGCGTATATGCGGCTTCCCTCTCTGGCTCACGTTTCTGGACTGCCCGCTAAGAAAGCGTGATTCACTAGATTACCGTTCACCTCTGTCATGCGCAACATTGTTCGCGCATCTCCTTTTTGTACTCTATCTGAACCTTCCCATTCATAATTCTCTTTATTCCTTCCCTTTGACTGTACATCGTTCCCTAACTGCCACATTATCTCCCTTTCTCCCCTAAAAATAAATTATTTATCCGTAGGAGAAAAAATTTATTTTAATGACTGTACCAGCCATTATTGTACTTAACTATGTATCAAAACAAAAACAATATCCTTAGCAATGTGCTGTTACAACCCTAGCTCAGCACATTATCAATTACTATCTGTGTCAAAGGACAATTTCCTTTTACACAACACAATTAAATTGTACTGGGAACGTACATTCATCAACATCTCGTTCCCATTTACGACCACTCATCTTTGCTTTTTCTCCTATCTGCTCATATTACATGATTTCAAAAACATACATTTGACATGTTATACATTCCACTTCCTTATTGGTCTTCATTTTTTTTCCATATCACTTAACATGTCATTATTTTCTTACATTACAACATATTACCATAACAAAACTGAGGAATAACTCTTTTCCCGTCACTTTTCTTAAGTGACCTTTCCTCTTCACATTTATGACTGTTCTTAACCCTTGTCTTTCTCACTCACATTCTACCAACTCTGTACATGTCCATACAAAGTTTATTTCCTTTTCCTCATCCAGTCACTCCTGTTGTCATACACGTAAACCCCTCATATAGTATTATCTTCTGTCACCACACACCTGGTGTGAACTGTCTGGCCTTCCTCTTCTCTCGTATAAAGCCAAACATTGTCTTCTGTCATGTCTCCCTATATACATAGTTCATGATGGCGTGAGCCATTTACTATCATGGCAACACTGAATTGCCATCCTCCTATCCACCCTTTGCTAACTAGACTCCTGTCCTTGGTCTACTACGCAGAAATATTTTCACCTTCTTTGGTCTACCTATCTTAAACCGCGTTGTCGCTTTGACCTACTTGCGTATTTTTCTGCTGCTGACCTGGCACTTGACTTCCTTTCCCACAACACTGTCTCCCAGTGTCTGAATTTCTGTTATATATGTTCGGTGAGGGTTATCCTCAATATACTCACATTTGTAGTCTGATAAACACCGCACTTAACGTTTTTTATATGTTTTTCGTTCCCTCCCTGGAACTTATCTTTGTACTTTCTCCTTTTCTTTCTCCACAACACTGTCTCCCCATGTCTACATTTTTACTGTATATCTTCGGTGAGGGTTACCCTCCATAGACTCACATTTGTAGTCTGGCAAACGCCGCACTTAACGTTTTTATATGTTTTTCGTTCCCTCCCTGGAACGTTCTCAACACATTTCTCCTCTTCATGTATTACGGAGAAAAAAAAATATGATTTCTCTCCAAAATCTTCATAAAACTCGGCCACTGCCGCAAAAATCTCTCTTTGCCATTTACTCCATGGCTTCTCACTTCTACATAAGTTCCTTCTAGAACTATCTCTTCTGTATGTCCGTGCCATCCTTCCTGTGGCTTCTCAATACCCCCGTCACTTCTCCGTGACTCTCAATTTTCCGATACTTATTTATCTAAGCGATTCTCTTGTGTTCGCCATCTCCCATGGCCCTTAATACCTCACCGTCCAATATCTCAATTACTCACTCTTAATTTCGCCATCTCTTATGGCTCTTCTTCTTCTCACATAATATCCTCGTCATTTTTCATGACCTTTTATCCCTCATCTCCCCTCTACTTCACTTACTCATAAACTCCACTATTTTTGCTATAGTGACTTCTTGTCCCTACGCCTTTCCAACGAAATGTGTTTAGCAATATCTGTATTTTCTTTTTTCTTTATTTCTCTTCTGACTTCGATGACGATTTGCCTGCTCTGCCTTTTCTATCCACCTTTTCCTGTTTGCGTCATCTATCATTTTCATCAGAACCATATCTATTTCAATTCTTGTTTGTGGAAAGTATGTATGATACTTTTCCTCCAGCACTCTCCAAACCATGCTTCTTGAGAAGTTAAAATCAGGCCGCTTTATGGTGGTTTCTATTACCTTCTTCAACTCCTTTATGTTTGGTTCAGCTATTTTGGTAATTTCCTTCATATTTATCCTATTTATACATCCAAGATCACTTTTCTAATTTTTCGGCCAATAAATTCTACGGCCTTCGTCGTCCGTTATATGCTCGAGCTCGTCCAACCTGTATCAATATTCGTCGGAGTGCATAACTCTATCCTCCTCCCCACTTGACGAATCGAATTCTGATTCTATGTCAAGCTGGTACTTTTCGTGCACTGTACTTACACCCATCTGTTTCGTATTTCTCTTCTCTGAGTCTTCAATTTGTCGTTTATCCGCCTCCCTCCATTCAGTCTGCCTGATTGTCTCTGCATGTCGCATCTATATTTCTGCATTGTCTGCTATTATTTTCTCCAGGTTGTATACTGGCAACTCCCTTTCTCTACTACTATCTCCACATTTGCTGCCTTCTTCCTTACTTCTTCTACTATTCTCTCTTCTTCTATAAGTACTTTTGTGTCTGTGACTACCCTCACTCTCGTCAGATACTACACTGTCTGAGTCAGTCGACACCGATTCTGACGACCATATCCGTCTACTGCTATATTCTGCTTCATTAACTGTCTGTCGACTTTTTTCTCTGGTCGACTGCATCGGTTCATCCTTCTTATTCTTTACTTCGATGCTATCCCTATGCTGTGGTACCACTACTTCTTTAGCAGTTTGTAGGTTCATCCTTTTTACACTGAGTGGAATCTTAGACTTTCTCGTATTGTCTAACCCATGTGACCATGTTTCATTTTCTCTCATGACGTCTTTCTCATTGTGTGCTGGCCCCAAGTGTGACGCTACAGTATCAATCTCAGTTTGTGTTCTGGCACTAATCATCTTTGTTCCATTTGTTTCTGGTTCTTGTGTACCAACGCTGACCCTGTCTCTCTGTATGTTTTCCTGTTTCTGGACTGTTGTCTTAACCTGGCTTGTCCATGGTCTATTCCTGTTACCTTCTTCCTTTATTGTAATATTTTGCTGACCAGATCCTATTATGTTTCTCCACACTCCTAGCGGTTCTACCTTCATTTCCCAACCGTTCTGTGTTCTTATCTGGCACTTCTGTTGGTTTGCTATGTTGACGTTATTTATTTCTATGGGTTTCCCTTTTCTAATTTCTCCCACAAAATTCCTGACCGCCATTCTTATTCTTCTTTTATTAAGTGTTTTCCAGTGTGCTCGTACAGCAGCTGTTTCTGGGATTTTATTTGTGTAATTGTTTTCTCTATCACAAGTGTGACAATGTTCTTTCCCTTTCGTATCGTACGATTTAGACTCTGCTTGAAGATCTCTTTCATTAAGTAATGTGTCTAATTGCCTTCTGATAGAGTCTGTGATCAGATCAACAGATGAAAAAATCGCAATTTTAACTTTCTCCAATTCATCTGCTATTATTGACATTGCATATTTGTCAATGTCTGTAAGCCCCTTACGGCATGCATGTGGGTCACCTGAAAATAAGTCTACATTACCTTTTATATTTGCGTGTTTAGCACTGTTGTCTACCTTGGCTAATGTGTCGGTAATCGTCTTTATGAGGGCCAAAGTCTGACTGTCTTGCATGTTATACTGTGTCTGTTCGGCCTGTGCCATCATACAACCTGAAAAATAATTACTTATTTCTACGGTTAACTTAACCTAACTTGCACATGAAAATGAACGGAAATTTTTCTATTAGTCTTGGATTCCCTGAAAAACAATGTTATGGTTACCAAAACAAATTTTATGCATACACTGTTACAAATCAATATTAGTGAGACTACAATACTAATAATAATGATAAGAATAGTAATTAAACAACAGTAATAATATTAATAACAATAATATTACTATAATGTCTAATTAATAAGACAAGAATAATAATACAACAATGTCTAATTAAACTAATTAATTAAGACGTCTACGTTGGAGTACTCGTTTGTCGCGATGTGGCGCGCGCGACCGACTTTTCTTTTTAACAAACACTATTGTTATATTTTTCTACCATCTGGACTACACACTGTACTGTTTTGCTACACACAAACCTGTCTGTGAATCGGTTACTGTAATGCACTCTGTGACCTGTCTGACCCTCCTTGTTTGAGCGAATCACCTCGACCTGACGTCTGCTGTGATGAGTCGTCCCCGTGCTGGAAAATTTGAATGAAAACAATTTTTCCGACTTGGTGTTACAGGACAGTGAATATTGTACCTGCTGTGTCTCTGCGAACTCTTCTCGGGCAGTAAGAAAAAATCTTGACTTGATTTCTGAGCTGGCGTTTCTGGTTGACTGGTTCCCAACCTGTCAGCTTGTGTTTACACTTTGACTGTACTGTTTTCTTCGTATGTTGTGAAATTACAACTTTGCCTTCTATCTGCGTTGTTCTGCCGTCTGTGGTTCTTGACGTCTGTCATCAACCAGTTTGTGTGTTGTACTTTGTCTTGATGAATGACTGATTTTCAATGCTGGCTGAGGTTGGTCTCGGCTCCCGAATTGTATAATGTGTGGTGTACTTTGCCTTGTTGTGGCGACTTATTCTCGTGCAGGTCGATTTGAAAGAAGAAAATTCCGACTTGGTTTTCGGACCGACGTTTCTGCTTGGCTGGTTCCGATACTGTTCACTTTGTTCTGTGTTTACAACTTACACTGTTGTCACTCTGTTTTTTTTTTCATGTTATCGAAACGTAAATATGAAATTTTTCTTCGTTGTACTCTGCCGTCTGTAGTTGGTGAGGTCTGCCACAGATACGAAAATGTATTATGGTGTCTTCTGTCGTCCGTGGTTGTTGAAATCTGTCACAGCGTCAAATGTATCTATGTGTTCTGCCTGAAGCGAGGAGAGATGACAGCATAAAGCATAGTTTCTGAACTACTGTTTATAAGCAATGTGTGTGTGCTGCTAGAGGTTGGTCATGGCACCAAATTCTATACAGATGTGACAGCCTGTGTGCTGTGCATCATGAATCATATATGGCAATGTCTGTCCAGGTTCGCTTACCTCTGTGGTTAGCTATGATATGCTGTATACCACACAGTCACACACACACAGCACGTGATGCGATAACGCCATGGTAATTTGAATAGTTTATTTACATATGAGAGGATCATTGCTGTCTGCTCTGACCTCCACATTTGGTCCATCATAGAATATACAATGTAAGTTCTTTCTTTTCCTCACTCTCTCTCTCTCTCTCTCGTTCAGTGTCGAATCTACACCTTGTGACCTTTAACCACCAGTGACCATTCAGGTGCTATTGTCTTAGTTCTGTTCTCTCTTCCTTACAGTTTTTCTTAGATTATTGTTATTTATATCCTCTCAGTGTTCAGGTTATCTTGATGGGACCGGGCCTCTCCGGGGTTGTTAATTTCCCTTGCCTCACTGAAGAATATGACTACTGTCTATATGTATTGTAAATCACTCTACGTACCTTTTCCTTTCTGAATAATAACTAACTCACACCGTTTCTCCTTCTAGACAAGAATTCCCACTATTCAATATTTCGGGTTAATCATTACCCAAACTATTTCTTGTCCATGAAATATTCATCACATAAACTACTTGAATACTGCCATTAACATGGCTGCCGCGTATATGCGGCTTCCCTCTCTGGCTCACGTTTCTGGACTGCCCGCTAAGAAAGCGTGATTCACTAGATTACCGTTCACCTCTGTCATGTGCAACATTGTTCGCGCATCTCCTTTTGTACTCTATCTGAACCTTCCCATTCATAATTCTCTTTATTCCTTCCCTTTGACTGTACATCGTTCCCTAACTGCCACAATAGCTAACTGTAGCTATATAAGACAATGTTTATAATTTACTGTAAACTTAACTCACAACGTTATTAGTTAACTGTAGCTACATAAGACATTGTTAATAACTTACTGTAAACTTAAATCACAATGTTAATAGTTAACTATGAAGAGCTATATGAGACATTGTTAATAATTTAGTGTACGCTTAAATCACAATGTTAATAGTTAACTGTAGCTATATGGGATCGAACCATAGACCACTGCGCTAGGAAGCCAGTGCATTAACCACTATGCTACCGCGGCTCCGTAGCTATATAAGACTTTGTTGATATCTTGTTACATGCAAGTTTACTGACATTGTTGATACCCCCCCCCCCCCCCCTCCCCCCCTCCCCCAACATCTTCCCCCCCCCCCCCCACCCCCTGACGCCTAGTCAACAGTGATATGCACCCGTTATGTGTAATAGTATTCCAAATAATTCCCCAAAATCATTAATGACTCGCCCCCCGCCCTCCATGAATCCCACACATAACTTCCTACATACCCTGATACCACGCGCATCCTCCCACCATAACACCCTATCCCATACAACCACCTCACCGCGTTAACCACCCCACCCCATACCAGAATAGTATAAGACACCGGCTATATCCAGCACACACCTAATGAACCCAGCATGGCCCCCAACAGATAGACCCACGCAACCTCACCACCTACCACCGCCATAACCTCCCTCTCCCAGTACCGAACTATAACAACCAAACCATCACACAGAAAGCCCCATCACCATCGAACACAAAACACTAGAACACGACAGCAGGAAAATACAGCAACAAACACAGACATACCATCCTACCAGTATCATGCCCGGTTCCTTATTATCACCGCACAACCGTGTGTTGATGACCATCTGCAAACCAAATTTCTAAACCTCCAAAAATCTCCCTACACCACCCCAAATCAACTCTACCCCTTCTCACCCCCAAATGACACCTCTCTCCTCTTCATACCCTTCTCCTACACCCACAGATACAGTAACTCACATCAAATCCTCCCCCCCCCCCCCCGCCCCCTCCCCTCTTGTCCTATCCGCCCCCCACACGCCAAATATGACCACTACCCTCAATCCTCCCAGCGCACACTGATAATACCTAAATGTGTGCCACCCCCCCCCCACCTTGATTCGCCCCAACTCCTGTTCTCTCACCCCTCTCACACCGCTAGACTCGTGCCTCGTATCACGTCACCAAACAACATTCCCCCCAATCCCCTACGACCCTGCACAACCAATCAATCATTACCATAACCACGATACCCCCAGACCACTCCACCCTCCCCAGACCACTAAAATCCACCCCCCATGACCTAATCCGACCAGCACCCCAACCTTGTGTCCACATAATCACACATCACTCACTACCAGACACTAAGACAGTGTAATCTCCAAAAGTCACACGTTGTCTACCAGATGTTAAAGGGCTGTTTAATCCCAAGGATACCCAACCACTAGTTACTAACTCTATTGTCTTAGTGACCAAGTATAAGTGATTTATCCCCCATATTTGTATAGGGGACTTATGTACTGACTGACCATCAGATGTGGAAGAGTATCTGGAATTTACAATGTGTGGGCGTGGGTTACAGAGACCTGTACTTTTGACTATCATCACAACATTTATAGTACCTCATCATGTGAACGTATTCTGCATTAATATTGATCACATCCAACTTCGATATCATCGATAAGTTACTAGCCCCAAGACCCCATCAATACTACGAAGGGTTATCACTAGTCCCGTTAAGATGTCTAGGTACCAGAACAGATTCAACTGTCTACCTCTTCCTTGCTTTTAGTATCTACATCTCTAATTTGTTAAGTGGGTTTTTATTGGTGAGCTGGCTGCTGCAGCTTGACCGAATCGCTTACACACTCAGACCTACGCGGAGAGGAAACAGATATCCATCAATGCTCGCTCCCGCTTCTAGATTAGCATTGAATGTTATCCAACCATACTGAAGTTCTAATGTCCAGCTTGGACACAAGAGTCTGCTCTCACCCTGCCATATGTGCATCCTGCAAAACTCATTTAGATATCCACCTGTTCGTACATGGAGCATTTGAACTTCAGTACATCCCCGCACTTATATTTTGTTACATTGGTAAATTACAAGTGTATTCATGATCTTTACATAGAGTTACCCATAATGATCTCTAACACGCCCAACTGACCAGTACTAGTGACATTATCGTACCTCCTCCCAAGGTCAACAGTGTGGAAGAGATGGTGTAGGACATACTTAGTATTAGAATCCCGGTACCTAGTACCCCGTCACTGATTTTAGAAGCTAACTTATCAAGTGTTTATACCGACTCAATTGTGCCATATCACGAGAGATTAATCACACTACTAATGTCATGTCACTACCCGCAACTCTCCAAACACCACCACCACTTTACCAAGCGTACGACGTATGCTCCCAAAGTACCGAAGCTCACCACAGACACCTCCACTCTGGGGGGGTAATATATTGAATTTCCCCCCTATTCTGTTCCAATAGGGGCAAAGAAGCAATAAGAATTTTTTTTACCAATCGATCCCAACGACCCATTTTGTGATATTTTTCCCAATAGTATGAAGCCCCCCGCCCCCCCTAAAAATTGGGAAACAGGCTGTACCATCCTGGCCACAGCGAGCCTAAAAAAACTATGGCGGTGAAAACACACAAAACCCATAATAAATCACCACAAGCAACATACACGCAAAATAAGAAAATAAATTCCAAACACAAAGAAAAGGTTAATTTTATGTTGTGTAACTGTTATTTAATAATAGATCAACAAACTAACCCCATTGTTTCTTTGCCCGGAAACGGTATACCCCGCCAATCACTATGTTTCGTCACTATTACCAAATACAATTTTATGCTCTGTTTCCAACATCCCTGCTATACACAATCTGTCTTTTCTATTATTTAGATTTAGTTTACCGTTATTAGGATTTTATATCTAGATGAATTTTATTTCCCCCCCCCCAGTTTTAGATATGTGCCTACACAAATCGACCACAAATTATCCACCTCTAGCTTGTCAGTATAGGTCCTTATACTTCTTTCCTAGATGCTGACTGCTAGAACGCATCATAGATGCGCAAAAGACGGGTGCGAGTAAATCCTCCAGATAGCTTCTCTTGAAACGTCATTGGGGTACAATCACTATCCGACTATTAATCCCCATAATCCTCTCTCTCTCTTAACTCACTAGGCGCACACGTAGATCTAGTTCAGCCCGGTCTCCAGTTACAAAAGTCGAAACACCACACCCCATGACACAACTCAGAGACACCAAACGAAACCCCCAAAGTTAATACACGACCACGAGACCAACCTCACACATCAAGAACAACGAACCCCACTCCCAACACCCAGCTAATATGACAATGTACCCTCCCACAGCCCCCCTGCACACCTCCGTCACCTTCTCCCCATTTCATTGTAGAGACACACCCACTTCAGCCACTCTAAACTACCTAATCATGTCCCTACAGAAATCCAACTCCAGACTATCTCCCGAATCAACCAAGTATAAGATCCTCACAACCTAGCCAAGCCCCAACAAACACTATATTGACATTCAACACTAGTTTCATTAGGCGATTATGGGGGCAATAGATTCCATAAAAACTCACAAACCCACTCCACCACAATAATCAGTGGTATAAGACCCCCTGGACCTTTGTTATCTCGATCGCCACACTACGTACAGAACACAGCCCTATGACTGATGCGTTTAATATGAACACCCTCCCGTCCTCAACTTCATCGGGCCCAACAGACACGCTCTTGATGTTAAGGGTCGATGAGAAGGTACATCCATGTTCAAAAATAATGGTATATTCTGACTCTGCTACCACCGGTTACAAAAACCATTCCAACGTAAATCCACGCCTTTGCTACAGCATCCAGATCCGAACGTGAGCGAACAGACGAGACGAGAGTTTTTTTGACTAGATTACCTACCAGGTGTCCTGTCTATTTCCCAAACCACACAAACCACTTTTTTCAAACGTCACCAAAATACTAGCGACATGCACAAGACCCACAACGGTACACGTGTAAGAGATGTCCAACCCCGCGGACAAAATCTTCACAAGTTAATAAAAACAAACTATCCCTACGTATACATAGGCATCACGGTTTGAGCCCAAATCAGTCATCCGAACCCCTCACAAATAAAATACCCAAATCAATACGAGTGTGCCATATTATCGCCAATAAGTTCCATACTCAAGGGACCCGAACCTCGGCTTTTTACAGGCGGACAACCAACACACACCAAAATGGGCTATGTGGTATCGTCTGGCCGACCAAAATAAACAATTTAAAATATGAAAAAAAAACAAAAGGCATTAATTAATATATGTTGCTAATTGAAATTTATTATTTTTTTTTTTGTTTTTGTACAATAAACCCCCCCAAAAAAAAATATACGGTATTTCAAAACTGGAGTTACAGACAAAAATCCAACCTTTTTTTGTTGGAGCAAAACACAAGTGTGCACTCATCTCTAAAACTGAAAGAAAACGGGGGTAACGAGCACTCCCCTGTGCAAATTAAACTGAGAAGTTTTTTCCAAAAACCCAAAATTAAAAACTAATTATTTCCATTTGGAAAAAGAAAATTTGGGTTTTATTTTGGGATTGTTGGTGATTAAAGGTATGATGGGAAAAAAAAATATTTACAACCATATTTTCACCTGTTTATAGCTGTGTTTTTACCCCGCCTTGTTTTTTTCCCCTAAACTCTCGCTATGATATTTTTCTTTTTATTTATTTTTAATGTTTGGATACCCCCAACCAAATTTTTTCACACATGGAGATTGTTTCCTTTTTTTTTTTCCCAACCAATCCATATCCTGTTGGGGCCCAACACACCATGCAGACCTTGTGAATAAAATTCCCCCAAGCGTCAACTTTTGTTTCTTTTATTACTTTAAAACCACATCATTTTTAATATTTTCATTTTTAAATTAATGTTGTTGTTCTTCAATCTTTAGGGATAAATCAGTTCTCCCCCATGAGCATTGAATATAAAGTTTCATCCTTTATCAATTGCCTAGTTCGCTCAAACCAAAATTACTGATGCACCGACACTAAAAGTGAAAACAAGACTACTAAGTTATCAAACCTCATCCGATTGGGGGTTTTGTCCTATGTGAAACAATCCACCACCTGTATGGGACACTGAGTACCCGGGGCGTATCCCCTAAACAAGTTAAGAATTTGCCACACCAACCCACTAACCACAAAAATGACTCAACATAATTTCCGTGTGAATATCCACATCCCCCCCAATATAAACCCCCCACCAACTCCCCCATTCCCCCCCCCAACATCAACTCAACAACAACAATAAACCCGTCTCCCAAAATGAAGCACCCCTAAAAAACAAAGTCAAAGCATGCGCCCCCCACCCCTTTTAACTCCCCCCACATCCCCCCCCACCCCAACCAAACTCCCCCCATTGTCCCCCCCCCCCAGCCCCCCCACGCCCCCCCCCCCCAACAAACACCCCCCTTCCCCCACAAAACCCCTCCCCCCCCCCCCACCAAAAAACCCCTACCATTAAATACCCCTACCCCCCCCCCACCACAACATACATACCCTCCTCCAACAACAAACCCAATCCCCAACCCAAAAAAATCCCCCATTAAACCCCCCCAACCCCCTGCCCCCTAACCCCACCCCCCCCCCCCCACACACCCCCCCACACCCACCCCCCCCCCCCCCCCCACCCCCCCACCAACAAAACAATCCCCCAACCAATCCCAAACAGACCCCACAAACCCTGCACACAATACTAGTCCCAAATTCTTCACCACCAAAGGGAATAACATTAACCTGCACAAAACCCCAAACCTATGATAAACAGGGTAAAAAATACACCTACCCCACCCACCAAAACAAACCAAAACAACCAAACACAACCAAAATGTGTTTTTTAAACCTAAAAATGAAAAAAAATCTTACGCCCAACAAAATCCCCCAAAATCACATCCACCACAAAACCCCCCCACCAAAACCCACAATAAACCCCAATACAACCAATGCCAAACCAGTACCTCTTATTTTTTATTTCCCTTAGAATCCCCCCCCCGGGAATTGTTTGGTATAACCCCACCTAACAATCTGAACAGCTACCCAACCCCCCCCCCACCTTAAATCACACCCCCCCCCCCCAACCCCCAACCCCCCCATACAATTTCTTACACCTTCCTCTCACATAGCTATCACCAGTAACTCTGCTAGTACGGGACCCTAAATATCTCAGTCCTATCTTCTCAAAAATTACCGACAGTGTGTATATAGGAATCACACATTCTATAAATATTTTTGTGGTGGGTAGATTTCTAATTTTTGAATTTTTGCCAGGGCAGCGGTCTGATTGGCCTATTCTTTACGATTTCCGACTGCCGTGGGATTTTTAACGTGCGCAGCGTGCACACGGGACCTCCTATTTTTTGTCGCCCTTATCCGAGAAGGCTAGGCATCCGATTTCACTACCCTGGAGACCAGGGGGGAGTATGACATAATTCGGACCACTGGTTCTGAGAAAAAAAATTTCCATAAATTATATTCCCACAACAGGGAATCGAACCAGGTACCTCTAGAGCTCGAGGCGGACGCCATATCTCTTAGCCACTCCGACCCCCTGTTCTTCGTTTAGATTGTTTAAAATGTTTAACTTTCAATTTTTGTCCATGTTTCTCTTCTATTTGCTGTCAAGTAATCAATAGTTATGTCTCATTTATTGATGGATTATTTCCAGGAGGAGGCATCATTTAAGCAGTAATATATTTTCCAACTTTGCTTTAAAAGTAATGTATTTTTGTTAGTCATAGATCATAACATTATTATGTTTTAGTCGCTGTTTAAGTCATTGTTGTTGTTGCCATTGACGTGGGTATAGATACACAATTTGACCTCTACTCGAACATGAACATTTTCGGAATATTTTTACTTCAGGTTTTGACGAGTCGATTTACCAACATGACCTTCACTTTCTGTGGATATCTTCCGTACACGCACCACACCTTTTCTGTGAATTGCTACCCAGCGGGTATTTATTCTGGCTACTATAGTGACCCAGTTTATACTGATGCCTGGACCTCTATGACAGGTCAGTTAAAGATCTGACGAAAGCACGAATAGTATGTTATAATGGCCCATCATTGCGGAATTTGATTTTGCCATTTCTAAGACAAACAATTGTTTGTGACAGGAAAAAAAAAAATCGCTGTTAATTCTTTATCAAATGGTACACAACTCTGTTTGGCATTTGTTTGCTTGTTAAGGGGGCATGAAGATGCCCAATTACATTGTAGACAAAGGGAGTGAATTAAGTGGATTTTGATAAAACAGCTAGACCATCTAAATTGTAGGCCTACTATTAGCCTATAACAACTTGACGATCCAGATTTCAATATTAGCCTATAACAACTTGACGATCTAAATTTCAATGTTAGCCTATAACAACTTGACGATCTAGATTTGAATCTTAGCCTATAACATCTTGACGATCTAAATTTCAATATTAGCCTATAACAACTTGACGATCTAAATTTCAATATTAGCCTACAACAACTTGACGATCTAAATTTCAATATTAGCCTATAACAACTTGATGATCTAAATTTCAATATTAGCCTATAACAACTTGACGATCTAAATTTCAATATTAGCCTACAACAACTTGGCGATCTAGATTTCAATATTAGCCTATAACAACTTGACGATCTAGAAACGTAAAGGCAAAAATCTTCGACAACATGAAAAATTCATCTGAAGCAAGCTATTCTGGTAATTCAACTCAGCCATTCAAGATGGAAGAAGATTATCTCTTAAGAAGGTGCATGACCATAATTATCTCACAAATTCAAACTTAGAATCATCAAATTCTATATTCGGGTGTGTTCTCCATTATTGTTTGGTGTAAAAACATGGACAGCGAAAAAGCGATTGGAAGAAAGAATTTAAGGCCTTTGAGATGTGGACATATAGAAGAATGGAGCATGTTTCGTGACAAGAGGAAAAAAAAACATATAAAGAGGTCCTAGAACACCAAGGAACGACTAGAGAAATAATGACGGAGCAAAATATGACAACTAAAATATTTAGGTCATGTAGGAAGACATGACACCTTACTGAAGACCATAATGGGAGGAAGAGGAAGACAGCGCGATATGTAGGAAGATTACATCAAGAGATGGACAGGAAAGTGTCTATCAGAGTGCACCATCAAGAGATGGACAGAAAAGTGCCTATCAGAGTGCACCATCCATCAAGAGATGGACAGGACAGAGTCTATCAGAGTGCACCATCAAGAGATGGACAGGAGAGTGTCTATCAGAGTGCACCATCAAGAGATGGACAAGAGAGAGTCTATCAGAGTGCACCATCAAGAGATGGACAGGACAGAGTCTATCAGAGTGCACCATCAAGAGATGGACAAGAGAGAGTCTATCAGAGTGCACCATCAAGAGATGGGCAGGAGAGAATCTATCAGAGTGCACCATCAAGAGATGGACAGGAAAGTGTCTATCATAGTGCACCATCAAGAGATGGACAGGAAAGTGTCTATCAGAGTGCACCATCAAGAGATGGACAGGAAAGTGTCTATCAGAGTGCACCATCAAGAGATGGACAGGAAAGTGTCTATCAGAGTGCACCATCAAGACAAGAGAAAAAAGACGATGGACATCCATTGTAGCCGATCTAGGATGTAAAGATGGCAGCTGATGATGATGATGACTTGCAAATGCCAAAAGAAGTCTGATCTGCTGACTCAACTTTTTTTCTTCTCTTAATTTGACACCTGGAAAGTTTGAATAAAAACGACAACCATTAAGTTACAGACTTTCATAAATGGGTGCTTGCAGAGAATAGAAGGATTGAAATGGTATGATAAGATCACTGATGTGGAACCAGAATCGTTAAAGACCCCAGCACTAATTAAAATATAATTTTTTTGGCGATTCTCAGGCATGTCGTACAAGGCAACTAATATGAAGGCTTATGAGTCTGGCAACCTCAACATGTCAAACAAATTGCCAAAGAAACCACCGCTACAAGAGCACGTGATTGTTTAGTGCAGGCCTCCTGGAAGGGGGCCGCCGTGCTGCATTTGGGGGCTCTTTGCTCCGTAAGAACTGCAAAGGAAAATGATGATGACGTCAATGATGATGACGTCAGTGATGATGACGACGATTATGAATGATAACTATGTATTTGAACAACATACTTCTGAACAGATTAACGATCTTTATATCATGAGTTCCATTATAGGCATCCGCCATTTATACATTCAAAACGTAGAATACTTGATACGTATGAGAACCATTAATCATATACAGTTCAGGCAATTCTCGCCACGTAATACAGTGCTATTAAGCACCCATTCTTATGTATGCAAATATTCACGTATGTATTTCTTCCAGCATGAGAAATTAATATCAACACGAGATTCACACACCTTCTAATAATAATTATTAGTATATACTGCACGCAACAATCCTTGGTAATGAATTACACAATCTCAGCATACTTTCATGTAGATACTTCTGGAATGAGTAGTGGATATACCACAATTAATAAAGAGGCGATGCCACACTTTGTAAAACATCTCTGCACGCTCCAAAAGCGTAACTGAAGACTCCTCCCGTTTCCACTCTTCGTCATCCTTAGTTACATACTATCAAGTCATAATACTTGCATACTTTCACATCCTTTCTATGTGCTGTTGGTGTTGTGACATGGTGTGAAAAATCCCGACAAAATAACTTCATCAAAATTGTTTCCCACCATGAAGTGAACCCCAACAAATAATAAATTGTTTAGTTGTAACTTTTCAGTATTTTCATTATATTTTCAGAGTGATGTTGCCTTATATCAAGAAAAATATATAAAGTCCTTAGAGATTTTTAAGAAGAAATGTTATTTATGATTTTTTATAATTTATTGAATTGTTCGAAATTCATCGATTAATCTTCGATTAAAGAAATTCAATTAATCGATTAAGATTTTTAAAAATCAATCCCATCCCTACTTTTAATGTTTCATTTCTACACAGCCCCAGACTTGGGCCCACGAGCAACAAATGGCAGCTTCACTAGTAGCTTCAAGTGTGTTCGTGGACTGAGGAATGTGACATTAATGTGGCAGGTATTAGATGAACTCTTCAAACAGAGTTACCTCTCTGGTCGTAGTAGTTTATGTCGCTTTGATGTTTGTTTTTTTAGTTTATGGAGTAAAATGTTATGTTTAACCCCTGATGAGTTATAATTCAGGAAATATAACACCTATAACTGTAGAGAGTACACTCAGTTGCCACTACCAGCTTATGACCTTATTCCGCCTATTTATTTATTGAATGTCATTTATTATTCATCACCAGTCAGCTCCCAAAGAAGTATAAGACCTTCAACAAACGTCTGCCAAATCTTCCTGTCACGTGCCATCAGGTCAAGGACTTTCCGTGTCTCCCTTTTTCCTTTCATATCTCTCTCCAGTTCTCTTCTCCATGTTTTCTTTGGTCTCCCTCTGTCTCTCTTATCTGGGAACTCCAGAACATGAACTGCCATGTAATACTGTCAAAAGGTTTCCTCAGTGTGTGTATGTGTGTGTGGTTTGATTTTTAAGGACAATCTTCATTGCACACGGACATCTCCATCAGAGTTCCAACCTCCTCCGTTAGATCACATAAAGAGGATCTCAGCACAGTGCACGAACTCCGTAGCACCGCCGAGGATCCCAATGCGTATATAAAGGAATCACACATTGTAAAAATATTTGTTTGATGGGTAGATGTTTCCTAATGTTGTAAATCTTGCCATGGCAGCAACCGTATGGCCTACTCTTTACACTTTCCAACAGCCGAGGGATTTTTAACGTGCGCAACTTGCACATGGGACCTCCTATTTTTCACCTTACCCGAGAAGGCTAGGCATCCGATCTCACTACCCAGGAGATCTCACTACCCAGGAGATCGAAAGGGAGTATGACATAATTAGGACTCACTGGTTCTGAAAAAAATGTCCATCAAATATAAAGATTTAATAACAGATGAGTGGAAAGAAGAGTGGGATAACAATCTGAAAGGAAGACATGCATATAAGATGTTCAAGGCTCCAACAAGAAAATGTCAGTGTTACGTGCAGTCTTTGATATCTTACAATATAATACATTTGTATGCTTGTTATGTTCGCAAATATTTTGTAAACAAAATAGATACTTTTTAGTGCTTAAGGAAAAGTCATTATTGAGTTACTTCCCTTGAAAGGAGTGTCGTCACTTTCGATCGAACTCCGCGGATGAATCCAGTTTTACTGCGATTTATTCTTTGTTTGGGTAGAAATAGATTGTTCTTGCTTCAGTGTATCTATGGCCTGAATTTATGTGTATTGTTTGTCTGGGTAGGACGAGTCTGTCTTATATCTGAATATCTTTGCATGTCTAAGTCGAACTATATGGTCTTTTGTCGCTTGAAAGGTCAAAGGGCTGTTCGGCGGATGTGTCGCTAGAGTGGTGTGATTTGGCTTCGCCCTGATGATGGGGGCTGTGGTTTTTTGAATCGGCTTGTCGCCGGAAAAAGTGATCGATATATGTGTAGGGGAAAGTGATAGTAGTTTTAGACCTATCGTGTATGCTTTACCCCAGTGTTTATTTTGATTGCCAAGGGATGGCAGAATCAGTTATTTCTGATACCAAGGTAAAACAAACGCACTTCTTATGAACTCTTACGAAGCCATCGTTTTCAATAAGGGAAGATTTAACTATATGAAGATGACATTCATTCATAGCAGCACCATATTGTAAAGTGAAGTCAATTGTATCATGATAGAATCTACAAAGTAATGAGAACATTTAATGTATGATTAACTTTGATACAGATTCCTAGTTGTATCCAAACGTGAGTTACAGCTCACGAGAGAAGCCATCTTGTATTCACATATTTAAGGACTATCAGGAAGAGAAAGGGATGCCCCGTATTATCGCTTGATGAGTCCAGAGATCACTGCTACACATGAGAACCCATTACTAGCGGTTCAATATGATTATATGAAAAAATATGTGCTGATCATTATTTAAAGGAATCTTCGCTAGACGAGGTTAGGTCTAGAAGCCATCTTGAATATTGTTTATAAACTGACGTGCTTTTGTCAGTAAACTCAGATGATATATATATATATATATATATATATGGGCAATACTGAGTGCTTGTCTACTGACAGTCCATGATGCTATTATTCTACATGAGTGCCCATGTATCATTGCAAGACCATTTATCCACTGTACCATGATGTATTATGCCAACCTGTGATTTGTCAATGTATCCGTGCTGTCGAGTGTGTACGTCCAATTAAACTGTAGCAAAGGTACACAGTCGTTGGTGTCGATGACTTCCAGCCATACATGAGTGAAAGAAAAAGACCAATTGTCAACACTACGAACTCTTCTTATCATTCGCGTATTACACTCTCACTTCATGCTTACACACCCCTGCGTAGGTCGAGTTGACATTCCATATTCAAACCACGAGCAACACTCTGACGAGTCTTTAACACTGGAGCTTCCAAACATCCTCTTAACACCGTGGTCCTGTACACAGTTGATGTCAGCAGGGAAAATAAATAGATAACAACAACCCAATACATCTATTTAACACTGATGTTCTAACACAGCCATTCAACACTGATGGCCAATATATATTCAACACTGGTGGACATCATTTATGAAAAAGGAGGCTTATCATCTGGTGGGCCAGCTTTATGGGTTTGACCTCGCAGAAGTTGAGAAGTCAACAGACTACCGATACCAGACCGTTTCCTGTGGCTGATACGACACACTTGCAGTATTAGTTTGCTCTTTGTCAACACTTTGTCACGTGACCTATCAAGTGAATGCAGTATCTAGGTCAGCGTTGTTGACATTTTTACATTAGACATTACAGAGTTTCACAGAACAGTTGGATCAATTCTTGTCAATATTAACAGGAAGACAGTATTATTGAACTAAGAAGTCCTATTTTCATCGATGGATCTTCTTGTCTTCTATATATGAACTTTAATATTTAAGGCCAGAATTTGTAATTCAATAAAGTGGCAGTTTAATTATATGCATAAGAATAACTTTGCCATTACTGTAAAACTGAGCCTATTTTGCAACACATACTATCATACACATAATTTATATATTTATGTTTACATGTTATTTGTTTGTATAATATATTAGTTTATATGTCAGCGGGTTGTGTTTAGGTTGGGCGGTGTCCTCACAACAGAATATCCCACGTGATAGAGGATCCGTTGTGGGCGTTTTCTTTAGGTGCAATTTCCTTAATTGGAAATTTGCTTGCAACAACTAGTTGCTATTTGTGTTAGCTGTGAAGACTGTAATTATTGTTATTTTTGTAATATTTCTTTGTTCTTTAGTTTTGTTTTGATTTGTTTGTAATTTGTTGGTCTACCCTTTACTATCTTTCAGTTCTATTCACAATTTATATTCATATACTGTGACGTCATTTGTGTTGTTATTCCTTTGCAGATTCAGTGATTACTTTCATTGATTTCCCTATTTGATTTATTTGATTTCTGCAAACGTTTTCGTATTGTCAGTCTTATTTGTACTTTATGTATTCTGTTGGTTGACATATGTTTTATATAGGTATATTTCATAAGACACTATTGCTTGTGCACTGCACTTGGATTATAGTATAAACCAGTACTTGATTATTATTACTGTTATACAAGACCTTATTAAGGCTTGTGACCCACTGAGATTGAGATAGTGTACTGATTAATCAAGTCATTAAGAACTTGTGGTATTATTATTGTTTCAAGTAATTAGTATTATTGTTAGACATCATGTCTACATTAGAATACTTCATTGTACAAGGGAAATCCCTTGATAAGACTGGTCAACAATTAGAAGAATGGGAAGTTGCTCAATATGACAAGACATTAGCAGCTGAAGAGAGAAGATTAGCAGCTGAAGAGAAAAGACTAGACAGAGAAGCTACTGCTGCTGCTGAACAAAAGAAATTGCAGATGCAGGTGGAGGAAAGGAGATTTGAAGCTGAACAAAAAAAATTAGAAAGAGAAGCTGCTGCTGAACAAAAAAGATTAGACAGTGAAGCTGAACAAAAAAAAAATTAGAAAGAGAAGCTGCTGCTGAACAAAAAAGATTAGACAGGGAAGCTGAACAAAGAAGATTAGAAGCGGAAGAAAAAAAAAGCAATAAGAGAACATGAATTTGAGTTAGAGAAATTGAGATTGACAATTATGAGTAATGTTAATCAGGCATCTAGTGGTAATGGTAAACCTTCTACTTACAAGGTTAAGGTTCCACCGTTCAATCAGTCCAGTGACGATATTACATTCTGGCCACACAGGGGTGGTCACAATTATAACAATTTCCATAGAGGAAGTAATTATAGAAACTATCCGAGGTATCCGTCTTGGAGTCAACAAGATCGCAATTACAGAGATACTCATTATAATGAATATGATAATGGTAACCAAGAGAACTATGACTCAAACCCAAATAGGGGTTACAATAGAGGTAACAATAACTACAGAGGTAATAATAACCGAGGTAGATCTCAAAACAGAAGACATAAACCACATTTTCAGGCAAACTCTGCACAACAAGAGTCTCATGAAGCCTATAAACAGAGTAAAGATAATAATGACGCTAATAATATGGCATGTTCCGCTTTTGATTTTGGGAGAGCATCTCAGTGCCCCCAATGCAAAACATTATTTGAGCCAACCACAGTGTCTACTTTAAGCTGTGGCCATCCTCTTCCTGCTCTTCCTGCATCAGTCGCGCATGATGGAAGAGGTTCTCTTGTCTTACATAAGGGTTTAGTAAATAACAATCCAGTCTCCGTGCTATTTGATTCTGGATGCACCACAATTGGTGTTAGGCAGTCACTCGTAGATCCTTCCCGTGCCACTGGACAAGTAGTCAAATGTGTAACATTTGGCGGCACATTAGAGAAATACTCTACTGCTATCATTAGGATTGCTACTCCTTTCTTTACAGGAGATGTACACGCATGTCTTCTTCCGAATCCAATCGCTGACCTCATCATCGGTCGCATTCATGGAGTCAAAGAATGCACTCCGCAACAAATTTCCGCGTGGGAAAGGCAAAACATGCAGATTGCTAACGCTGTAGTCACTAGAGCTCAGGCTCTTAATATGCCTCAAACTTCATCTACTGAAGATAATGAAGTGCATAACCAAGATGATCCCTTGGTAATTTCTCGTGACTCGTTTATAAAACAGCAAGAAGATGATCCCACTCTGAAGAAATTCTTCATTCTTGCAACTAAAGGTGATCCGAATAAAGACACAAGTCGTAAATCGTAGATTACAAAGAAGAATAGCGTACTTGTACGTATGGTTCAAGACTCCATTACGTCAAGTCATTCTCAAATCCTGGTTCCCAAGAATTTGAGAGTTAAAATTTTGCAGCACGCTCACGACTCTCAGTGTGCTGGACACATGGGTTTTTCCCGTACTAAGTCAAGAGTCCTTGCGGCTTTCTTTTGGCCATTGGTAAACAAGGACATACGGATTTATTGTCGATCTTGTAAAGTATGTCAGGAAGTTAAATCCAAAGGTCCACGGCATGCTGCACCCATTCAGGCGGCGGACATTCCTATTCGGCCGTTTCAAAAAATGGCCATAGACATTATTGGTCCATTTAAGATCAAGTCTGCCAGAGGACATCAGTTTATCTTGACGTGTGTTGATATGTGCACACGTTGGCCAGAGGCTATTCCTCTGAAGAGCCTTACTACTGCTGATATTGCAGATGCTCTTTGGCTTATATTTTCTCGTCTGGGGTTCCCCGGAGAGATATTGTCAGACCATGGCACCCAACTAATATCAGATACCATGTCTCAAGTAATGTCTACTCTGCAGATAGATAGATCTTTAAGTAGTATCTATCATCCAATGTCTAATGGGATGGTCGAACGCCTTAATAGAACACTTAAAAACTTACTAGGGAAGATAACTGAGGATCATCCTCAAGACTGGGACAGAGTTTTACCTGCGGCCCTCTTCGCTTACAGAGAGGTCCCCAATGAACATACAGGATTTTCTCCCTTTGAACTCGTCTTTGGCGCGCGTCTGCGCGGCCCTATGTCGTTGCTTCATGATCTCATAACAGCTGACAATATTGACGATGACACAAAGTCATCCTACGAATATGTCATCGCGTTGAGACAAAAGATTATTGTGACGGGTCGGTGGTGGTGGTGTGGTTGGTGTTGCGTTTCCTTGGTTATGGTATTATTGTTGAATAATAAAGTCACTCTGTAGACATAGCAATGTTGGTTAAACTGGTTAGCTCTGCGCATCAGAACATCCCTTCGACGTTCTGATTTGCATAGTCTATAGTATTTGATTTCCCTTGTGGGAGAGTTATCGTGCTGACAAAGGTAAACACCAACAGCTGTAGAACCGAACCCGAAACGTAAATAAAGGATCAAGCCTTCTGCTTAGAGTCCACATGTATTAAGATTCATACAAAACGATAATCGACATTCACAAAGGTTTCATGTACAATTCAGCGTAACACTTGAATTCCAAATAATATCAGTATGTATCCGTCCGTGTCAAAACAATGTGTCAGAAGAACATCGTGGCTATATACGTGCGCTGTTATAGTCAACAGCCAGAAATGAGCACATGAGTTCTTGACATCTACAAATTGAATCATAATACGATTCTTCTTCCATTATTAGTTTAATTTAATTAATCTCATGCTTAGATTAATTTCCGAACTGACCCTGAAGTCTACATCGATTCATCTATAAAATATAGGCTATATACTCAGCCTTATTTCCTTGGAAGAAATACAAGAC